>CM036550.1:2013701-2501201 GCA_020745685.1 Tautogolabrus adspersus | reverse complement strand
CGATGAACCTTTCAGCTTATTCACATTTGATATACATACACACACATTTCAGAATACAGTAAACATACAGGATAAATACTGTACATGTTAGGGCTGTCAAACAATTCCTTTTTAAAACGTGTTTAATCACATGTTTGAAATCCCTTTATTTTGAATTTCAAAAAGTTTTATCATGCTTTTATTTTTTTAACTTGTTAAGGGTAATTTCCTCGTTTGGATACAAGCCAACTTTTATTTTGAAAGAAACCAGGGAACTTGTGGTAGACTGGAGGTAACTTTATGTATATATTAAGGCAGTCAGCATTAAAGTGATGAGGTCTGAAATTAATGCATTCATTTCTATTATAATCACGATTAACCCCCCATTTGTCCCTTCAGGCTCACCGTAGATAGTCGTCCTCTGTGTCTCCCTGTAGTCTCAGTGATGTAAAAGAAGGACACTGCTGCATCTTTGAATGTCTCATTTCACTTTAACAAACTCTCAGACAGCTCAGCTGACGAGTCCAAAGTCACATCACCTTATGACCTCACACATTGACCTTTGTTACCGTTCCTTTGAGCAGTTTGTGATCCCTAACCACTTCCTGTTTCTGTGCTGAACTTCATATCCTAACCTTCCATCTACCAGAAGGGCTTTACTTTATCTAAAACTAAAAGCAGGGTTGAATTCAAACAGCAAGTAAAGTACTCTCAGCTTAAGACAGTACAACATTTCAAAATAAAAGCCTCACAAAAACTGTTTTGAATGCGAAATATGGAATTTCTAAAGATGCAATTGTCGCGATAAACTATTTAACAAACAGGATATACGACATTTACACACATAGGCAACATTATACATGATTTATGTTTCAATCAACAAATCTCTGCGAAGATGTTTTTTTGCCCTGAGCTCAGGCTCACAGGCGGACTGTGGCTTTCTTTGGTCTTTCTCGAGTTGTCTTGAACGGAGGACTCATATTACCCCACAAAGTTTATTTATGAAATAGTATTTCACTGTCTCCTCTAAAGGCACAATAACGACCCCTGGATGGAGAAAAGCTGCTCTGGGTCAAAGTGCTTCTCACCTGCTGCTCTCTGTTGACGGCCAAACAGGCGCTGGAGACAGAAAACTGAACGATGAAGACCATGAAGAGGACGATCATGTACTGTGACCCGACTGTGAAGGAACAACAACACAAACAAACACACACACACCCTGCAATGTGTGAGCTGTGGTGACGCTGCATTCAGGGTCAGTGTGTGAAATTGGATGCTGCTCTGGATCTTGTTTCATTTCATTAATAAATGATCAGAGAACAGATTTTCCAAAACACAGAGCGGAGTGAGCGGAACATCATTAACATAAATGTAATTATCACATTTTTATTTATAGTGATCAGTTGAATTATTACACACACACACACACACACACACACACACACACACACACACACACACACACACACACACACACACACACACACACACACACACACACACACACACACAAACACAGACTGAAGGATACAAAGAAGAGGAGGACCTGGTGGTGCTTCATCGCCCCGATGAGTCCGGCCACAGCCACGAGGAAGAGGAACACCCCGACCCCCACAACCCCCCCGACCACCCGAAAGCTGGAGACCAGACCGAACCACATGCCCCAGACCGCGATGCCGACCAGGAGCAGACTCACCATCTGCTCAGACACACACACACACACACACACACACACACACACACACACACACACACACACACACACACACACACACACACACACACACACACACACATTCATATAATCATAAACACACAGAGAATTTAACAGTACGTACACAGAGGTCTTAAACCTTATTCTTTACTCACTCACTGTGTTCGAATAGATATATTCATAGAGTTTATATCTCAGTCTTTAAAAAGCGGCTCGTCACTCACCACATACAGGATGTTGAGCGCGCACAGACAGGTTTTGGAGCACGTGAATCCGGCAGCGCTCATCTTTAAAAAAAAATCAATAAATAATAATAAAAATGAAATAAATTTGTTTCTGAACATGAAATCCTCAGAGCCTCGATCAGCTGATCGTTGGACGCCTGTGTGAGCCGACACACGCACGAGGACTCCGGAGGTGAGGTATCATGCCTTCAAAATAAAAGTCCCCGAAGAGCTGGGTCCGTCCTGCAGGTAAAGACCATAAAGACAGACGGAGGTAAGAGTAACAAGGTTTGAGTTTCAGCGGTCAGAACTCCTGTAATAAAAAATGAAACAGTAAAACATTAGCTTATCAAACTGTGTTCAGTCACATGTTTGAGAATGAATGATTTATCCGACTTTTTTAATGTTTAATTAAGATATTAACTAATAAAACTCTGTTATGAATACGTTTTTAAATCAATAAACAATTTAATTAATGTTAATAAATAAATAGATTATATCAGAAACTGTTTTTGTTTAATTAATCAGCTTGTAAAACATCTTATGATTTTATTTTGGAGGGAGAAACCCTGAACTCCGGTGGTTAATGTGGTCATGTGTTTTATTTTGAAGTCTTTGGACGTCTATGACTCATTGAGGGTCAGGGAGCTTGCAGCCCTCTGATTGGCTGCAGACAGCTCCTGTTTCTTCCTTTATAAAATATAGAGCATCACATATCATCCAGCTATTGAGCAGATCTTTCATTAGATTATTAGACAGATAATTAATCACATTATTGATCAGGTTGTATTATTGGTCAGATTAACGTGCACAGAGATGACACCGTTAGCGCTCTTTATGTTCTATGGTCGTGTGCAAGACACGTAACCCCAAGTTGCTCCCGCTGCTTTTCGGTGGCGTATGCAAGTGTATGAATTGATTAGTTCCTTCTGATGGTCACTTTATGTTACACCACTCGGTCTGCAACGGCACTTTTGGTGTAGAAAACATGCACTCTATTACTCCTCAGGCAAGGATGGCAAAACATAGAAGCTGTCGGCACATCAGCACCACTTCAGTAGCAACGCCAGAATAACAGCTCAGACTATTTACTCAAGCCACTCTTTAAATTTCACTTTCATGTGCAACAAAAGAGCTTACGCTGCCACCTGCTGGCGAATGTAGAAATACTTAACTGAACAGAAGCTATTAATGTCACAGTATGTAATTAACAACATGTTAAATGATTGCATTCACACATGCAGCTCACCCAGGAAAACGTCAGGAAGTTTTCAGGAGTTTTGGGCATGTGTGAAAACATCATGTGACAGTTCACTGACAGGAAGTGGTCTTCTTATATCATCACCCCCCCCCCCCCATCTGAGAGTTCACTGACAGGAAGTGGTCTTCTTATATCATCACCCCCCCCCATCTGAGAGTTCACTAACAGTAAGTGGTCATCTTATATCATCACCCTCCTCCCCCCCTCCCCCATGTGTGGTAAAGTGTTTTGCTCCAGGGCCGCCTCACTGTCATCTGCTCTGCTGCTTCCCTCTGAACTCCCTCAGTCCACCTGTTGACCTCCAGCTGCAGACCTCCACCCAGACCACATCAGACTACTTTAGCCCACTTTTGGACCAGCTTTGGACTGGTTTGCGGAGGATGGCGGAGGCTCAGAGAGGAGACCTGTCAGACTCGGAGAGGAGGATCCTGCAGGTCATCTGTGAAGGTGAGTCACTTCACTGTAAAAATGCTTTCATGAGATAACGTGTTTTAACATTTACAGTCTGAACAAGGAGGAGACTCATTTAAACTCTGCTGAGGGTCTTATTGATGAGCTGCCGTCCAATCAGGTTTAAACAAAATTACATAAAAATGATGTACCACAGTTTCAACCCTATTAGATTAGTTTAGACAGGTACAGGACAGAACAGGTACATAGGCCTACACATGTCTGTGCATTTCTCCCAGAGTCAGCTATACAAAAACTAGAAGAGCAATATGCAGATAAGAGAGCAGAAAAATGCAAAACACAGAAGTATAAACTGTACGAAAAACGATGCACTTTTCTTAAACTTTGAAAGGAGATACTGAACAATAAAATAAAATAAAAGAAATCTTCCTGTCTTGTGAATTTGTACATCTATTATTGCACATGAGATTTATGCACACTGATTATTATTAAAAAGCGAAATGATTTATTATTTTGGAGACATCAGCATCTCTGGGCGTATTAAACTTTATGAATGCATACTTGCTCCTGTCTGATCTTTTTTATTTATTCTATCGGAGATGTTTTACTGAATCCTTTAAGAACCGATTCGTTCACTTAGTAGATTTTCAGGTATATTTATTTGTCTTTATGTTGCATGTTTTCTTTCTGTCACACTTCTCGGGGCTTGGAGAACAGCATTTCGTCTTTTTTAATGCAGATACATGAGAGAAATGTCAAATGAACAGGGTGTTGAATCTTGAACGCAGCGCACTAATTATTTACCTTTACTTAACTCATATTTTGTGACTTATTTGACTGTGAAATCATGTTGAAAATATGAGTATCATACATGAAACTTCAGTTTTATGAGGAGATTTTGTTGTCATCACTTTATGCACTCAAAGCACATATTAAGAGGATATCACTTCTTCAGGCACTACTACTCCACTGGCTGTAATGCAAATATATATTTGACTTATTGGATGATTGAAGGGCTCACTCGCTCAAAGTCTTCTGTTCCTAAATAAATGTCTCCTGTGTTTTTGTAGTTTCCTTGTTGTTGTTGTTTCTCAAGTTTTATTTTGTCATTTGCATCCTCGTGTTTTCTATTTCCTTTCTGTTTTTTTCTGAGTTTAGTTTTCAGTGTTTCCTGTTTTATTTTGTAGTTTATTTCCCGTGTATCATGTCTAGTGTCTTCTTCCTGCCTCTGTGTGTTTCCCTCCAGTTTTGATTGACCTGATTGTCTTCACCTGTGTCAGCGTCTATATGACAAATCATTATTTTTTAAATCTGTCATCAAATTGAGCTTTTCTCTCCTTTTGTTTCTCTTTAAAAGTAACCTCTCTGTGAAACGAGATGACGACAATGAACTATTAATCTCTCCTTTCAGGGTTAAACATGATGTGATGTTTTTATGAAGATATTTTTTGCAACTTTTGAAGCCGTCTTTGGCGGGACGGTAAAGAGTGACCTCAGGAAACATCAGGGGGTGAAGTGTAAGATGTTGAGGGTTACTAGACGGCAGTGAGGACCGTCGCCTGGCACACCTTGATGTTTGTTTTTATGTTTATGATCTTCAGACTTGAGTCACATTTGAAAGGGTTTTGTTTGTTTTTCAGGAGAAGTTCAGGAGGCGGCCGAGCTGCTCGCTAACAACGACGTACGGATCAACTGTCTGGACGAGGTACACAGAAATACTTTGTGTGTTTTACACCAGAGTATCTGACATTTGTATTCTCCTGTAATGACATAATGAACATTCAGACTGTGACCCTGAGGACCCCTTGCCCCCGCCGCTTCCTCCCATAATGCACCTCTGCTGCTGTCAGTCTGTCTGTCAGTAAGACATGTGTTCTCTTTGTGATTGAAACATATGGAGACGACTCTGAGAGCTGAAGGATAAAAGAGAGAAACACTACAAGTAGCTCCCAGACGCTGACTGTCACAAACAGCTGACAGCAGCACCTGAACGCACCACAGAGAGAGAGGTCTCTTAAGAAACACTTGAACGCACCAGAGAGGGAGAGGTTACTTAAGAGACACCTGAACGCACCACAGAGCGAGAGGTTACTTAAGAGACACCTGAACGCACCAAAGAAACGTGTCAGCTGATTGACACTTGAAAACACCACAGAGAAAGATTACTCAAGAGACACCTGAACCCACCACAGACACATTTAAGTTGACGTACACAGTTGACAACACGGAGAGAGTGTTTACAAGTGACACCAGAATGCACCACATAAACATATTAGTCGACTTACACCTGAATGCACCACAGATATATATAAACCAAAAGGCACCTAAAGACCCCTGAACACACCACAGAAACACATCAGCTGACAGACACATGAACGCACCACTGAGAGAGGTTTCACAAGTGACACATGAACGCACCACGCCATATTAAACAGCCGCTGTGTGATCGACTGTTATCCCTTCAAAAACCCTTCGTCTCTGTCGAAGCAGGTAAACTGCAGAAGAAGAACGAGATGATGCTGATGATGAAGAAAAGTCTGAATAAAATACTATTTTACAAACTTGTAACAAACAGCAGAAATGAATGATAATCAAACTGTGTGTGTGTGTGTGTGTGTGTGTGTGTGTGTGTGTGCGTGCGTGCGTGTGTGCGTGTGTGTGTATACAGAATGGGATGACTCCTCTGATGCATGCAGCGTATAAAGGGAAGGCTGAAATGTGTCGTCTGCTGCTGCAGCACGGAGCTAACGTGAACTGTAACCAGCACGAGTACGGCTACACGGCGCTCATGTTCGCCGGCCTGTCGGGTAAAAAAAATCTCTGATTATCTGATGAGACTGAAGTTTAGTCTCCTGTTTCCTTAAGTTGAACTTTTCCTATTCTTATTCTTCTGCTGAACATCCAACTGGACGCAGGGAAGACAGACATCACCTCCATGATGCTGGACGCAGGAGCAGAGACAGACCTCGTCAACTCTGTCGGACGAACCGCCGCTCAGATGGCGGCTTTCGTAGGTCAGAAACACAAGATCACATTATATATATACACCTTTGATTTATACAGGCAGTAACACTCCCCCACCCCACACCCGAACCCTGAAACTCTGAACCTGACCCTTCTCCAACAGGTCAGCACGACTGTGTCACAGTGATCAATAACTTCTTCTCCCTGTCGAGGCTCGAGTACTACACCCGCCCTCAGGGACTAGAGAAGGAGCCCAAACTGCCCCCCCCGCCTGGCGGGACCCCTGTACAAGATCATCATGACCACCAACCTCAACCCGGTTAAGGTGAGGCAGGTTATTTACCTTATTTTCCATCTTCATAAGAAGATGAAAACCTGATTACTTTGTGACTGCAAGTTAGAGGGAGAAAATCTCTGAATGATTGTGCTTTCACACTCCCATAAAAGTCCAGAAAACGTCCTGAAATATTAAGGGTGAGCAGCTCTTTGAGGAACTCCTGAACCTGAGCAGCAGGTCCTCTGATGAGGAGGCGGTTTGATCCAGGTGAAGCTCTGAACCTTTATCCTTGGCGGAGGTCACATAGGAAGTCAAGAAGGTCCTCAGTGGCAGAACACCACGCAGCAGATTTGCCCTGAGTTATCCAGTCTTTATGTGTTTTATGGAACCAAGTGTAAATCTGTCAGGATGATGGTCTGAACTTTCCAGTCTGAGGCCACAAGTCTCCGCTGGAAACGGTGATTTCTTTCAGGTTTGTCTCGTTCACTATGAGGGTAAAATGGACGAGTTAATGCCGGCGTTGTTATCTCCCACAGTTTGGTGTGTCTAACCTCCACCCTTTAACCGTCCCTCTGTTCTGTCAGATAGTCCTGCTGGTGAAGGAGAACCCCGTTCTGGTGGACGTGACGGCTCTGGAGAAGTGTTACCAGGTGATGGACCTGCTGTGCGAGCAGTGTGTGAAGCAGCAGGACATGAACGAGGTGATGGCCATGAAGATGCACTACATCAGCTGTGTGCTGCGGAAATGTGTTTCCTTCTTGCAGAAACAAGACAGCAAGCTGGATGCCCTCGTCAAGAAGTGAGTCTAGAACATGAAACCAGCAGACTGGTCAGACTGGTCACGCTTTGGGATCAGCACTAAAATGGAATAACACATTAGACTCTTTGTAGACAAATATCAAACACTAATATCTCTTGTTTGTCTCAGCCTGCTGAGGGGACGGGACAGTGATGGGTTCCCGCAGTACCAGGAGAAGTTCATCAGGGAATGCATCCGGAAGTTTCCGTACTGTGAGGCCACGCTGCTGCAAGAGCTGGTGAGGAGCATTGCACCGGTAGCGATTGTAAGTGAAGAGGACGAGTAGCATGCTAAAGAGCAGTGTTGGCAGCAGCTGATGGTATAGAGGGTGACAACTGAGTGATAGCTCCCTGTTTAGTCTCTGATGTCACTTCCTGTTCCCAGGGAAATGACCCCACGGCGTTCTCCGTGCTGAGTCAAGCTCTGATGGGTCAGATGGCGTTGGTGGATGCTGATTACTGCAACACGTGCGGGGAGAGGGGCGCCGACAAGAGGTGCTCCCTCTGCAAGGCTGTAAGTCGGAGTATACGTCAGAGTAAATAAATCACAATATACTACTTTCTGAGTCAGGGAAGATTGTTGTACTGCAGCCTTGCATGAATCCCAGCATCATTTCAAGGTTCATGTAGTATACTTTAGAGTGTGTGTGTTGTGCTGCCTTCAGGTGAGCCTCTCTTCTGTACTCTCAGGCGTTGTACTGCAGCCTGGCGTGTCAGAAGCTTCACTGGTTCACTCATAAGAAGGTGTGCTACACGCTGCAGGAGCAGGACGCTGACCTGGAGGAGGACACGCCCAGACTCAAACCGTTGAAAGGTTATCATTTCACCTGTTTGATGTGGGGAGTTTAGTGACTCTAAAAACCTTTGATCTAAATGTTTATGATTCTGTGTGAACAATGTGAAGTCAGCTGTTTACTCCTACTCCCGAACTTCATGCTAACGCAGGCTAATCTTTCTATTTAGCACTTCACAGAGCTGTCTGTTCCCTCTTGTGTTAAAGAGGACATATTATCCCCCTTCTCCACCTTTTCAAACAGTCCCCTGTGGTCTAAATGAAACATCTGTGCTGTGCTTTGGTCAAAATATAACATGAATCAAGCACCAGAGGAGGTTTGTGACCCTGTAGAAACCAGCTCTCTCAGAACGCTCTGTTTTGGTGTGTGTGTCTCTTTAAATGCAATGAGCCCCCCCTGAGTTTTCCCAGTAGACATCACTCCTTCGCTAGCGAGAATAAAAATGGTGGACCTGCGCAAAAGTTTTGCTCTAGGCTGGGGGTGGAGTCAATGGGTGGAGATACCAGGGGAGGGTATTTTTATTACCAGAATCCCACTGTGACGTCACAAGTAGAGCACATTTGAAACGAAGCATGTTTCTCTGTGTTGTCAGACTTATGCAGACCACAAACAAAGGACTGGATGGGTTTATTACACATTTTGTTGGTCGGTAGACACTCAGGTTATCCAAACTTCCTGTTTTTAGCCTTCATGCTAAGCTAGGCTCTGTGTTTCCTGTCAGATGATGAGAGCGACCTGGTGATGGAGACGGCGAACTTTCTGCAGGAGCTGTGTATGCGGGCGGAGGAGAAGGTGGCTGCAGCGGGGGGATGTCCTGCAGAGCTGCTGTCCTGTCCCTCCACACCAGCACCCGGTCCGTCCTGCAAAGACTGAGAGGGGGTCTCTGGGAACCTGATGTCTTTAACCCTGAAGGACACGAGTCCTCTCTCTGTGAATTTTCACGTGTCAGAGCCTGAACGGGGTTCATCCTGAGTCTGAGAAACCTCATCAACCACTCTGTTAGTCTCGTCAGAGTCCGAGTGTAAAGTTTGAAACTTAAGCCTTTTGTGAGTAAAAAGGTTCAAACTCGACGAGAAGAGAAGGATGATGAGCGGCCCGACGTAGCAGAGTGACGAAAGCTGCAACACGACATGCGTTCTCTTTATTTACAGGATTTTATAGGTTTAACCTCATTGTGATTCTATGTGCAAAATGTCTGGATACATGAATGTTTAGATATGTTTAGATATGTGTGTGTGTATAAATATATAGGTAGGTTTTTATACTGTATGTTTATATTACAGTTGTCATGTTTTTGTACTGTTAGCTGAGACGTCCAGATCTTTATTAAAGTTGTTTAATTATTAAAGTATCCTTCAGACTATAAAACAACATTATAATTAATTCATATTTAATTCCTCCTGTAGTGTGACTGAGCTGTGTCGATTACATTTTTAAAATCAAGACTAATTGGTTAATTTCAAGTGTAAATCATTATTTAATCTCATGTTTGAAATTCAATTATTTTGCATTAGAAAATAAAAATTGTGAGGCTTTTATTTTGAAATGTTGTACTGTCTTAAACTGAGAGTTTTTTACTTGCTGCTTGAATTCAACACTACTTTTATTTTGAAATAAAGTAAGGTCCTTCCTGTAGATGGAAGGTTAGGACATGAAGTTCAGCACAGAAACAGGAAGTGGTTAGGGATCCCAAACTGACGCCAAACAGCTCAAAGGAACGGTAACAAAGGTCAATGTGTGATGTCATCAGGTGGATATGACTTTGGACTCGTCAGCTGAGCTGTCTGAGAGTTTGTTAAAGTGAAATGAGACATTCAAAGATGCAGCAGAGTCCTTCTTTTACATCACTGAGACTACAGGGAGACACTGAGGACGACTATCTACGGTGAGCCTGAAGGGACAAAATAAAATCAATGCATGATTTTTAGACCTCAATAAATCCCGATTAACTAGTTCATGCTGACAGCCCTAATATATATATATGAATTTAAATGAGAATGCTAGCTTCTTGTTCACTTCTTGCAAGCTAAGATTACCTGTACAGGTGTGTCTTCGGCCCATCGACTGTATAAAACATGGACGTAGTCTCACTTATGTCACTGATTGGTTCCTGAAGCGGACTTTTGAAGCCCACAGATTGATTACCTGTTGGACAGCTTTGTAAAAGGTAGAGCTGGAGGCGGGCCTTCAGACTGTTAACGCACGTGTCTGTTATTCAGATGAGCCACACCCCTAATGATGAATAACTCTTAGCCTTAATATCATTAAAATGGATCAGTAATTAAACAATTCACCCCGTGCAGAGCATGCCGATGAAGATATGAAGATTTTAAACCAAATTTGTTCACTAAACCAGGATGTAAACATGTTTCATTCAGGACATTTCAACGTGTGTGTCACTTCTGGGGCTTTTAGATCCAGCATGAAGAGGACACGTGAACCATAAACCTCCTGCAGCAGATTAAACCGCCCAGTCTGAGGCCGAGACAAGACCCAAGACCCCCCAAAAAAGCTCTCAATTCCAAGACGAGACCGAGACCTTCAAAAAGTGGTCTTGAGACCGGTCTTATGACCAAGATCGTTTTCGAGTTCTACGACGCTGCCATGAACCTCCTGCAGCAGATGAAACCTCACGTCAGATCATCCTCACGTCAGATCATCAACAGATTAACATGCATGATGTCAAATTGATGCTAACGTTGCATCGTGTGTGCTGGATGAATAAAACTTGCACATTGCGGACATCTAAACATTCAAATATTTAGAACAGAACAAGGAGTCGTTTTAGATCTCCTCTCTGAGTTAAAAAGAGAATGAATGAGGACTTGATATTCTTAATAAGACGTCTAATTCTGTCATAAATAAAAAGTAAGACAGACTCATTCTCCATATTTACATATTTCATGTTCATTTTTTTCAGTGTTGTTATCAAAAACATTATAAAACATTAAATTATCAATCATGACATACCTCCTTAATAATCTATTTAGTGAGATAACTTCAGTTTCAACACTAGATGGCAGCATTTCCTTCTCTTCTCTCTAGACTGAACCGTTCACTTTAAGGTGGGCGGCAGGGAGGTTAGTTACCTCACAGCATGAAGGTCTCAGGTTTGAATCTTTTGGTGGGTTGAGGGTTCATCATCATCATCATCATCATCATCATTTTGACAGACTCAGGAGTCTCCGTACTCGTGTGGGTTCTCTCCGTGTTCCCACAGTCCACACACACGCTCGTCAGGTTAACGGGGGACTCTAACTTGCCCAGTGTGTTTGTTTGTTTATTTGTTTGTTTGAATATGTCGGCCCTGTGATTGACAGGTGATTGTCCAGGTGTAACCCCGCCTCTCGCCCAATGTCACCTGTGATCAGCTCCAGCCCCGTGTGACCCTGAACAGGATGAAATAGATAATGATGGACGTTCAACACATGCAACGCTTTTTAAAAGAAAGACACTCAGTTTATGTTCCTTTAACAGATTAGTCCCTTCAACTGGTGACAGATCTTACAGTGAAGATGATGATGATGAAGATGATGATGATGATGACGATGATGAAGATGATGATGATGATGATGATGATGATGAGGGTCTCAGGATGAAGAAGCGTCTCTCTCTCTCTCTCTCTCTCTCTCTCGCATGTGAACATCTTCAGCCGTTTTCACATATGCACTCCTGAAAATGTCTTTAAAATTTCTGGCAGGCTGCCCCTGAAATCTTCTTTAATTGGTTCTTCACACATGCTCAGGTGAGAGGTGGGCGGAGCCTCAGGAACTGAGACGTGATGTGAAAAGAACAACGCAGAATTGGCGGACGGAGCAACAGAGTCCAATGATGTGATGATGTTTTTTTTGTGCTTTTATATCAATGCTATGTGAAGTAAGAGTGGAGAAGAACATACCGGCAAACGGAAATCATGATGACACAGTTTTGGTACGTGCATGGAGATCCCACTGATGGCGTGCTGGACAATCTATGGTCGTGTGCCGGTGGCAGGATAACAGCATTAACGCCTCCTCCGGCTCGCTCGCCGTGAATTTTCCTGAATATTTTCTGCTGCGGTCTCCCATCAACTCACCCCAACCTCACACAGAAATCTTAAATCTTACTAGGGGGCTTGCAGAAAAAGATTGGGTAAAGTCGGAGTGAAATATCTGGCTGTTTGCGTTCACACATTGAACATTTCAGGAAGTTATCAGGAGTTTTGTGCTAGTGTGAAATACCCCGCGCCCACTCCCTCCAAACAGACACACACTTTTCGTGAAATCACAACCCCCCCTCCCAACCCGTGTCTCCCTCAGAGAAGCATAAAGGGGCTCGATCTCAAGTTTCCGGTTTCTGAGATGTAAAAATTAGCGAGCACTCTTCAGGATCAGATATCGTCTTCAGAGCCCCCCGGGTCCTTCAGGTCCCCTCCGCTCCCCCTCAAAGCGCCGTGATGTGATGTGACAAACAGCTTTTTGGGGTAATTGGAGATCATCTTGACTCTGTACCTCTGTGTAACAATGATGGCAGGACCTGGACAGTTTTCAGTGGAATGAAAGGGGGAGACGGAGAGTGAAGTCATTGTCAGCTCTGGGAAACGCGTGTAAGGAGACACCTCGGGTCTGAGTGGCAAAGATTCGGCAGGATGAAGGTGAGGAGGAGGCTTTGTCTGCCCACTGTATGATTGGACAAAGGACATGCACATACATCATGATGGTGAGCTCATCACACAGCGTAGACTGCAGGGGACTTGATGAAAATCTAAAACTTAGATCGCACAGAAACAGTTAAGACATCAACTTTTAAAGATGAAACATGTCGACTTCATACAATCAGAAACATTTGACAAGTAAAATGTTGTTAGGCCGAGCTTTCATTTAATGACACACGGATACTGTCGTTCACCCCAAGCAGCAACCTCCAGTGTGGGAGTGCAAAAACCTGCAGTTCCTCGAGTGTCCACTAGAGGCTGGCTGCAGAGGAACAGGAAGTCACATATACACCTGATATTACGTATTTTCATGAATATTGAATGAACTTTTAAATCTGTATATCATCTAAGTAACTATTCTGGGTTGGAGTTGCTGTAACCATATCCAGAAGAACATTTCACAGAAACAGAGTTATATTGGGAATGGAGCCAAGCGTCTGAAACTGAAGAAATGTATATGTCTTATGTACAGGTCAAGCTGATGTTTCTTCAAGCCTTATAGAGGTGTACCAAGAATAGAATGACTTTGTAAGCTGTTTCTTGTGTAGGATAAAAGGTTCATGTACACAGCATAATGTCAGTCAGCTCAGCTTGGTCTGACCTCGGCCGAAATAAACTATAAAATAATCCACAGTCTGTTCCGCGAATTTATTATTATATAGACAGCAGAAACAACCCCAACCTTACAACACCCATAGGTCTGATTAGCTCATGTCTCGATCGGCACACACTTACGGGGGTAGAATTTTTGATAACTCATGGGGAATGGTAAATGGACTTGAGCTTGTCTTCATACTCAAAGCGCCTTTACACCGCAGGTCACACCTACACATTCACACACTGATGGCAGAAGCTGCTATGTAAAGTGACCATCAACTAATCCATTCATACGCCGCCGACAAAGCAGCGGGAGCAACTCAGGGTTCAGTGTCTTGCCCAAGGACACATCGGACATGTGGCTGCAGGAGAAGACCGACTTTACTGAGCCACACCCTCACCCGTTTCTATTTGATGAAGGATAAGAGTTATTCACAATAAGGCATGTAGCTGACCTGATTGACAGGTTGGCGTGATGTAACGGTTATAGGAGACGTAAAAACCCGCCTCAGCTCCAGCTCTCAGCCTGTCGTTACGTTGACTGAAAGTTCATCGCTGGGACTCCGCAGCGCCCCCTGCAGGAACTCCAGCGCCCCCTGCAGGAACTCCAGCGCCCCCCTGCAGGAACAGATGGGTGACTTCACTCAGGCTTTGAACATTCATATTTACAGTCTATCGTAAAAAGCTTTGAACTGTAATGCATGATGATGATGGTATATTTTACTTGGATAGGACTGACCATCGGTTGGACACTGCTTTTCACAATGCAGTACAAGTACACAGTGCAATACAATGAGTGCACTAGATAGGGTATAAAAATGCCCTCTAAGAACTGGGACACCACCTCATATTCGTCTTTGCACCATATAGTGATAAGTGTGTGACACGGACACAGTCTGTGTGTTTGATGCTCGTGTTGAAAGTGTGATGTTGTGTTTCTGTTCATGTGCGACTGCACTTTTATTCTCTGTGAGACCAGCTGAAGATTTGAGGCAGTTTTGAATCACTGAAGCATTTTTACATCACCCTGTTTTACAGTGTAATCTGTTGTTGCATGTTGCTGCGTGTTTCTGCCTGCTGTTGCACGTTGATACGAGCTGTGTGTTTGTGTTTTTAATGCTCGCTGTGTTTTGCTCTTTCAGTCCTCTGAGTTGTAATTTTAGAGCATGTTGCTGCTAATGGACATTTCCAGAAGGTGAGATCATCCAGAGAGCGACAAGGCTATCGAGTGCAGCCGAAGCCTCACCTTACACCTGCTGAGGAACAAACAGTGCAGCTTTTATATCTCCTGTCTGCAGGGCTGTGTGTGACAATAAGAGCCTCGTGGAAGGGAAACACTGTATCCTTAATGGACCATCAGAGAGCTACAGTATCAGCTACACTTATTCCTGCTAACCTCCTGATGAGCAGTGACCTAATGGAAGTTATTCAGTTTATCAATACTTATCATGTCAGTCATTACTTGCTGCTCATTTGGGAATCTTTTCGGTTTCCTGGAGTTGTTTCTAAACAGTCCAAAACTTGCTCTGTGTATCTCGGAGCTCTGAAGGCTCATCACTCATTTCAAATCTCTCGTTGGACGCTCTTCTTTGTCCACACTCAGACTCAAACACTGTCATATTCTCTACTTCAGGTCTGCTTCCTTCATACCTTCTGACCTACATCAGTCAGGAACTTATAATCGTTTCTCTCAGAAAAGTCTCCAAACGTCAGAACTGAACTGGAGGAAAAAGGTGTTTAAGTTTGTTACTCCCTCACTTAGGAAAAGACCTGAAACAAGCTGCTCTCGTTGGATTATTTTAAGAGCATGTTTAAAGACTTAAAGACTAAATCCTGTTTCTGAAATCAGGATATGATGTTTACATGGCAGGCCCGCCAGCAGAAATGTCTGGGCCGCTGAAAGTGAACTGGTTGTCCCAGGATATGATTTATATCAATGTATGCTGCACATAAGTACTGTTAGCCTCCTGGCTAACATTAGCTCCCTCTGCCTGTGCTCCCGTCAGCCTTTAGAGCTGACTTAAATAAGTTTGTTAACAAGTTCTTGTTGGGGTCAAATGTCCGAGCCAGCGCCCTTCTCTTCTTCTTCTTTCTTTTCTGGCATCCTAACTCTGTGCAGGTCCTGATTGGCTGTATTGTTTACGACATTACAGGCAAAACATTTAAGTTCACTGGGTGCGGACAAACAGAAAACGAGATACTTAAATATCACGATCAAAACCGGGATACATATGTCCATGTAAACACACTCATTAAGTATTTTTTATTCTATACATACACAGCAGTTGAAGACTTTAAAAACACTTTTGGCCCTGACAAAGCTTCTACAGTTCAAATCACAACTCATTCAAATCAAGACAAGTAAGACAATCATTTGCCATGAAAAACAATGTGCTAATGCAACATTTTGTTTAAATATTAAACCCTAAAACAGTCGAGCACAGTGATTAAAATGATGTTGTTTATTCTTCTCTCCCCTCTCTATAATAAGACGGGAGGGGGAAGGCGTGTGATCCTGCCCGTCTTTGTTTGACGAGGTTTTCTGAGCGTTCCTCCTCTAACATCCTGCCTGAAAGAGAAGCACAGGTGTGTCTGCAGCACAGAGATTAACCTCTCTTTGACTTTTTGAGGCTTTTGACTGCACTGCACACATGAAGACAGACATCCAGCAGCAGAAACTTTTCACAGCTTCAGGCCTCGGGACACTCAACTAAATGGACCTTTGTATTTTTCTATTTTGGTCTTTTTGAGCGTGTTTGTAGAAGAAGAATTTCTGCAGCGTTTCATGTGGCTTCCAGCCTCTCTTTGATGTGAACAACAAAACAGAAATGTCCCGCTTTTATGATTCATAGTAGAGGAAAAGAAAGATTAACACTTTGGGTCGAGGGCTTTATAATGTGGCTGTAACTAACAGAGACACAATAACATCGCAGTGAGATTTACTGCCGCTTGTTCTGGTCGGGATTGTTGCGCCTTTACTTCCTGTGATGTTTCATCTATAAACTTTAAGAGGGGAGCTCTGTCACTGAATGTAAACCTTTTCATACTCATGGAAACTTTGCAGGAAGAGACGTTAGATTGTTGTGTTCAAAGACAAACAGTTGTGTCTGTAAATGTGAGACACCAGGATGTGGAGAATGTCAGCTTTAGATCAATAGACATTTAATTAAAGCTTTAGAGGGGTTTCAAAACCCTAAAGCAGTAAAGGGTGAAGTGTAACTCACACAGGTGAGGACATTTTTATACCCACAAAGACCTCATCCTGACTAATACAACGTCTGCTTACTCTGAAGTCCCTGCTGACACCTCAGCACTCCGCCTGATTTAGGATCCTGTCCGTAAAAATAACAAGAAACAGAGACAAGAGAAAACTGACAGAAGAACATCCACCAGGAACATGTCTGAATTGATCTCTGAGGATTCAGACACTTTTGTTCTTCAGGGACTACGACCTTGAACCTCATAATCCCTCAGAACCCCCCACATGACCCCCAGGGGACACGATTGTAGGCCTTCTCCAGGTCCACAGAACACCTGCAGACTCCCACCACCACCTTAATATAGTCCACAAGGGCGTTTTCACACCTAAACTGTTTGCTTCGGTTCAAACAAACTTGAGTTTGTTTGCCAAGTTAGTGCAGTTCATTTTGCGCTGGTGTAAAAGCTGTCAATCAAACCCTGGTGTGGACCAAACAACCGTACAGAGACCGCTTGAAAATGTGGGTCTCAGTCCGCTTTCTTTTGGACTCTGGTGCGGTTTGTTTGTAGTAAGAACATGAACTGACTTCGGTCTGACCTAACCGCAGAAAGCATTGCGCTTATTGCATTATGGGTAGGATCGTTGGCCTTTCACTACAACATGTCATAGTTAAGGAAAAATAAGGAACAGGAACTCAAATGCATCCACAAGAGGTCAAAAACACAGAGAGCCACAAGGAATCACAAGGAAAAAAACTGACGACTGACCTGGGCAAAATCTGACAATGAACTGACAACAAGTAATGATTTAAATCGGCTATTTAAGTCTTCGTATTGTGAAGTCGATGTACCTAAATAATAATAATCCACTGATTTAGGGACGTCTCTTTCCCAGTGTATGTTTATGGGAAACAGTCTTCGTGGGCACAAAGGCATCCGCTGCAATACCAGGTTCGATCACCATGTAAAATTAGCTTAAACAGTTGGTGCACTTTCTAGGAGCTTGGAATACAGTCTATGGTTGCAGCAGGATAATAATGTCATCACCCCCTCCCATTCGCTGAAAATTCCCTGTTGTGTTCTCACGTCAGCTCACCATGACTTCACACGGAAAAAAATCACTGCAGGGCTGGCAGGAAAAATTCTAGTTAAGGAAAGAAGTGTCCGTTTGTGAGGCTATGTAGCTAGCGCTTCACAATTTCAGGAAGTTTTCACGAGTTCTGAAAGCACCATAAGTGTCGTCCATCTTTCCATCCATCCATCCATCCATCCATCCATCCATCCATCCATTAGTCCATCTTTCCATCCATCCATCCATTAGTCCATCCGTCCATCCATTAGTCCATCCATCCATCTATCTATCCATCCATTAGTCCATCCATCCATCCATCCATCCATCTATCCATCCATCCATCCATCCATCCATCCATCCATCTATCCATCCATCCATCCATCCATCCATCCATCCATCCATCCATCCATCCATCTATCCATCCATTAGTCGATCCATCTACATATCAAAGTTTGTCTCCTCCTGTTATTCACCATTCATGAATGTTTTGTTTTTAAACTGAACCTGTGGGACATTTTTTTTCACAGAGACTCATTTTCTCCCTCTCTCTCGTCTGCAGGTAACTTCCTGAATCTATTCACAGCTTTCAAAGTGACTAACATGAGCGGAAACAGGAGACAATGGAGAGTCTTAACATGTTACCGCAGCTGGAAGCCGCCCAGCAGCCTGGAGGGGGGAAGGCTTCCCTTTCAAAATGAGACAAATTATGAAGAGTGGAGGTTTCCCTTCAAAACAAAACACAGTATGAAAGACTGCTCCATGACGTTTCTGTTCGTCTGCAGATTTATGACACAAACACAAACTCATCGACAATTTTCATTCAAATGTTTATTCATAAAAATGTCAGAAATATTAAAAGAACTTTATCTGTTCTGGTAAAAAAATAGATTACATAACACTAGCTTTGAAAAAACCCATAAAAGTTAACCACCATATTCACACTACAGACTAAAGACGTCACTCCGATATAAAGAAACTTCACATTTATGAAACTTGCTAACTTGATATTTTACATTTATTTAATCTAAACTGTTAAGAGTCTGAGTTAGGATTTATTTGTTAGTGTTGTACATGAAGATATTGAACAAAAAACCAGCCTCCTGTAGAGACAAAATGTTTGTTTTACAGTAACTTCAGTTAAGAAGCTAACACGATGCACTTAAAGAGCGGTGTGCATCAATCAGAGTTTTTCTGTTCAAACTGCAGACAGAAGAGTCTCCAGAGTCCGTGTTTCAGGTTCTGCGGTCGCTGCAGCATGCAGGTTAATAAAATGAAGTGAACTACAGATACAGATGATTAAAAAACAAATCAACACATCCAGGACAGACATCTTTCACTACATCATATTTTACAAAATGTTCATTTCGAAAACAGAAAAAACCTTTGCACGTCCGTTCCATTAGACAGGTGCGTAGGGAAGTTACGTGTCCATCAAAAACATACAGGTAAGCTCCCCGCACACTGCAACAGACATTCATGGGCAACATTTCTGTACTAGACCTTCGTCAGGGAAACTTGTTTACCTGTATGTTTTTAATGGAAGCAAAAATATATACATCACTGTTTCATATCAAAGTAATAGTTCAGTCAGGATGTGATTAGCGTAGCTTAGCATAAGACAGGAAGTGAGAGGATCAGTTAGCCTGGCTCTGTTTGAATATTTAAAAATGAAAAATGAAACTGAGCTTTCTTTTTTGTTTTTGTCACCGTAATCAAAATCTGCAGAAACAATCTACTCAAACCCACAAAAATCAAACACTGGATAATAGAATAAAAAAATAAAATGAAATATTAGTGTAAGGAGAATCTGACTCCACATCGGTCACTCGTTTTTATTAAATATAATTTAGTTATTATTTTCACACTTACTTTATCCATAAACAGATAACGACAGAATTGGTTGATGTCTTACTGCAGTTTACTACATTTTACTACATTTTACTACATTTTACTGCAGTTTACTACAATTTACTGCAGTTTACTACAATTTACTGCAGTTTACTACAATTTACTAAAGTCTACTGTAGTTTATGGCAGTATACATTTTACTGCAGTTTAGTACACTTTACTACAATTTACTGCAGTTTACTACAGTTTACAGCATTTACTGCAGTTTGCAACATTTTACTACAGTTTACTGCAGTTTACTACATTTCTCTTCTTTACTATGGTTTACTGCAGGGTACGGTTTACTGTTTAATTTTACTGCAGTTTACTTCAGTTTACTACAGTTTACTGCAGCACTAAGGCTTTCAACAGGACAATAATTTACTCAGTTGACTCTAATTCACTGTAGTTTACGACAGTTTACTCAGGTTACTTTAATTTACTACAGTCTTCCTGTAGTTCTCTAGTCTACAGGACTACAGATCTACAGTTAACTACAGTTCTATTCAGCAGTGGTTCCCAAAATGTGGGTTGGGACCCCTGGGGGGGCCGCGAGACACCAAGAGGGGTGTTTCCAAATTGCCTTCAGATAAAATGTATTGCCATGGTTGAAAATGGCATATTTTACCCATTATTGTAATAATATACACACAAGCATTTAAGGACTAAAAGACTTTAGAACTACAGGACTGGTTTAGTCTTGGTTGTCAGACAGTGTCTGTGTTGGGTTTTCTGGGGTGGCGGCCTTCCTCTGACTCTTCCTCTTTTTGTTGACTGACGTGTCTTTGTGTGCCGAGTCGTTGTGGTCTCTGGAGTACCTCTTGCACTTGCAGGACGTCACCACGGTGATCTTGTAGGTCCTGGAGGTGCCATCCTGGCACTCCAGCCGGATCCGCTGTGTCCTAGTGCGGTCTATAACGCAGCGCCACTCCTGGGCATCACGGCGGCTCCAGTATCTCCCGTTATAAGCCCTGCCCCCAATCCAGTTTGGCAGCAGGTGGGATGGCAGACACTCACCAGCACAGACCAGTTCCTTGATGGGGTTGCTGCTAGTGCACTGACCGTCTGAGATGTACTTTGTGGACCGGAGCTCCCTGCAGCCCACCTGGCTCTGGTCCGGACCTGAGAGACAGAAACAGGATTAAAGAGATGCAGAGTTTATTCAAATAAATATAAAGTTTCACCTTATCGACTGAAATCAGTGTCAAGTGATGACAGAGTTCTTAAACTAAAGTCTTAGACCATTGATCATCGCTGATCATCGTACTTTTTTTATAAAACTTGTTACCATGACTACAGCATCCAAAGACTCATCATCTAGCCCAAAAGGCTGCTACTGTACTGCCTAGAACTTGTAAACCTTACTCTCGTATTAGCTTCTCTGCACTCGCTCCCTATAACATATGGAATAGATTCAATTCTTCTTCTCACTTACAAAGCTCTCAATGTTTTAGTCACCATCATATCTTAAAGAGCTCATAGGGCCATTTACTCCCCCTCTTGAACATTACGCTCCCAGAATGCAGACCTGCTCGTGGTACCTTCAGTCTCTAGATGTAGTACGGGAGGTAGAGCCTTCAGTTATCAGGCCCCTCTCCTTTGGACTCATTGCAGTCAGGTTCCGGAAGGCAGACACTATTGTTGTAGTACTCGAAATCGGTCTCGTGACCACTTTCTGAAGGACTCGACCTCGTCTCAGAATCTAAAGCATTTGTATTCGGTCATGTCTCGGTCTCAGACTGGGCGGACTCTGGATTTTAAATCAAAACCAGTCAAGACCACCATGGCTATTTTTCCACGTCATTACTGTGATTGGAAAGAAATTGCCTCTTTCTAAAACAACGAATAACTTTAATTCATTTGTAGTTTGATTTTTATCCCACCGTTACGGCCGCAACCTTCCCGGTGTTACGGTCTAAGTCAAGTTGATGGTTTTTAAGTGATATTTATGGTCTTGGACATGGTCTTGTCTCGGCCTCTCAATCTTTCTGTCAGTTTTGTCCTCAGTGGTCCTCGTCTTTACGTCACCCTGTCCTGCAGGTGACCTCACCTGCTGTGAACTCTTCATAATGCAGACTTTTTGTGTAGTTGATTTAATTAATTGATATTATTGTTTTTTAATTAATATTCAAAAGTTGATGTATGAAATATTTATTATATTCTTAACAAAGGAATTACATTTCCTCCGTCTGTTTCAAACTCAGAGTGACGTCATCACACGTCACTTTAATCCTGTAAACATGACGTATATGTTGTCACCTGTGTCACAGTTTGGACCAAAGACAATAAATATTAAGGTTTGGACTCACCTGTTGACACAGGGTCAGGCGACCGTCTCCCACCGTTCCTCGCCTGGTTCAAGTCTTCCTGGACTGGGTCCTCCCGGGTCTCCTCGACCGGGTCAGAACTGATGGACTCTGTGGCGTTGTTGTGAACAGCTGAGCTGCACGTGTTCAGCAGCAGCATGAGCACGAAGAGCTGGAGTCCACCTGCAGGACTGAGCATGATGCAGACCTGTCTTACACCTGCTTGACCTGAGAGAATGTTACCTGTCTGATTTCAGAGGATCTCAGCTGTCTGATCTCAGAGGATCTCAGCTGCCTGATCTCAGAGGATCTCAGCTGCCTGATCTCAGAGGATCTCACCTTCCTGATCTCAGAGGATCTCAGCTGCCTGATCTCAGAGGATCTCACCTGCCTGACCTGAGAGCTGCTGTCAGGGACAGAAAGACACCTGAAGAGTGACTCACCTGCTGCAGCTGCAGCTTTATATACTCTTCACTGTAAAGAGCTTTATGAATGAATCAGGGCGGGAACACAGGAGGTACACCTGGTCAGCACCTGAAGGAAGGTGGGGGTGGGGGAGTTTAAATAACTATATTCATTGAGGTTTTTTCTCTACGTTCAGTGATCAGTCAGCTCTCTCTCTTGTATTTTAAATAATTAAAGTGTTAATGTTACTTATTTAACGTTTGTATCCCACACAAACACACGTTAGCAGAATAAAGGACTTGAGGGAATCATTATTTATTCATGTTAAATTATTATTATTGATTAAAGATGCTGAGGGATATTCAGAAACAGACAGATATAAAAATGTCTTCCTCTCATTTCTGTTCATGTCGTCTTCATCCGTGTGTTTGATTGTCTTCATGTTCGCCTCTCTCTCCTCTTCATCTTCATCAGAAACTGTCTGTGGATCAGATTGAACCTGTCTGTCTGCAGCTCACACACCTGTGTGTCTGATTCCAATAGGAAACAGACGAGGGTGTTTGTCTCCACCTGGTGGCAGAATATGATAATGTATCATGTTTTATCTGGAGGGATTTTTCTGTGTAAGATACATTAATTTTTTTATCTTGTTGCCATACAGTTTGACAGGAGTGATTACAGCATCAGGTGAGCGAGTTTCATCAAACTACCGGAGTCCTGATCTGCTCTCAACTGGACCTGAACGAGACAGCATTCTTCCACTAAAATAATGTTTTGTAAATGAGTTGTTTGCTTACACTTGCTTGCATTACCAATTCATTAGAAAGAATCACAACATTTCTGTCCCTCTGAATCTTTGTGTTGCGTCAGCATTCACTGAGGGGTCAGTGGCCATTCTGGAGTCTGTTGAGGCCCTATAGGCAAAAATTAATTAATGGGGCCCTCCAACCAGAGTTCATCACTAGTGTCCGGACGCTTCCTCCTCTTCCTCTTTTTCCTGTTTCTCTTTTCTCTCCTACAGACGGATAATTCCTCTTCCTTTTTTCTTTGTTGACTTTCATTGACCAGCGTTGGTTAGCAAGGCAACCAGAGTGAGTGCTGTCAGATGGGGCCCCTTCGAGAGGTTTCCTTCTGTCGTCGCCAGTTTTGCACATTTTTGGACCACTGCTTTGGATTTAAAGTTTGTCAGCCCTCGGGGGACCCTACTGGCCTGGGGCCCAAAGCAGTTGCCTGCCTTGTCTGTTGACAAGCAGCGCCTCTGCTGAGGGTTGTGCCATGTAGGTGTAGTCGTGTCTCTCTTTCTTTAAGCCTCTGAAGCTGCAGTTTAAGTTTGTCTGCAGAGATCAGGCTGTCCTCAGAAAGGTTTGGAGGACGAGGGGACACAGGATTCTGTCGGCATCTTCTTGAGAAAATGAGATCCTCATAAATAGAAATAAATATCTTCTCAAATAATAAAAATACATTTTATGAAAGAAACATTATTAAAGCTCTTGAAATGAGGATATTCAAACCAGCATGTTTCCTCTAAAAAGAATCGTACTATTGTAAACTATAAATAAAGCTTAAACGAGGATGTATGAACCAGCGTGTTCTCTCTCAAAGAAAACCAAACTTAAATAGAGCTGTATACAAATGAAGGTCCTTGAATGCAGCTCAAGAAGTCGAGTTTAATAATAAAGCAGATTTAAAAACAACCCGTTGACCAAAGAGCTGCACAACCAAGAGAAACGATCGAATCTGAAGAAAAGACTACGAGCATCCACAAACACAACCATACATCAACATAAACTGAAACAAATAAGAGAATTCAACGAGTACGAGCAGAGAATTAAAAACACACAGAATAATTAAAACCGATTTGCTGTACAACATGAAATGAATAAGAGGAGTGAAGGTCAGCTTGAGTTGAAGGCCATCGAGAAGATGAGCGTCTTCAGCAATGACTTTAAAATGTGAATCGACTGAGCAGATCTTATGTGAGGAGGAGCTGACACCTCAAGGGCTCGACCCCCGTCTGTTTGTAAGCCTTCATCCCAGGTTGGTTTGTTGACCTAAGGGATCTAACGGTGCAGGAGATCAACACGACAGGAAGGTGCTAATCCATTTTAAACCTTAAAAACAATCAATAAAAGCTTAAAACTAACCCTGAAACAGTCAAGAAGCCAATGACAAGAGGCCCTAAATGTGTGTAATGTTGTCAAATTTCTTTTTCCCAGTTAGCCGACGTGCTGCTGCATTTATATGAGTTGGATATGTCGCAGGGACGATTGTTTGAAGAAGGATGAACAGCAGAATGTAAATCTTCAGCATTTGTAAGTTCATCATCTGATAAAAGAGACAAAGTGCAGCTCAACATCAATCAAGTTAAAGTAGATAAGAACTCAGAAACAGGATTTATTTTAGAAGGACTGACTGATTCTGAGTGTGAAGAAAAAAGGAATCTTGTCTGTGTAATTCTGTTTGATCAGTATTTTTTAAACTATCGTAAAACTCGGTGTTGCTGCACATTTTGACCAATAAAGGCAGCTCTCCATTAAAGGCCCCTGTGCATTTAATGTTGATCACTTTGCAGATCAAAAACACATTAACAAGGGCATCTCCGTCTCTCCCCCAGAGTGCAGCACGTTGGTTGGTAAATAAAACAAACAGTGTAATTCTGAAGTTGTGGGATGGACAGAGACCGTTTGAAGTCAGATGATTGATCTTATACCTTAGGTTGAGTCTCATATTTATGTATGTTAGGTATTATATACTGTCTGCCCATATACTGTCTGCCTACATAAAGGCATTAGCCCTGTTCCTGCCTCTTGAACTCCCTCCCACCACACATCATTTATTGATGTATTGTAACTTTGTTGTTTTTTACCTCTGCTTTAAAAGCGCCTGTAAACAAAATGTATTATTATAATTATTATTATTCAATTCAAATAACTGTATTTATCCGTTAGGAACTTCAGTTGTGTAAAACAGCATCAGTGCGCACACAGCTCAGCACAGAAAACTAACAAAAACACACACATACAAGTGGCTGTATTAAAAGCATTATAAATAGGTCATAAATAATTGTTATGAGAGGGTTAAAAGAGTGCATGGTGTTAAAAATAAATAAACAAATAGATCAGCCATTCATGAGCTTGATGGATGTGGGAACAAAGCCTGACATGGATTTTAGTCCTGAAGGTGAGAGATCTGTACCTGTGGCCTGAGGGGAGAAGGTTGTACAGATTGTAAAGTGTGTGTGTGCTGTCTGAGGCTACGTGTTGTCCCTTTATAGGCCTGTTTAATAAAGGCACACGTGCAGCATAGGAACGTGCACTCAGTTGTCACGACCAGCTGAAATACACAAAAACATGTAAAAAACAAAATCGATCAGAAACAGTTCCGCTCCGGGACACCAGAGGGCGCTGCGCTGTCTGCACACTTCCGTAAGTACACGTCATGCAAACAGCAGCTTTAACCTTCTGAGCATGCGCGGAACCAACTCCTTCAACGGCAGCGGTCTGAAGAGAAGCAGTGAACGGTAACTCTCCGTCCTTTTTATGTGTTTAAACTGAATTTACTGCGTTAATGTGAGGATTTAATGTGCTATAACTATGTACTGAAACACATCTGATGTCGTGGATGTTATTTAATGGACCTGTTTGTGACGTTATCGCTGTTTTTGAGGTTATTGTGAAGATATTTGACGCTAAATGTCAGTGAGCTGTCCACGTCAGCGTCAAACAGAGAGCTGCTCAGATACTTTAAATAACATTAAATATTATTATTCATATTTATTCTGATTATTAAAACTGTTAAACTATTGAAACGGGGGTAGATTAAGTTAAATCTAAATAATAAATATGATTTAAATGTGTTGTACTACCTCCGTTTGAAGCTAACTGTTAGCAGTTAGCATTTGTTCCTTTTCTTCACAGTACAAACATCTCTGTTTATAATATGAAATAAAAACATATATAATCAATGTTTCCTCTACATTTTAATCACTGAAAAACATTTATATGAAAAGTATACTCAGATTAATTATGTCATTTAGGTTCAATCAATCTTAATTTTAATTATAGCGCTAATCATAACACATGTTATTAAAGACACTTTACAAAAACACTCTGTTATATTATCTACAAAGACCCACACATTAAAGACCTCTGTGTTATAGGTTTTCAGATACATCACAGTACAAAGTTATTCACTTTCAGCTCAGTCGTTCAAACGTACAGTAGGAGAGTTTGAACACGGTGGTGGACAAAGTACATGACCTGAGCCGAAGTATAAATCCTCCTGGTCAAACATAACTTCAGTACAAGTGAAAGTTGCTCAGTCAACTTATCACTCGAGTTAAAGTACTTGAGAACCTGCCCTAAAATATACTTACGTATCCAAACTGCTTTGAATTTAAAACATTGATGTATTTTCACAACGTGTGAGTCCAGTCAAGAATACTTGGTCAAACATTCTGCTACGTTATGTTCGTTTAGAAAACATTATTCACAGTTGTTTAAACTCTCGTGGTACAGATTTACAGATCTGCTGCTCTGAAAGGAAGGAATGAACAATAACAAGAATAACCCAAAAATACCTGATGAGCTGACGGGGGAAATGTTGGCCAGTCTTTGCACAGACAGAAAACATTCTCATTTCAGGGGGCGCCTGTAGCCTCGTGGTTGGTTGGTGCGCACGCCCCATGTACAAGGCTGAAGTCCTCGATAGCTGGCGACCCGTTTTCCAATCCGACCTATGGCTCCTTCCCCCAACTGTCTCTCTCTCTCCCTGATTTCTGACTCTATCCACTGATGAAAGAGAACTTTTTACATTTCCAAGATGGGCTTAAGATAGGGCCATGGGTGCTCAGGTGCCCCTTCACTCACGTGAACTTAAAACTTAAAACTGAACTTTCTCAGAGCTGCTGCAACAGGAAAAAGGTCTGTAGCTCCTCAGGCTCACTCCGGTGTCAGTCTGGTCCTGTGGACCTGACGGAGTCTCTGATCTGTGCTCTGTTTGATGTGATCCGTCTCTTCTCTTTGTCTCCAGATGATGAAGATGCTGAACGTGGTTCTGGTCCTGGCTCTGCTGGGTCTGGGTTCAGGAGAGGAAGGAGCTCGTCTGCTGGCCTCCAAGTCTCTGCTGAACCGGTACGCTGTGGAGGGTCGAGACCTGACGCTGCAGTACAACCTCTACAATGTGGGCTCCAGGTCAGAACTTTATTATAATGTTATATCAACTTAAAATAATATTTTAACATTTAACATTACAACTTTTTTTTTATGTATAAAAACTCAATGTAATTTTGTTTGTCTGTCTGTCTGTCTGTCTGTCTGTCTGTCTGTCTGTCTGTCTGTCTGTCTGTCTGTCTGTCTGTCTGTCTGTCTGTGTAAACCTGTCTGTCTGTGTTACCTGTCTGTCTCTCAGTGCTGCTCTGGAGGTGGAGCTGTCTGATGACTCGTTTCCACCTGAGGACTTCGGGATTGTTTCAGGGATGTTGAACGTCAAGTGGGACAGAATCGCTCCGTATCCTTTCAAACTAAAGGCCTATTTGGGCGGCAGTAGCTCAGTCCGTAGGGACTTGGGTTGGGAACCGGAGGGTCGCCGGTTCAATTCCCGATGCGGACCAAAATATGGAAGTTGGTCTGGTAGCTGGAGAGGTGCCAGACCACTTCTCGAGCACTGCCGAGGTGCCCTTGAGCAAGGCACCGAACCCCCACCAGCTCAGGGGGCGCCTCCCAAGGGGCTGCCACCGCACTCTGACATCTCTCCATTAATGCATGTCCACAGGTCTCATTGTGCATGTGTGTGATTCAGGCCTGTGTGTGTGAGAAGCATGTCAAAAAAATAACAGAGTGCGAACCACAATTTCCCCGTAGGGGATTAATAAAGTATATAAAATTAAAAATTTTTTTTTAACTTCCTGTCCCCTGTCAGGAGCTGCAGGTGTGTTTGATGAGTCACTGAAGGAAGTTTAACTTTCAGACGATCATGGAGCACACCTCTCTCTCTGTTCCTCAGATGTTTCAGTCATGTAAACAGAACCCTCACAGAGTTAATACATTCTGCATCAGCTTTTATTTTTTAAACTCCTGATGTTTGCTTTAACTGATGACCTCAGAGCGAGTAACGTCTCTCACACCGTGGTGCTGCGCCCCCTAAAGGCCGGGTACTTCAACTTCACCTCTGCCTCCGTCAGCTACCTGGCCCAGGAGGGGGGGCAAGTTGTGGTAAAGACCAGTTTATCAACCAGATTATTAACCACTTAGTTATTAAGCAGGATCAGCGTTAAAGTGAAGCTGACTTCTCTGTTTGTTCTGCAGGTTGGATACACCAGCGCCCCCGGACAGGGAGGCATCCTGGCTCAGAGGGAGTTCGACCGCCGCTTCTCCCCCCATTACGTAAGTGTTTGATTCTCTCGCTGTGTTTGATTCACTCCCTCACGTGTGTATTCATGCATCAAGCATTTAATCAGGACAAAACCATTTTGACATGCGCAGAGCTGTCCCACTGGTCGTACCTGTCACCCAGAACTGCCACCAGATATGTTTGTGTTGGGTTGCGTGTCAGCTCCACTCCGGTACGGCTCCGTGCTCCCTCGTCCGTCAACACCCACATGCTTCACTTCCTGTCAGAAACGGCAGAAGAAGAATCTGTTCCTTCCGGTTATGTCCTCTCAGTGTTTCCCCTAGTTTGGAGTTGTAGCAGCGGTCGTGAAGTGGAACAATGTTTTAGTTGCGTGCAATTTTTTAACATTCTTTTCATTAAAATAATTATTAACATTTATTGGACAAAATAATCAACCAACAACCACCCTATTGTCATAACCCGGCTCGTAGGTAAAAGCAAAAGACGAGAGGAGTCAGAATTTTACCAAAGAAAATGAATAATTTATTTTGAAAGTCAAAAATAAAAAATCAGCAGCGGTGGTCATATTTCTGCAGCGGCGCACCACCGCTGCTAGATGCATATAGGGGACACACTGCCTGTAACATCTGAGAAATTGATCCTTAACACATCAAAGCTGACAGCCAATGATATGCACTGGCATTGATAAAGTACGAAGAGTCCAGTTCTTGTTTCTGTCAATGGGCGTGTGTCAATAAAGCTTTTAGACCCAGTTCAAGATGAACTGATGCCCTGCTGTGTGTTTATTCCTTCATAATTATTTTTGGTCTAGTTTTGGGTTTGCACGCCAGAATTGCTTCTGCTAACACTTCTGCATGTGTTGTAAACAAACACTGCATTCGTTGAACGTCTCCAGGCGTTGCTCCTCCTCTCGCTGTGTCAGAGATTCTTTACAAAAATGTACCTACGTAGTGTGCTGCAAGGGAACTCTTTTCTGTTTCCCTAATTAAGCTCCAAGCTTAGCAGTACGTACTTGTCCAGAAATCTATAAACAGTGGGGGCGTGTAGGAGGGTCTTCAGACATGCTCAGTGGAAGAGAGAGAGTGAGGCTGACATACGCAGTGAGAATAGTTTTACTTCAACCACACGGCCGAAGACACGGCCACATCAAGTGTGTGCATGGATATTAATAGGCTGGATCGTATCCGACGTGTTAACATGAAGCATTTTTATTCTGAATATGTGTCCACGGTGAATTCTCTCGCTGTGTCGGTGTTTGTTTCTGTTTCCTGTTGATAAAAGTCCTCGATGCAGCTGCCTTTGGTTGACCTTCACCCTGTCTCCTTCTCCCTCTCCTCCCTTACTTCCTGTCTCTCTTCAGGGTTCAGTCAATAAAGACTTAAAATGAATAAGGACTGTTATTTTTTACGTATTTTCTGACTGTTCCTCCATGTTTTTTTCTCTCTTTGGTTTAGCTGGACTGGGCAGCGTTCGGCGTCATGACTCTGCCCTCCATCGGCATCCCGCTGCTCCTCTGGTACTCCAGCAAGAGGAAGTACGACTCCCCGAAGGCCAAGAAGAACTGATGTCACACACCTGAGAGGGGGTGGGCTGAGGGTTTTTTTGGGGGGTGGGGGGTTGGGTAGGGGGCTGAGGGTTGTGGGGGATCTGCCAGGAGCTTAATAACCCATATTGGGGTGAAAGTTGAATTAAACACAGAGACCAATAAAGTGATGATTTGATTTAATGTGAACACATTCAGAGTTTTAATCAAACTTTGAACTTACACTCACACCTGTGTGTGTGTCGCTCCTTCACGTCTGAAAACAGAAACTGTTCATTACTGTAACACGGGATGATTATGTAATATTGTGTTATTTAAACATGATGATACCAGATGTGTTACTTTAATAAAAAGTATCGTTTGTTTTGAACTCTGACGTCAGGAGTCCGGAGACGGTTTGTGGATCTTTGAGATAAACAAATAAAATCCAAGTGTTTTTTTCTAAAGTTGTCTGAGGTCACTTTGTGAAACTTTATAAACATGAAACACGTCATGAATCCTCCACTCATCACGCTTTATGGTTTTGGATTAGAGCCGTTACAGACGAGTTTGAGGGTCAGTTCAAATTAAAATGTTAACGTTTGTTTTAGTTTCTTAATGAACTTGCAGCATCTTTCATGTCTTACACAAAGAGTGAAACACCATCAGACTATTTATATAAATATAGAAACATCATAAAAACACTACTAACATCTGATATGCAGTGATTCAATATATCTAAAAAGAATCAATCATCTTTGTTGGCCAGTATGCTCACACAAGGTAAACTGAGCTCTGTATGTCCAAAAGTACAACATTAAATATTAACACTAAATAAGACAATAGTGCGGTGGGTAATGTAACATTCTGAAATGAACATAATTAAATATGTAACTATTATGATTAACAGAGATGGGATCATTTAAATCAGTGGATCTCAACTTGTGGGTCGTGGAGTCTCAAAAAGTCTAAAAATCACTTTTTGTCAAAGATGTATTTTTGAGCTTTTTGTCCTTAATTTTTTTTATTTAACTGTTTTTATTTGCCATGTGATGAGTTAGCTTTGAGACAGGACAGTGGACAGAGCCGGAAATCAGGGAGAGAGAGAGAGCGGAACGACATGCAGGAAAGGAGTCACAGGTCTGACCCGAACCCGGGCCGCCCCCTGGAGGACCACAGCCTCCGTACATTGCACACAAACCACCAAGTGCCTCTAAAAATCACTTTTGAAACATGTTTAGTACAGTCTGAGGTCCAAACTGCACCATTTTCATAAAACAAATCTCATTGGTTGAAAAATATCTGACATTTTGGTCGCGTTTTTTTATTAAAGGTGCACGGTGTAGTTTTGGTAGAGAAATGTGAAAGTTGGAAAGTGTACAGATTCTGTGTTATATGTTCATAACTCTAAACACAAACTGTCCTCAGAGAACATGTGGTCCCTGTCTGAAGATAAAATGCTGCATGAGAAGTTATGGTGGGGGGGCCGAACTCTCCTGGTAGCTTTTTAGCTCCAAACAGTGTCCAGGGAACCATTGTTTCTTTGAGTTAAGTTTGTGTATTCAGTTCAGAAAATATAGTATAGAATTGTTTCACTTCTCCAACTTTCAAATGTCACTACCAAACCTATAGCCTGGTGCACCTTTAAGGAGTTTGTTCCTGAGGCCAGACCAGATGAGAACCACTGATTTACAGGGACGGGGTTTTTACAGTTACATGAAGCAGTGAGGAGGATGATAATACAGAGTTTACATGATGAGGTGTCCGCCATAAAATGAGTTTAAATAATCTTTTGTACATTCACAGTGTGTGTTTGGCTTCAGGATTATTTCACAGCGACAGATCTGACACTCTGAGAAGAAATAAAAGCTAATATTAAAACATTATTCTCACAAATAATGTTTGAGTTGATTTTATTATACTAATAATAAGCTTATATTAAAGATCATTATGGCTACAAATGAATATTTTACATTAAAGATCAAGTTTATTTGTGCTCTGTCAGTTCTGACTGTTTCACTAGTGTGTCACATTAGTACTTTACACATTTTAAAACTACAATAAACATGTATTATTGAATAATTCCGCTTTTTTTAACGCTGACCTCGGCCCGGAAGTCTTTTTTCATTGATTTTTTTATCACGCTGATCATGTGGCGCATGCGCATGCGTCTCCAACGGTGGTGTTGGTTGAGACATGTGAAACAGGTAGAGGAATGATTGAAGAGGTGGGAGTTCCGTGAACGCATCTCCAGTTTGAAACTCTTTACGGCCAATCGGACATGACATCAAACTGTGAGTCTGTTCCGCATTCTTCAACCACACACAACCACAACCACACACACACACACACACACACAGCAGCAGCACACGGACACGCAGTCCGGACTGGGATCGGGAACAGACCAGGATCACGTCCATGGGTTAGTCTGCGGTTCATCGGAGCATCAGAGCCGGAATGTGAGGACCCAGAGTGGGGTGACTTTCTCTTTTATTCACGCTTCCTCCTCCAGCTTCATGGTCAGACCCCAGTTCTCCATCAATGTCCGTGTTTATGTAGGCTCTATATCCGCGTTTTCCCAGGATATAATATCTGCGTTTTTCTCTTTAATGTCTGCGTTTTCCTCTAGGCTGTAAAATATCTGCGTTTTCCATATCATCCGCGTTTACCTTTATTCAATATCCACGTTTTCCTATTTAATATCCGTGTTTTCCCTGAGGCTTTTTCATATCTGCTATAATATCCGCGTGTTCCTCTGTTTCATTTAAAATGTTTTTCTGTCTTCATGTTCTCCAGGTGTGTCTCTGTGTTAAAGTTGGTTTGATATTTCGCATTCGCCCTTTTTTGTGTGTTTTTTTTTGCTGCTGTACACTTCAATATCTCCGCATTGAAGCCTGGATTTATTGTAGTTTTGGGGTTGTGTTAGAGAGCATATTTTTAAAGGCCTTTCACAGTTTTGTTCAACTCTTAAACGTCAAAGATGACGATGATGTTGAAAGCGCATTGAACCAGATGTCTGTCCAGCCTGCCTGTCCTCATAGGCACACTTAGGGACCGTCTCAAAAGTGCAACACAGATCATTAACGTGGTTCCTTGAGTTAAAAAAAAAATCCATTTAGCATGCACATGATGTCGTAACCATCACAGGTAGACTGACCACGAGCTACCTGAGTGTGAAACGATGGTTTATGCTCCTGTAGAACACACAAGTTTGTACGACATTAAACACGTTTTAAGAAAAACATGGTTTATTCATGATCTCGGGAAAAAAACTACACTACCCACAATCCTAGATGTCTGATTGGTGGAGCTTGTCTTGGAAATACCGCCCCCCTTGAGCTTCTGCTGTCACCTGTTACGACTGAAGTTCCTGCAAGTTCAACAGACTTTAAAAACACAAACTACGTTATGACAACATTAATATGAACACTATAAACACGACAATAGAGAAGGTCAACATCCTACTGACAGGCTGAGAGCTGGAGCTGAGGCGGGTTTTAAGCCTCCTGACAAACTGTTACTCTGTGCCTGCCTGTCAATCATGTCGGCTACGCGCCTTACTATGGATGACACTTATCGTTCATAAAATATATACACAGGTGTGTATGTGACTTCCTGTGCTCCTGCAGACAGCCTCTAGTGGACACTCAGGCTCAGTGGCTTCATTTTTCAACACTGGAGATTGCCGCTTGGTCCCGCCTCTTCCTTTGACAACAATTGAACCATTATAATCATAATATGATAGATTTTTTTAATGTCTAATCCCAACCCAATGTTTGTAACAGCAGTGTGACACAGATTTACGGATTACAGGTTGAGAATATTACATTTCCTGCAGGCGCAGACGTTGGAATAATTTTCTCATGAGCTGTAAAAGTTGCTGAAGTTCAGCAGCTATGAGGAAGTCTCAGTGATGACAGGTGGAGATGTACCTGTGTGTCAAGTCATGTCATCACAGTGAAAGCTCCAGTGGTGACACCGGTTTCACCTGCAAGAGGGGAGTTTAGTGGAAGATACTTTTAGAGCAGAAATCTGTTCTCTGTCGAATGAAGTTAAATTGAATGAAACCTTTATTGCCCTGAGAACATAAAAACACAAGTTCTAAAAGATCTCAACAACCATACAGGACTGCACATAACCTCACACGTTTACATGTAGTTCAATAAAGTGCATTGTGCCAAGTTCATGCTGTATAATCAGAGCTGGTGGAGGAGCTCCTCCCTCCTGTAGGTAACGAAAGACTCCGCTTGTGAAAAGTTCAAAAATAATCCATAAAATCTGCAGCAGCTGTCCTGACATACAGATGTTGGCAGAAATACTCCACGCAGATGCCTTGTTAGAAATAAATTAAGATAAACAAAACATGTTCAAAGCAAACATAAAGGGAGCAGTCAGTAAGATATCCACTGACTGAAATGATAAAGTGACCTTACTCTATGATCAGACTTTAAGGAAACATGCTATGTTGAAGTGCTGGCTTCTCTGACAACAATGCAGCAGCCAGTATGTCCTCCTTCTAACTTTAGATTCTGGTCCTGAATGGTCTGGATTTGTTGGGACCAGAGAAGGTAGGCCACACGGCCGTTTTGGACGCCCCTCGGTTTGCCAGATATGAGAGCAGTTATCAGGTCAAACCAACAGGTGTTGCAGCGATGGAAGCGGGCAAGAGAACTGGTTCAGATAGAAGTGATTGTACCCGACCTAAAAAGCCTCTGCATGTTTCTAATAAGCTCCACGAGCAGAAACGTGCTCAAACTAGGATCAATATTGGAGATGCTTTTGAAAAATGGAGAGAGGTTAGAACGCAGAAAGGTTTACAGACCGATGCAGAGCTGGATAAACACTGAAGCTTCAGTGTCCACCACATGGTGACCTGCGTGAGTGTTAGGTGGGGGTTGTTTCTGCTGTAGATGTTCAATGATGAAATCGCGAAACACACTGTGGATTATCTTAGAATTTATTCGGTCGAGGTCAGACAGCAGCAACAGATCACAAACTGCTGAAAAGTTTTCATGTTAATGGTGTTACTTATATTCTGTTAGAAGGTACAGCCTACAAATTCCTCTCTATTTGGGTATACTACTTGGCTCCTATCCAAATATAGATCTGCTGCTGAGAGGCTTGTACATACTGTTCCATCTACACAGACCTAAAAGAAGAAGTACTCTTAGATGGTAGACAGATTTAAATGGTACTTCCACAAAATTACCAAGATGAATGAATTGAAAATTGGTGCGCATCGGCTCTAGAGAGGAGGGGGCGGGGGGAGACAGCTCTCTCCAGTGTTTTGAATTTGGACTGCAGTACCCAGTTTAAACTCTAGGTGACAGTGTTACATACTGCTCCTTTAACGGCCAAACAAACACAGAGCTCTTGAGAGCGTCAGCAGCAGAGCAGCACCACTGAGTCTTCTTCAGACCTAATAACAGAAATGTATGTGATAGTGTGTAGTAGTGTAGGAGACAGACAGGGAGAGGGAACGTGTCACGTTGTAATAATCGATATCTGTTCTGATCCTGTAGATTTTAAAAGTATGAAGTCGAGCTGAAGACGTTTTAAGCCCGATTATAATTAATTACATTTTAATGGAATTAATCAGAAATTGAAACAGAACTTGGCCTTTACTAGGAGTGACGTATTTCCAACTGAAACGGGATAGAACCAATCACAAGATAGAAGGCGGGACATAACGTTGGGATGAATTTGATTGGATCGTTACTTTCTACAAAGCTTTTCCATTGATCAAAACATCATTAAACGCCCCAGAGTGCAGGATGAGTCATCAGACATTTGAAACGCAGGAAGATAAATTACAGTTATGAAGACGTCAAAATACTCAGATAATGTTTGATTGGCAGATTCATGAACATTTAACAGGAACGCTGAATTAAAACTTAAAACATTTATTTTTCCATTTCATCGGGAGTGAACATAGACAAATTGAATCGGCTCGTTTTCTTCTTTAAATAAATGTATGGATTTAAATTTGTGCGGATGTTTGTGTCGTCCGTCTCTCAGGTCAAACTGAAGAGGATGAAGAGTCAAAGTTCTCATGATGATGAACAAAGAGTTAACAATCTGATGATGCTGAAGTCGAGTTTTAAATAATCTGTCGGGACCCCTAGAGAGATCCAACATGGCCGCCTTCAAACCTGAAAACGTGGAGGACTTTTATGAGATGGGAGAAGTTCTGGGGAGGTGAGAACGACTCGGACGTGTTCATAGAAAACTTTATCTGTTCAGCTTTGACTGTGTGATCAGCACGTCTGCTAATAATCAATAATCCCATTCTGACCCGATCCAGCGGGCACTACGGTCAGGTCCGGCAGGTGCGAGAGCGCTCCACTGGGACTCTTTGGGCCGGAAAGTTCATGAAGATGAAGAAGAGTCCGTGCAGTCTCCTGGGTCTGGATCGGAGCGGCGTGGAGCGCGAGGTCGAGATCCTGCAGGCGGTTCAACATTCGAACATCGTGACTCTCAGAGACGTGTTCGAGAGCCGAGCGGAGGTGGTGCTGATCCTGGAGCTGTGAGTGTGGTGTTTGTGTGTGTGTGTGTTTTTTGTCCCTGTATTAATATTTAGTGGGCCTTTTTTCACGATTCATCTGGGAATTTCAGTAGTATTAATCGCATGTTAGCAAAAAAGTCTTTATCATGCTTTTATTTTGAATTCCTTTATTTTTAAGCAAATTTTACTTCCTGTTTGGATACAAACCTGCTTTTATTGTGAAATAGAATAAGGAGAGCGGTAGAGCAAAGGTTACGACATTAACTTACCCACGGAAAAAAGAACTGGTTACAGATCGATAAGTAAATGAAAACAGTAACAAAGGTCAATGTGTACTTTGTAAAGTGAAATGAGACATTCAAAGATGCAGCAGTGTCCTTCTTTTACATCACTGAGACTACAGGGAGACACTGAGGACGACTATCTACGGTGAGCCTGAAGGGACAAAGATTGATGTCTTTATTTATTGTAATGGTTTATAATGTCTTGTTTCAGAGTGAGCGGTGGAGAGCTGTTCGACTTCATCGCTGGGAAGGAGAATCTTCTGGAGAGTGAAGCCATCGAGTTCATGAAACAGATTCTGGAGGCTCTGCGGTTCATGCACGCCAAGAACATCGTTCACCTCGACCTGAAGGTGACCTGAAAAACTCACCTGACGACAGGAACACTGACCTGTGTTCACCTAAAGACTAGACTCTGACCTGTGTTCACCTGAAGACCAGACTCTGACCTGTGTTCACCTGAAGACCAGACTCTGACCTGTGTTCACCTGAAGACTAGACTCTGACCTGTGTTCACCTGAAGACTAGACTCTGACCTGTGTTCACCTGAAGACTAGACTCTGACCTGTGTTCACCTGAAGACCAGACTCTGACCTGTGTTCACCTGAAGACTAGACTCTGACCTGTGTTCACCTGAAGACTAGACTCTGACCTGTGTTCACCTGAAGACTAGACTCTGACTTGTGTTCACCTGAAGACTAGACTCTGACCTGTGTTCACCTAAAGACTAGACTCTGACCTGTGTTCACCTGAACACTAGACTCTGACCTGTGTTCACCTAAAGACTAGACTCTGACCTGTGTTCACCTGAAGACTAGACTCTGACCTGTGTTCACCTGAAGACTAGACTCTGACCTGTGTTCACCTGAAGACCAGACTCTGACCTGTGTTCACCTGAAGACTAGACTCTGACCTGTGTTCACCTGAAGACCAGACTCTGACCTGTGTTCACCTGAAGACTAGACTCTGACCTGTGTTCACCTGAAGACTAGACTCTGACCTGTGTTCACCTGAACACTAGACTCTGACCTGTGTTCACCTGAAGACTAGACTCTGACCTGTGTTCACCTGAAGACTAGACTCTGACCTGTGTTCACCTGAAGACTAGACTCTGACCTGTGTATATATAATAACATTGGCGTGTGTTTTCAGCCAGAGAACATGATGCTGTCGGACAAATCTTCTCATCCAATCGTCAAACTCATCGACTTCGGCCTCGCTCAGCGTCTCCGTCAGGGGGAGGAGTACAGGAGCACGAGTGGAACGCCGCAGTACATCGGTGAGAATCGACACTTCTTCATTTACATTAACAATGAAACAGGAAAGCCGGAGCGTGTACGTCCACAATCCTTTATTAATATCAATAGAGAGACAAAGACAGCAAACAAAGATTCAACGGTCTCTCTCCCCTGGATCACCATGGCAACAAACAGACTCCCCCCCCATATGTCCCACATCATAATAAAACATGTATTAATGTTGTTTTAAACTTCTTTAAAGTAACAGTAAGTGTTTGTGTATAGCTCATTTTAAAGATAATTTAATGTGACATTTAAAAAGGTATTTTAAAACAATAGTAAACTTGTTTTTAACGTTCTGTTAGAGATGGTCTGGATTCTTTAAAAACTGAACACCCCCGATCTCTTTCAGCCCCCGAAGTGATCAACAGTGAACCTCTGAGTACAGCTACAGATATGTGGTGAGACACACACACACACACACACACACACACATACACACACACAAACGTCGCAGAGTAAATTCTTCAGTCAGAGACGGGTTCAGACGCGTTCTGATGCAACGCTCAGGCTGAGACACTTAAATACAACAACACGGGTGTGTGTGTGTGTGTGTGTGTGTGTGTGTGTGTGTGTGTGTGTGTGTGTGTGTGTGTGTGTGTGTGTGTGTGTGTGTGTGTGTGTGTGTGTGTGTGTGTGTGTGTGTGTGTGTGTGTGTGTGTGTGTGTGTGTGTGTGTGTGTGTGTGTGTGTGTGTGTGTGTGTGTGTGTGCGCGTGCGCGTGCGCGTGTGCGTGTGTGTTAATCTTCTCCTGATTTTCTGTTTTGTGTTTGTTTCTTCGACAGGAGCATCGGAGTCATCACCTACATACTGTGAGTGTGTTTGAGTGTGTGTTTGTTTTCTGACATGTTAGCGCTCCCTCCACCCCACTTAGGGCGCGGTCACACTGGCAATCGTGCTCAGGCACGGTACACTTCCTCGGCTTTGACACACTTTGGAGAGGTGTACTTCATCACAGTACACTTCATGCACGAGCACAAGCACGCGGGTACACAACGCTGACAGGAGAAATCCAGAGTTTTATGGCTGTATCTGACTAACATGACTCAGAATAAGTCACAAAGCAGCTGTCATGTTCTCTGTGTTATTCTCTGAGGTGCGGCCGCTGACTCGACCGCGCGTCTCTTTTTTTTTTTTAATTAATTTTTTAATTGCTGTATTTGATTAAAGTGACTCAAAATAAGCCTCACAGTCAGTAAAGTAGCTGTCATGCTCTCTGTGTTTTTCTTCGATGTACAGATGTGGACTCGACTGCGCGCCTCTTTTTTAAACATTTTTTTTCTCGAGTCCGCCTGTTTGTAAACTGAGCACGCTTCATAATAACATAAAGCATGCATGTGCTGTATTCCGACGTTATGTACAAGAGGTAATCGTGCTCAGGCACGGTAAGCCGTTCTGGCCAGTGGGGGAATGGCGCAGCGGGGGGGGCCAATCGTGCTTGAGTACGGCACGGTACGGATTGCCAGTGTGACCGCGCCCTTACGATCAGCTCACAGGCCTCCACGATAAAGAGATCTGATTGGTCAGTAGGCGGAGATTCATACAGGTTGAGCTCTAACCCTAAATAAAACCTGCTCCAAGGCAGGTGAGGGTGGCTACTCCTCTAACTCCTTAAATTACATGAATGCTCACTGTCCTCCGAACTAAACAAAATCTGGCCGGAGAAGGTCAGGTTACCACGTCGATCTTTCTCCCGGTGAGAAGCGAATCACCACTGTAGTACAAAAAAGCCCATCAGCGACTCTGAAGTTACCTCGCTAACTGAAATACCTGTTTCGTAGTAGAGGCTCCAGGTGACTCTCCTCTCAGAAGAGTACAATAACAGATCACAGATATGTTTGAATGAAAACGATGAACACGTGTTTTTGTCTCTTTGTGTCCTAAGTCTGAGCGGTTTGTCACCGTTTCAAGACCACACAGACGAAGACACTTTGAGGAACATCATCGCCATGAATTACGAGTTCGAAGATCGATATTTCAGCACGACGAGCTCGATGGCCAAAGAGTTCATCCAGAAACTGTTGGTCAAAGATCCCAGGTGAGAAGGTTGTTGAAGTAACCACACAGGATTCTTTCTATTTTGAGAATTTTGAGATCAGTCCATTTCTGAATGTTTTTTATATTAGACAGTTTCTGTTGTTAAAGGAGCGATATGTAACTCTGACACCTAGTGTTTAAAATGGGTACTGCAGTCCAAATTCAAAACATTGTAGAGAGCTGTCTCTTCCTGCCCCCTCCTCTCTAGAGTGGATGCTCACGCAGGTCACCATGTGGTGGACACTGAAGCTTCAGTGTTTATCCAGCTCTGCATCGGTCTGTAAACCTTTCTGCGTTCTAACCTCTCTCCATTTTTCAAAAGCATCTCCAATATTGATCCTAGTTTGAGCACGTTTCTGCTCGTGGAGCTTATTAGAAACATGCAGAGGCTTTTTAGGTCGGGTACAATCACTTCTATCTGAACCAGTTCTCTTGCCCGCTTCCATCGCTGCAACACCTGTTGGTTTGACCTGATAACTGCTCTCATATCTGGCAAACCGAGGGGCGTCCAAAACGGCCGTGTGGGGGTGCCTTAAAACCACCTACCTTCTCTGGTCCAAACAAATCCAGACCATTCAGGACCAGAATCTAAAGTTAGAAGGAGGACATACTGGCTGCTGCATTGTTGTCAGAGAAGCCAGCACTTCAACATAGCATGTTTCCTTAATGTCTGATCATAGAGTAAGCTCACTTTATTATTTCATTCACTACACATCTCACTGATTGGACCTTTCAACTTTGTTTTCTGTTTGCTGTTCATAGACTTACGACGGAGTATTAGGGCCACGTTCAAGAAAGAAAATCTAACATTTACTAGAAAAAGTTTTTTATTTACGATATTAAATTCCTAAACGGATTTAAATGAGGCTATAGATCAAACTCTTATTCTGAAAGGTTGTATCAGAAGAGCAGCTATCTGCCTGTGTGAAAATGATGAAAGGGGAACCCTCAAAACCACAAAAGAGACCATTTCCTGGTTCTGTCTTCAGAAAAGCCCCCGTTTCTTGCTGTATGTTTTCAGGGTCCTGAGATTTTGAGACCATGTGACGCTGATGTGCCTAACGGTGAAGTATTTCCTTATTTGAGAAACTTTCTGAAAGTACGACTTCACAATATGCTCCACGTTCCTCATTCTCGAGCAGCTGCTGCTCTTCTGATTGTAGACTCAAATAACGACTTTATTCTCTTAAATGTAAGACTTTATTACTCTAGAAACCTTCACTTAATGTGGCCCTGATACTTCTTCATATAGATGATTATATCTCATTGTTGTGTCGATGTTTGCTCTTTTCATTTGTGTTTCAGAGAGAGAATGACAGCTGACGAGAGTCTTCTTCATTCCTGGATCAAAGTAACGACCACTTTTCTTCACTTCAGACCTGCTGTTATCTGTCACTGTCTGTTCTGTATAACCCATTCAGACTCCTCCTGTTTATTTCTATCATTGTATTAGTTGTCTCTTGGTGCTGTTTGTTTTCAAACTGACATCAGATGTTTTGCGTCCGTTTCAGCCGATCACTCGTACTCAGGCGACCAAAAGGAATCGCTCATCCATCAACATGAAGAACTTTAAAAAGTTCAACGCCAGAAGGAAATGGAAGGTTTGTCTTCATGTTTATGATTTTGCTATCATAATGTGGCTGGGCCCCAAAGAGTGAGACCCTTTACCCCCCTTAAGGTCGGCCGTGGATAGAGTCAGAAAGAGGGAGAGAGAGAGAGAGAGCGGGGAATGACATGCGGGAGAGGAGCCAAAGGTCAGATTCAAACCCGGGCTGCCCACTTAGTGGACTACAGCCTCTGTACATGGGGCGTGCGCACTAGCCACTAGGCTACCTGCGCCCCCAATTCTGCTTTTTATTAAACTGTATAACAGCGTTTTTTTAAATATAGAATTAGAATCAGCAGCAGTTCAGACGCCATGTTCACTGTCAGTTTGTATTTAATGCATTTTTAACATTAAACATGAAAATACATTTAACTGAATAATGAAGAGACAATAAGGACTTACCGTCTGTCCTAACAGCACGCAAAGTGAGCGAGCGTCAGCGACTAAATCAGCCTGATTCAATTGTTTCCTATTTGAGTGTCCTAACTGCCCAACGAGCGACGCTGCATGATTCGGCGCTAAGCAGCGCAGCGTTTTTAACCCGACGCCCTGTTTCTATTTTCCTCTCTGTCGCTCGCAACAGACGAGGAACGAGGAAGGAGGGGGCTCTACACGGCACTGACACGCTCTCATTTCTCACTGAACAGAGCTCGTTAGCTTGTTTTACAAAGTGGAGATAAATAATATCCACATCCGTGATTGAAATGTTGACCTTTGACCTGTTGCAACACCGAAGAAATTTTTTTTTCAGCAGACAGCGAGCCGACGAGCCTCTGAGTGTTGTGATTTGAGTCCACATCTCGTCAATACAAAGCAGCACACATCCCTTAATGTCCACCTTCAATACAACAGCACTACATGTCATATTGTTTGCCAGACGGAAAGTCAAATTCACAGAGCAGAGAATTAAATATTTAATGGATGCCGTGTGGACAGCCAGCGTGCGATCATGCGCGATGCGACGTGATGTATGACGCTGGCGTGCTGTGAGGACACGGTGTTGTTTGGCAGCATTCCTTTGATTCTTTACAACAATAATGATTGTATTATTGGCTGTTTCCTCCTCAGATGTCCTTTAACATGGTGTGGATGTGTAACCGCTTTGTCCGCCTGAAGCTGCTGTGTAAAAGCTCAAACCCAGATCCCCTCCAGGTGAGACCTCGTCAGGACTTCGGACCACAAGTTGAATAAACCGAATCTTTAACATTTTTAATCAGAGAAAGAAATTCTTGTCAAATTTGATTTGAAGAGGAGACACTGAATCTAATGTGGATCCTTCAGCACCATTTTTATTTCTTTATCTAAAGAAAAAAGAAAAGTCACTTTCTCCCTGCAGAAAGTTTCTCTTTCTGTTTGCACAATAAGCTCAGAAACGAGAGTTCCCTGATGTTAGAATGCGCATTATTAACTTGACTTGATGCAGTATGTAATGATTGGGTTTCTTTTAAACTGAACTGATGTTTTGGTGTCTGCAGAGGGACTGTGAAAGTGATGTCGAAGACTCTGAAAGTAAACCAGCTTCTCTGCTGCGACGACGACTCAGCAGCAGTTCGTAAAGGTGATGATGAAGAGCTGAGAGGAGGAAGATGAAGAGCTGAGAGGAGGAAGACGATGAGGAAGATGTAGAGCTGAGGAGCTGATGTAGAAGATGAGGTGCTCAGAGGTGGAAGAGCGAAGTAGGATGAAGAACTGAGAGAGGGCAGATTAAAAGTGAGAGGAGGAAGACTTGAGGATGGATGGCTGAGGATGAGGAGCTCAGAGGAGGAAGATGAGCTCAGAGCAGAGGACGCACTGCCCCGTCTGATGAGACTCTTTATTAAAGAACTTCAACAAACATATTTTATATAAAGTCTTCCATCACTAAACTTGAGAATATTTTTGTAAATGTCGTCCTGTATTTGTGATAAGTCAGTCAATGAGTAAATATCTGTAAAGAAGACAAACATATAAACAACCATGAAACAAAAACAAGAGTCTGCGTCACTGAAGTTTTAACTTAAAGGAAACCTTTTGGTGCTTTCTCACTGGTACAAAAACTCCTGAAAACTCCCAAAATGTTCAGGGTGAGCTGCATGTGTGGACGCAAACAAACACTCAATTTTGGGATTCTTTTTCAGCCCTGTTGTAAATGTTGCTACATGTGAGGTTAGGGATGAAATGATGTGTGAACGCAGCGGGAAAAATCTGGGGAAATTCATCTCCAGCGAGTGGAAGTGGGGTGAAGATGTTTATCCCGCCACAGGCTCACGACCATAGAATGCATGCAAGCGGTCTTTGCAATGTCCGTGCACGCATTTCTGTTCGCCAGTTTGTTCTTCGTTCTTTCGTTGAGATTATAAATATGTCAAACTACACATCGCACTGATTTGTAACCTCAGAGTCTGTGTTGCTTCGTCCACCTCGTCTTACCCCACCGCCCCCCCTTCCTGTCTGGGGATAGTCCTCGCTGAGAGGTGCATGTGTGAACGACCAACTCAGGAAGATTTCAGAGGCAGCATGCCTGAAATTGTCAAGACTTTTGCATGTGTGTAAACGGTTGATGTTTTACTACCTCTGTCTCACATGAACAGCTCTGGCTGTCATTGTTATAATAAAGTCATATTTGAGTCATAATATGAGATCTGGGAAGAAAGATGTTTCCGTTTTATTTGGGTTGTTTGTTGATGGGACTTTACTTAGTTTGTTTCTTTATCATCTGTTACAGTTCAGTCACAGGATGAAGCACAGAACAGTAAATCTAACGTGATGCACCTGCAGCACCTTTGATGACTGTAACAGGTTAAAACTATATATGTCATGTACATTACATATACCTGGTTTAAAGTGGTGTTTTAATAAATGGTGTTTTGGATTGTTATGAAAATGACTTAAAGAATGGTTCATGTTTCTCTCTCACCTCTGACATAATGTGATCTTCTATCACTGCTGTGTCGACACTTTCTTCATCTTACACTCCCTTCAATAGAAACATACGGAGCCCCTCAGGGGACGTGGGCGGACATTTTTTAAAAGAAAGTTTCTGGTGCTCACGTGAAAGTTTCATGTGTACACAAGAATATGCACTCGCAAGTGAGCACCAAAAAGTATCTTGTTCACGTGCAGGGTTGTGTCCAGAGGGGTGGCACGGGCCCCCCTCGACATCTGATCTGCTAACCCAGAATCCAAATCTATGATTGGCTAATTGGCTAAATCAGAGGCGGGACTTCAGATGAAATCAACTATTCTGGCTGTTTTTAACAGGCTGCTGATAGTTTGTGTTGTCTATTTGTGCTTTCAGTTGTAAATGAATATTTTGCCCTTCACGTACAAATCTCCAGGAAAAGACTTGTGCACACGGTCTAACTTGCGATGGACTTAATCGCCAATAAATGTATTTTTGCAAGTTGGACAGCTAACAAGAGTTTGCATTCAAAGATCTTTAAATTATGAATTTGTTGAGTCCCTAAAGAATCCAGCTAAGATTTGTTGCCAACTTGTGTTACTTACAAGGACATATCATTAGTGGGATGTGCCCTCAAACTCCATGCCACCCCTGCTTGAGACAGTGCCCCCCGTTAAAACATTCTGGACACGCCCCCGTTCACAAGCAATACCTTCTCGTGCTCACAGGAGAGTTTCTTGTGCGAATGAGATAATTAACAGTGAGCACAAGATACTTTGATATTGGTATTTCTCCTCATCAGTCTGTGCATTGTTGTCAGCGCCGACACTCCACCAAAATAAACACAAATCACGACACCCACTATCTGTCCTGTTTATAGGCCCTGTTCACACCTTGCATTAACATCCCTCCTGGAGGATGTGAGGCAGCACTTCAGAGCAGGAGTTTACACTTTGCTTTAACAACGCATCTCCATGTAGTACTTGAGTTTAGAGTTCACTTCCCCGCCTCACTTGCAAATAAGCGCCTGTGTGACACACTATTTTGTAATTTGTACGTGTTGATTCTGTATGAATATTTAAAAATGTCAGTGTCTTTGTAAAAGAAGTGATTTTGAGGATGTCCCTAAATTTGCCACAAGGAGGCCCTCTGTGCACGAGATAGGCCTACACTTCTGCAGGCTTGTGATGAAAGGATTCAGACCAGGGTGAATCTGTAAATGTTTGAAGAAAGGTGTGCTCAGTGTGCCTCCCCAGTGTTGTAAAAATGCTGCTTTAAATATCTGTCCTGTCTCTCCCATGTAAAGCATGCTACGAGACTGAAAAACTATGGAGGAAACTGAGTCTGGCTCTGTAGGCTGACTCGCTCCATAATTGGAGGACTGGCGCCCCCATGTGGATTATATAGGAATACCCATGTTTAAAGGCCCATTACTATCAGAGACCAACAGCAGTGAAAGTTGTGAGAGCTTGTCAAAGACACAAGAAGCAGTTTGGAGTCATGAACTAGAAATTGAAAGATTGAAGGAGAAAGGTTATAAATAAAAAAGGAGTTAAGTGTTAAGATATTTTCAGCTATGAAAGTTGTGAGAGTTTGTCAAAGGCACGGAAGATTGTCAGGTTGAGTAATTCTAGGACTCAGAAACAGAATGGTTATAGTTCAAAGTTACTTATTGAATGACACAAACAGGGAAACAACAACAACACACAAGGGATGGATAAACACAGGAACACTGGGAATGAGGGAAGAAGCAGTTTGGAGTGAATATATTCATGTATGAAGCGGCGATTCTAGAGCCTGTTGGGGCCCTTGGCAAAAATCAATTGGGGGGCCCTCCAACCCACGTTCAGCAGGGAAACAAGAATGAGAGCTGTCAGATGGGCCCCCCTTAGGGAGGTTTCCTGCCGTCATTGCAAAATGTGCACATTTGAGGCTGCTGCTTTGGGGCCCCTCACTGGTCTGGGGCCCCAAGCAGTTGCCTGCATTGCCTGTTGACAAGCAGCACCCCTGAATGTATGAGAGCTACTACCATCGGGAAATACGACTATTTCAGGTAGTTGGTCAATGAAGATTGAGTTAAGGGATGTGCTAGCTTTTCTTTTCAACAGCTGTGAAAGTTGTGAGAGCATTTCAAAGACATAAGAAGCAGTTTGGAGTTAATCTTTAATGTACAAGCTACTGGAAAAAACTCTTGATTTATGCATTAACAGTAAGAAAATGTATGACCCAAACGCTGGGTTGAACCTGTTGTTTCGGGCATTTGGTCGGTTTTCAGCCTTAGTTACCATGGAAACGTCACAGACCGGACCTCACCTGTGTGCTCCTCCTCTCTACTCTACTGAAGACGGAGCTCACTCCACTTCAAAGTTTGAAGGGGAACCTGAAGTGAAAGAAAATGTTTTCCTTTACCTTTCCACCTTCTTCTGTCATTTTGAAGAAAAACCTGTCTGTGTAATGTTAGCTGACGTCACCGCGGGGCGAATGAACCACTGCTAACAGCTAACTAGCATTAGCTTACTTTAGCATAACATTAGTTTGGCTTAATGTTCTGCTAAACTTAACTTCATTAAGCAGCGGGAGAAAACAGCAAATAACAAACAAACTTCACAGAAAGAGAAAGGTTTGTGATACATTTGAACTGTATCTTCCATTTTCAACATGCACTTTGTGTTAAATGTTTTACATTATTGTTGTTCCTTCTTCTTTATTTGTGTACTTTTTCACTTTAATTTGTTGGTTTCTTAACACTTGTTGGACTGACAGTAACTGAGCCACATTTGGGCTGCCGGTTCTGCTGGTCCTCCTCTCGTCTGGGTGAAACTGAGTAACCATAGCAACAGAAATGCATCACTGCTGAACCGTGGAAACAGACAGTTTCGGTTCTTTAGATACACATGTGAACGTCTTCCTGTGCTGAGCATGACTGAGTAACAAGAAGCTGCAGCAGTTTTTCTAAGAACACACTCACAGATACGGATCATGATACTGGTTTTTATAACGACACGAGACTGAAGGCGATTTGTATTCTCTGGAAATATAAATGTGAAATATCATGTTTTCTTTTTTTCCTAATTCTTTTGAATTTGAGGTTAAAACAATGAACATATGTTCTTTATAAAAAGTGACACTGACCACATCTTACAAAGAAGACAGTTTTGGAATATACATTCTACATAAAGGATTTTAAATCAAATCCTGAATGTATAAAACAAATAGAGCAAATCTCCTTAAATACAGATTTTCAGTTTGTTATTCTGGAAGTGAAGAAAAGAAAACTTTAAAAACACTGGATTCTCTCAGATTTCAGTGACCTAATGTACGTCTTCAGTCACATTTTTGAATCGTTGGGTCGTTACAACTGGCTCCAATGTTTAGATCATAAACACAAATCCTTTGAATAAAAGTACTGTAATATATATTTTTATTTAATCGATTTAAATTGTCCATATCTGTATTGATTTTTAAATGTATTGCCATGTATTGTTACAAACTCTAAAATTTAAAAACATCCACTGAGGAGAAAATTCCTCATCAAGCTGGACAAACGTTTTTAAAATGAAACTCATTATTTAGTTTGCTTGAGGTAGATTTACATATCTCACCACAGTTGACTGACTCTGTGTGTTTGCATATCTGTCCTCCCTCTCTGCTTGGACGTTAAGAGGCCGGTGTCGATCAGCGGCTGTTTGAGGCCTTTCAGAGACGCTGACATACGATGATGATGATGTCACTGATTCTTCACCTGGTCATCTTTGTGCTCCTTGTTCAAGGTGAGGCCAGGTTCACTACAATCATTTCTGTTATAATGGAGAAAACTTAAACAAGCAGCATTTACCTGTTTCCAGCCTTTCTCTAAAGTAAAGAAAGAAAAGTTTCTGTTTGGATGTTGTTCGTCTTTCTCTGAGCTGGATTTGTCTCCATAACCTTCTCCTCTTTTTTCATGTTTCTTCAGGTTCATCAGGAGACATCCTCCTGACTCAGACTCCTGGATCTCAGTCTGTTGTTCTAGGACAGACTGTCTCTATCAGATGTCAAACCAGCACAAGTGTTAGCACTTCCCTCCACTGGTATCTTCAGAAATCTGGAGAAGCTCCTAAACTCCTGATTTATCTTTCTACAAACCGTCAGTCTGGAGTTTCAGCTCGTTTTAGTGGAAGTGGATCTGGGACTGACTTCACTCTGACTGTTAGTGGAGTCCAGACTGAAGATTCAGGAGATTATTATTGTCAGCAGGGTTACAGCTACCCGTTCACACAGTGATACAACGTCGTACAAAAACCTCGGTCAGCTGAAGAGGAACTGATCTGACTGAACAGCTGCACTAAAACAAAAACAAGTTCCATGAAACAAAATGGAGTTTAAAATCAATCAATTAAAACTATAAACTCTAAATATTCTGCACATTAAGAAGATTATCTATTTTAACTCCTTCAATGATTACACGAGGGTGTTTGATGTTACGAGACCTGAAACCCCCCATGAACCCAGAAATCATCACTGATGATGAGTCCCAGCCCATCTGTAGGATGATTCTTTTATCTCTCTTCAGACACACATGAACATTTTATCTTAATAAATCTACTTTGTAGTTTAGTTTCTTCTGTTTTTGTAGTTTGTAAATATTTTCAGTGTTTGAATCACAGTAGCACTGATTTGATATCTCTATATGCTGATGATATCACGCTTAATTTCACAGATTTACAATATTTCTTTGAGCTAAAACACATTCATTTAGAGTTTCTCCTCTCTTTTCTTTTGATAAACATAAACCACTAGACATGTTAAAGTCCTGGTCATTAACATGTTCTGTAAAGAAAGCTGATTTGATGATTTTCATTCAGTTGTTTCAGTCATTAAGGCGTCCATATCGATTGTTAGAAAAACCTGGTGAATAGAACATTTTTTAGCAGCTGTCTTTGAGGTTGTATCTCTCTGAAATTAATTCACAGTTTATGATTTCTGCATTATTTTATTATACTTTTTATTATGAAGACGTTACATGATACAACATATTTTAAATGATCTTTATTTCGTGTTACATTCTGAAGAATTGATCTCACTGTGATCGTTGATGAAGTCGTTTTGATACGTTTGAAATAATTGAAAAAGACAAAAAGTGTATTTCTCATTGATTTAATGAACAGATTATCAGGAAACAATACACACACATATGAAGCAACAAGCTAATATTTATTCTCTTGAAACATGAAATAAAGAGAGAGAGAGAGAGCTGCAGAGTTAGAGCAGTATCACAGTAAAACCAGCAGAAGAGTCTCAGTGAGTCATTACTGGGAACACTGGTCTCTACTCAGACTCTCTGTGACTGGAGTCTGGGAGCCCTGGGTGGCCTCACAGGTCACAGAGACCACCTTCCCCCACTGGGCTGCAGAGAGCCTCAGGGTGCTGCTCCAGCTGTAGAGAGCGTCCTTCTCCAGCACCGCAGGGCTCCTGCTCTCCTCCCCGCTGCTGCTGCTGCCGCCGTTCACCTTCCAGGCCAGACTCCAGCCTGAGGGGAAGCCCTTGTTGGCCAGGCACATGAGCGTGGCCGTCCCCAGCTCCAGCTCCTCATTGGAGGGGGGCAGGACCGTCAGGGTGGGAGGCACATCACCTATAGGAGACACCAATCAGCTTAGAGGACAGGGAGCACACAGCTGTCAATCAAACACCACACCCTATAGGACACCTTTAATGTGTGAGAGTTGATTTTCTTTTTTTAGGAGTTTCTGTCAGATGTTTCTTTCTGCTCCACCGGTCACTCACTCACACATTGTTTCACTTCCCTTTAAGAAGCCTCTCATGCACATCAGCACACAGAGAGAGAGACCTCGTCTGACCTGAGAGATAAGACACTACACGGGTCCAAAAGAATCATTACTCAAACTTTAACATCAAAAACTGTGCTGGATTTTAGTTCAAGTCAACAACTACATTCATCTTGGAATAGATTTCATGTCTGATCTTGTTAAAGCCTCTGATATATCCCTGAGAAAATAATACAAATCTAAACTCTAAAATGAGAAATATGGTCAATCAGATCCACTCTGTCCAAAAACAGTCGACAAAAAGTGTTCTGACGGCAAACTAAGAAAACAAACGTCTTCAGTAATCTACAGAGTAATCTCTACAAGAAGTGAAAAGACATGAAGAAACATTATTATCCAGGATATTCAGCAGGATTTGAAATCATTTGAAATGACTGCTTCAAATCGTTCAGACTCAAAACAGAGAATCAAGAATATTTTTAAACCTGTCGTCCAACTTTCATTCATCAAAAACATCCGTATCATCTTCAAATTTGTGCTGAACATTCAAAATCGTATTGAAATGATTTGAAGAAGACTTTAAAAATACATTTAATATCTTCACAGTCTGTCACACTTCTAAAAAAACATTTTGTTAAAGGACTTCATGAGCCGAATATCACCATCAAATATCAACTCTTCACCAGGTTCAAAATCAAAACAGCCACAGAAAGCAAGAAAATCATTCTGACGTGAGGAGGAAACTTTCAGAGACTTTATGAGAACGGAGATTTCAGTGGATTTGATCAAACTCATTTGAGTTTCAAACTCTTTTAATGGAGCATTTGAAGGCTTCATTGAAAACTATTCCTGAGTACAAGCATTGCTGTTTCATCTTTCTACATTTTGATTGTCTCACATTTTCCAAACATGGTCAGAAACAATCAGAAGAGCTGCTCTGAGTTCAACTTCAACTGAACTCAAAGAAACAACAAATGTTCATTAGAGGTTTCAATCTTCTACAAACGTTCAGAGAAACATTTCTAACCCGTAACTGATGATAAAGAGATGAAATATCAGAGCACAAACTTACTTCCAACATCCAGTCTGGTTCCTCCACCAAAAGTCCACCACAGTGGTACAAAGTCATTGAGCGGCCGTACAAAAACCTCTCAAGTAGAGACACACGGCTCTCTGACTTTAACACACTGAACTCAAACTACCACAACTCCACATGTCACCTTACCATGAGACTGGAAATCATCCATTTCCCAACAAATCAAAACTCTGGCTTCAAACATTTCACCTTCATTTAAATTCAGTTTGTGTTTCTGTTTGAAACTGAAATCCTTTCAAGTCAAACTTTGTCTTTATTCTTTCTAAAACAAGAGATTTCAAAAGTAAAGCTCAGTATTTTCTTTTCCTCCAGGCTTGAATATGAAGACAAAAGACACCAGAATAACTTACTGATTGAATAAAAAGCTGAATATGTGACTTACTTCCAATATCCAGTCTGGTTCCTCCACCGAACGTGTACCACAGTGATACAAACTGATGGAGTCGTCGTACAAAAACCTCTCGCTGTAGAGACACACGGCTCTCTGACTCTGACACAAACACAGACACCTCAATGAGTCTCTGCCTGCAAGACCTCTGACACCAAATGAAAACAGGATTTAAAAAGATTATAACTCATTAAAAAAATGTCTTTCTTAGAGATATTTACATCTTTGAATTATTCTGAAATCATTTTCTCAAGAACATCATTAATTACGACTCGTGATTTATATCAGAATAAATGTTTCTAGAAGCATGAACATGAAATAATATCACATTTGTTTTGAACCTTTTCTAATTAATTGTATAATGAATTGATTGATTGATAAACAGAGTAATGAGAGTGATCCCTGTTGGAGTCAGTCAGAACATTTCCATAGAGAGCCACTTTGCATCAGCAGCACCATGCTCCAGTGCTCTGGGAGAGTTTATAGTCCTGACAGTTGAACACTGGATGACTGACAGCTGTCCTTCATCACGACACAAATCCTCGTCCTCATCATCAAAAACATGACTTTGATCTGCGTCCTCATCTGGACTCTCCTCCTCTGCTGCTGCTTCACAGGTAAAGTCCAGGGAATCAAACTCCTCTCCTCTATGAACATCCGTCCCTCTGAAATGAAGCCCACTAAACCCTGACGCTGCTTTCTGTTTTTGTCTCTGTATCCTCAGAGTCCAGAGGACAGGTCACAGTGACTCAGCCTGCAGCAGTGACCTCTGCTCTGGGAGCCTCCGTCTCCATCTCATGTAGGACCAGTCAGAATGTTTATGTCGCGGGCAGCTACCACTATTTAGCCTGGTACCAACAGAAAGATGGAGGAACTCCTAAACTGCTTATATACGTTGCTAGCACTCGAGCATCAGGGATTCCAGGTCGTTTTTCAGGCAGTGGATCAAACTCTGCCTTCACTCTGACGATCAGTGGAGTCCAGACTGAAGATGCAGCAGTTTACTACTGTCAGAGTTTTCATTACATCAACAGTCAAGCTGTGTTCACACAGTGAAAAAGCGTCGTACAAAAACCTCCCTCAGTCAGACTGAACAGAAACTGAACTGACTGCTGCAGCGTGAAGTTTCTGCAGAGACTGACACACTTCACTGAGGACACACACACTCAAACACACACACACACACACACACACACACACACACACACACACACACACACACACACACACACACACACACACATATACATTTTAGATGCCTTTGTAAAGTCTCCACAAATGTCCATCTGAGGCGACTCCCACATTTAGAAGTCCAAACCTCACAGGTACAGTCACCTTCACTTTCAAGTGACCATAAATGTCATGATCATTGACAACAGTGATGTGTATAATTTTCATGAAACAGGTCAGGAGTCATTCAACAACCTTCTGGATCCTTGTTAGTGAAGAAAAGTCCAAATGGAGTCACAATATTCTAAAGTAAATATGTAAATAAAGGAAATCATTGAATCATGTTCTTTATAAATGATGCAAAAGAAATATGTCAAAACTCTAAAAGCTCTGAAGACAGAGAAGAAAATACAGAAGCATCTTCTCAGAGACACACTACCATCAAATCATCCTGTACGCTGATGACATACAGTTATACTTTACAGATCTCCAATTCTTTGACTCCATCATTTCACCACTTATTAAAACATTCCTTTCATTTGAAAAATACTCAGGTACAGAATATGGATTTGACATTTCAACAAACTCATATTAAGTCTTAAAGTAAAGAAGATGGCCGTTACTTGAAGGAATAAGAGAAAACCTGTTGAAACACAATCCATTGTCCTTGTCTGCAAAAGGATAAATATCTGCAGAGTGATTCAATGTTTCAATCAGAATAAATGTCCTGCTTCAAAATCAAATGTTTACACATTTATTTCCATTTTTAAATGAAATCAAATCCACACACTGGATTATTTAGTTGAACTTAAGTCTTTTACCGTTCTTCTACAGCCTATGAAGAATTGAAATGTTGAACTTGTGTTAAATCTGTCAGGGAGAAACGCCGTGATCAGTTGAGTACAGCTACAGTTCAGTGACTCCGTGTGTTTGCATATAAGTGTTCAGCCTCTCTGCTCTCAGACGTTAAGAGACCAGTGTTGATCAGTGTCTGTCCACACCTTTCAGGGACTCTGACACACCTGCAGCACAACCATGATGTCACTGATTCTACTGATGGTCACCCTGGGGCTCCTTGTTCAGGGTGAGACTCTTATCTGAAAAGTTCTCCTCATGGTGTAACCAGGTTCATTAAAGTGATGTTCTGCTGCAGAATTTACAGAACGAGACTCTTCTGTTTGGATGATGATCATCTCTCTCTGAGCTGGATTTGTCTCAATAATCCTTCTCCTGTTCTTCATATATTTCAGGTTCATCAGGAGACATAACCATGACTCAGACTCCTGGATCTCTGTCTGCTATTCCAGGACAGACTGTCTCTATCAGATGTACAGCAAGTTCACATGTGAGCAATGAGGTAGACTGGTATCTTCAGAGACCTGGAGAAGCTCCTAAACTCCTGATTTATTGGACCTCAAACCGTCAGTCTGGAGTTTCAGATCGTTTCAGTGGGAGTCAGTCTGGGACTGACTTCACTCTGACTGTTAGTGGAGTCCAGACTGAAGATTCAGGAGATTATTATTGTCAGCAGGGTAACAGCTTCCCGTTCACACAGTGATACAACGTCGTACAAAAACCTCGGTCAGCTGAAGAGGAACTGATCTGACTGAACAGCTGCAGAGTAACAGACGCACTTTACAACTTTGTCTGCTAACTAGGTCCATAAAACAGAGAACAGTTTATAGTATAACTGTGTTTATTGATAAGTTTGTTTGAAAAGAGCATTAGGAATATAAGTGTGAACAAACTACATTCAGTGTAGATAAGCTGCAAAGTGAACAAGTTTATAAAGGGACCCAAACGTTAACAACACTTCAAATAGATTCAGACTTTTTGACAGATTCTTTTTGGAGGTATTCAAACATCATGTTCCTGTTCTTCACATTCAGAGCATAATTTGTAGTCTTTAGCTAAACTAAACACGTGACATGATTGTGAGTGGCCTATGTTCATCAAAGAAACATCAGTTGTTTCATATGTTGAGCTCATAATGCTGGTACTAAAACCTTGAAGATTCTATATGCTGATGATATCATACTTTATCATTCAAATGTGAAAAATGCTTCTAGATGACTTTCTGATCATTTCTTCATCTCTCTGATGAGCTGCATCGTTCCACTATTATTCCAGTATAGTTCATATATTTGAGCACATTTTAACTACAAAGAAAAACATCTAATTTAAATGAGAAATAAAGAAGAAGTTTCTGAAGTCATTAAACCTTTAGAGACACATTCATATTTACATCCATCTTTACTGGCTCACAATGAACCTCCCACTCCTCCCACACACGTGAACCTCCACGGACTTACAGATTGTAGATAATAATAATATTTTGGACTATATATATAACACATACTGGGCCTTTTTACCATCAGAGTTGATCCATATTAACCCCTGCATATCCATTAAAAACAAACATTATCCAAAACTTTTAAAATGATGTCATCTAATGAAGTGCCAAGCATGACCTGAAACCATATAAAAAATAAAAAGCACATTTCCTTCCTCATGCACCAAAACTACCCAACACATGCATTTAGACTGAAAGCTGTTCTTCACCTGAACACTAAAAAAACTCTTCACAAAGCTTCCAGTGAACTCACATGATGTTACTATGCTGAAGAACACAGAGAGCTTCTTTAAACCTGCAGACAAACCTTCAGCACAGCCTTTAAAGACACGGAGAACAAACTGGCAGGATGTCTAAACAGCAGGTGGAGGAATCTCAATAAAACCTCACAATGACCTTGTATGCTGATGATGCTCTGCAGTTGGTTTCTAATGACCTAAAGACTTCTCATATTCAAATTTGTTTTCAGCACATTTTGAAATGATCAACTCAAAATCAGCCATTTTCTCAGAACATTTTCATAGAGAGCCACTTTGCATCAGCAGCACCATGCTCCAGTGCTCTGGGAGAGTTTATAGTCCTGACAGTTGAACACTGGATGACTGACAGCTGTCCTTCATCACAACACAAAACCTCGTCCTCATTATCAAAAACATGACTTTGATCTGCGTCCTCATCTGGACTCTCCTCCTCTGCTGCTGCTTCACAGGTAAAGTCCAGAGAATCAAACTCCTCTCCTCTATGAACATCCGTCCCTCTGAAATGAAGCCCACTAAACCCTGACGCTGCTTTCTGTTTTTGTCTCTGTATCCTCAGAGTCCAGAGGACAGGTCACAGTGACTCAGCCTGCAGCAGTGAGCTCTGCTCTGGGAGCCTCTGTCTCCATCTCATGTAGGACCAGTCAGAATGTTTATGTCTCGAGCGGCTACCACTTTTTAGCCTGGTACCAACAGAAAGATGGAGGAACTCCTAAACTGCTTATAAACCTTGCTAGCACTCGAGCATCAGGGATTCCAGGTCGTTTTTCAGGCAGTGGATCAAACTCTGACTTCACTCTGACCATCAGTGGAGTCCAGACTGAAGATGCAGCAGTTTACTACTGTCAGAGTTATCATGAAATCAACAGTCAAGCAGTGTTCACACAGTGAAAAAGCGTCGTACAAAAACCTCCCTCAGTCAGACTGAACAGAAACTGAACTGACTGCTGCAGCGTGAAGTTTCTGCAGAGACTGACACACTTCACTGAGGACACACACACACACACACACACACACACACACACACACACACACACACACACACACACACACACACACACACACTCACGCACTATGGAGGGCGGATTGGTTCAGCTGCTGCACGCCGCACGCGCGTGTGTACGTGTGATTATTTTCATAAAAGTCCCACACGTACACACGCGCGTGCGGCGTGTAAGTACTACACGCAGCTTGACTTACAGACGCACGCACATACGTGTGTTCTTATTTAAGTGTCACGCGTACACACGCGCGTGCGGTGTGTAAGTACTACACGCAGCTTGACTTACAGACGCGTGTTCGTGCGTGTGTTTTTTTTTTTTTTTTCAGTCACTTCAGGCGGACTGAAGTCCCGTACTCAAGCCGGGCCACAGTACCGATAGCCGGGCAGCCAACTCAACAAAGCCTGGTCAACCAGACCTCATTTCTCAAAGTTGTGTGGTTTTTTATAGCCTACATGTTATAAAGTCGTATTTGTGCACAATAGACAGCGAGGCATAGCCCCAGAGAAACGCTGCTCCGGTGATGTTAATCGGTATGGGGTATGATAATAAATCCACTTTCCCGTCCTCCCTCATCTGTGAGCGTCCATCTGTAGAGACCTCGGCGGGGATTCAGTGACCGCAGCCCCGGTATGCCTGGAGCCAAGCCCGGCAGCTCGCTACGGTCCTCCCCGGAGTCAAACGGAACGTGCATCGTTTTAAACTATATTTAAACTACAAACTCTTAAACCAGGCAAGGCGATTGACAACAAGCCTTCTCCCTCCTTTGTATAAAAATCGGAGATAGAATGAAAATATTAACAGCAGATTTCAGATTTATCCGCAGATTCTCAAAGCATCAGAAACGTTTCCTTCAGCGTTGCTCACTGCAGTCTGATCAGCTTCACGTTCTTCAACTAAACTCAGTGAAACGAATTTTAATATGAGCGTGGCAGTCCGTTCTACCTGTCCATACTATCATAATCTAACGCTGTCAGTGACTTTATCTCTCCATGCGTAATTCAAGGAAGCATTTTAGCGCTGCTCCGCGGCTCTGTATGGTCGGGCCGCCTGTGAGGAATATTGTTTTCGGATATAAGGAAATGTTCCGTTATAATGACATATACAGTGTGATGAAAGCTGGTGATGGAGGCACAACAGCTGGCTGCTTAACCAGCTGAGCCGGCCCGCGGGTCGTGAGTTTGGCACATATGAACTAGAGAAAAGTATGATCCATATGATTCACGAACCCCGCTCTGCCAAATGATAAACTCATAATCGCTGCGCTAACAGCCCTCTCTAAACTCTCTAATCAAATCTTCCTGATCATATAGATAACACCGCCTGAAGTGACTGAAAAAAAAAAAACACACGCACGAACACGCGTCTGTAAGTCAAGCTGCGTGTAGTACTTACACACCGCACGCGCGTGTGTACGCGTGACACTTAAAACAAATCACACGTATGTGCGTGCGTCTGTAAGTCAAGCTGCGTGTAGTACTTACACCCTGCACGCGCGTGTGTACGTGTGGGACTTTTATGAAATAATCACACGTGCGTACGTGCGTGCGGCGTGTAGCAGCTGAACCATTCCGCCCTCCATACACGCACACGCACACACACACACACACACACACACACACACACACACACACACCTACACACACACAACAATTTTCCTAAACTCTCAACACACCTCCAACACACAATTGGCAAAACAGTTAATTTCATGTTTAAAATCACACTTTGTAAACTAAAGTCCAACACTCAATTTCAGAATACAATAATACACTAACACATTACACTATGTCCACCAAAACACTGCAAACATGTCTCAAAATAAAAATACACACGTCCTCTTCCAACAGGAACATTGAGTCAATCACAGCACAATGTCATAAACACACTAACATCAGATGGAATGACAGAAACTGCATTATATTACATGTGTCAGGCCCTTATACAATAGACAGTATATTGTATTGATCATAGATTGTGTTTTGCTCTGCAGTTTCTTTTGAAGCCTCTCTACATTGTTGTTTTGTTGGGTTTAGTAAATGCATTCATTTTGTTTCTTTAATACAAACAATGAATGACCCATCTCAGAGCAGCTTTATAGAAGGTATGGTTTATGAAAAAAAGAAGACAGAAGTGCTGCAGTAAAGGCTTTATCTGCAACAGGACATTACTGCAAGATAACAAACATATGCAATATAGCTGCCTTTTATTGTATTACTGTGTGTGAAAATACAAAATATACAAACAGAAAAAGCCACAGAAGAATAAAGAAAGACAAAAAAGTACTCTTCTAATCTGCCCGATCTTCTGCATGTGGCCACATGTTCTCATCCGCATCACACCTGATATCTTCTCTGGCAATGCATCTTGGGAAGAATCTTTTGGCATGCCTTATCCCCCCTGGCAGTGTTCAGCTGTGATGTCTTAACATGCAGCATCCATTACATCCAGGAGGGACATTTGGTCCTGTGGACGATGGTCAAAAACCTTCTGTCTCCAGGCTGAGAAAAACTCCTCAATGGGGTTGAGGAAAGGAGAGTGGGGGGGAAGGAAAAGGGACGTCATCCTGGGATGGGCATCAAACCAGACTGTGACTGCACAGGAATGGTGGAATACCACATTGTCCCATGTGATCACATATATTGGCAAGTGGTCTCCCACCTGTCCCCTTTCTGCCTCTGGCACCAGTCTTTTGTGCAGGTCTTCTAAGAAAAGGAGAAAGTGGTCAGGGGCCAATCTCACATTTATGCAGGAGTGCACCGTTGTTGGAGAGCACATGGTGGTGTTGGCTCCTCTCTGGCCCGGCACGGTTACTGTGAACTAAAAGTGAAAAGCACCCCAATCACACGAGGCAGTCACTCACACTTTATCGTGAAACAAAATCAAGACCAGAGATACACAGCGAACGAGAAGGGGGGAACCACCACCTGGGACACATTAGCACCACCACCTTTGGCTCTCAGCAACTGCAAGGACAGGGAAGAGGAATTAGTGAGGTTGCAAAATAAAATGACCAAAATGCATTTTAACAAAATAAACAGAATTGAACAAAGTTGATAGGGTTGGCAGCCACCAATTAACATCTTACTCAGGTTAAATAAATGCTGCCAAAACAACCTGTAAATGTAAATTAAGAAACAAAACCCAGAAAAATGAAATTAAAGAGAAACCAAACTTAGTTGAGCTAAATGAAGTTATAATGTGCTCAAATTATCAAACAAAAATAACAAAAAGAATGAAATTCACAAACACAAATGTCAGTCTCACCTGTTAATGAACAAAATGAATTAACAAAAACATAATATCTGTTTCAGAAACTATAACTAACTTTCAACACTACTGGATAGACCTAAAGGAAACACAATGATAATACCAGACGAATATCAAATCAAGAGAAAAATAAACAAAGTATTAAACGCCACATTTAATACTTATACCGCTTAAATTGTCACAAAAGCTGGCAGCTATATTTGTATTTTATTTTTATAGGATAAGCCCCTTGAGATGTACCATCTCGTTTTCAAGGGGGTCCTAACAGATGACAATATCAGCACACTTAAGGATTTAGAATCCGCTCTGCCAGCTATAGCAGAATCCGACCCACAGCCGTCGCTGTGAGCATCAAAATCACGGCCGTAACAAACCAAGCAGCCAGCGAAATGAAACCTGGCAAGGCAAGCAGAGCAGGCTGAATCCAGACAGCAGGGTGAACAGCACAGGGCAAATCAGAGGAGCAGCAAAGATCAGCAAAGTTCAGGACAGCCGCGTCATAGAAAAAGACGCAGTCTAGACAGAGTAGCAGTCTAGAAGAAGCAGAGTCAAGGCCAAGTAAAGCAGCAGTTATTCCTGCACTGAATGAATCCAGCACGTCACAGCACACCAGAGGATCTTCATTTAGGAGCTCTCCTCTGCCCCCTGAGGGAGGTAGATGTTGAATCTTTAGAGAGACAAATACAGTTACATATTAGAGACTGGAGGCATACAGTTACTGTAAAACATGGTACAATGATTGACTCTTTGCAGTAAGAGAAGCCCTTATACAATATCCTACCTGTTGGTTTCTAGAATAATCCGGACAATGGATGCCACTGTGTCCCGGCTGAGATTTGGCTGTACTCGTTCACCAGCCTCTCTGTATGATAGTCTGTGGTTTATGACATGGTCTATGATAGTAGCTCTTACTTCATCAGTTACCATCGCTCTGAACCTTCTTTGAGCGACACCACACATTCTAACTCCTCTCCCTCTAACTTGTCCTGGTACTCGTCTTCCTCTCCCTCATGCATTTCTCTTACTTTCTTTGTGTTGCTCTATATTGTTCCTTTTCCAAACGAGATCAGCCCAAAGAGGTCGTTTCTTACTGTACACCATATGGTCAAGAGATTGAAAGAACAGCTGTTCACTTAGACTTTAACCTATAAGTTAGGTTTAGAACATGATATTATCTGTTCTGATGTACAACGTGAAAGCATTTGTAAATTTGGCAGTAAATATCCATTGTTTTGGTCTTAGTTGAGTTTGTGTGTAAAAGAAGTTCAATCATTTTAAATGTGTGTTAACTGTATAGCCTACACAGACGGATGTTGAGCTAACTGTGTTAAGAGTTTAGGTAAATTATAAAAAAAAAGAAGTCATAGCAATCTTAAAAAACTGTAAATTAATTAGTAAAACAACAATAAAACTTTTTATAAAACCTCACAATGACCTTGTATGCTGATGATGCTCTGCAGTTGGTTTCTAATGACCTAAAAACTTCTCATATTCAAATTTGTTTTCAGCACATTTTGAAATGATCAACTCAAAATCAGCCATTTTCTCAGAACATTTCCATAGAGAGCCACTTTGCATCAGCAGCACCATGCTCCAGTGCTCTGGGAGAGTTTATAGTCCTGACAGTTGAACACTGGATGACTGACAGCTGTCCTTCATCACAACACAAATCCTCATCCTCATCATCAAAAACATGACTTTGATCTGCGTCCTCATCTGGACTCTCCTCCTCTGCTGCTGCTTCACAGGTAAAGTCCAGAGAATCAAACTCCTCTCCTCTATGAACATCCGTCCCTCTGAAATGAAGCCCACTAAACCCTGACGCTGCTTTCTGTTTTTGTCTCTGTATCCTCAGAGTCCAGAGGACAGGTCACAGTGACTCAGCCTGCAGCAGTGACCTCTGCTCTGGGAGCCTCCGTCTCCATCTCATGTAGGACCAGTCAGAATGTTTATGTCTGGAGCAGCTACCACCGTTTACACTGGTACCAACAGAAAGATGGAGGAACTCCTAAACTGCTTATAAACAGTGCTAGCACTCGAGCATCAGGGATTCCAGGTCGTTTTTCAGGCAGTGGATCAAACTCTGCCTTCACTCTGACCATCAGTGGAGTCCAGACTGAAGATGCAGCAGTTTACTACTGTCAGAGTTTTCATTACATCAACAGTCAGGATCTGTTCACACAGTGAAAAAGCGTCGTACAAAAACCTCCCTCAGTCAGACTGAACAGAAACTGAAGTGACTGCTGCAGCGTGAAGTTTCTGCAGAGACTGACACACTTCACTGAGGACACACACACACACACACACACACACACACACACACACACACACACACACACACACACTCTGTCATAGTAACATCAAAGTTGGTCTAAATGTACCCCTACATACCTCTTAAAAAATCTAAACATGATCTAAAACTCTTAAAACATAGCCTCCAATGGAATGACTGACACACCCATGCACTGGTTTACATCCTAACTCTCTGGTGGCACTCAGTTTATTCAACTCAAAACCTTCAAATCCCAGCTATTTCCAGTCACTACCGGTGTTCCTCAGAGTTCTGTCCTGGGCCCCCTTCTGTCCATCATCTATCTCCTTCCTCTTGGTCATATCTTCTGTAAATATAACATCCAGTTCCATTGCTATGCGGATCACACCCAGCTCTACCTGTCCACCACACACACCTCCTCCCTCCCGTCTACTTCCCTGTCTGATCACCTACAACAAATCAAATCCTGGTTCTCCTGCAACTTCCTCAAAATAAACACTGACAAAACCTAGGTTCTCGTCATCGGCACCAAATCCACAATTTCAAAACTTGACAGTTTTTCTCTCACTATTGATCACTCCTCAGATTCTCCCTCCCCTCATGTTAAGAGTCTGGGTGTCATCCTCGACAGCAGACTATCATTCCAAGCTCACATCAATAATGTCACTCGGTCTCTTTATTTCCATCTACGTAACATTAATCACCTCTGTCCTTCCCTCACTCCCAACAGTACAGCCATCCTCGTTAACACCCTGGTTACATCCCGCATTGACTACTGCAACTCCCTTCTCTTTGGTCTCCCTCTCAAGTCCATCCATAAACTTCAACTGGTCCAGAACTCTGCTGCTCGCATCATCTCTAGAACCCCCTCTGTTAATCACATCACTCCTGTCCTTCAGCAGCTTCATTAGCTCACGGTTAAATATCGCATTGACTTCAAAATTCTGCTCCTCACCTTTAAAGGTCCCATATTATGCTTTTTCTGGTTTTATATGCTCTTTAGTGTGTTCTCCAGGTGTCTTGTGCATGTTTAGGCACATCTATGTGCAAAAATTCAAAGTCCGCGGAAACGCAGCTTCTCCTACCTCCTCCTGTTAGCAGTAGCAGTAGCTGCACGTAACGCTCGGGTCTAGCCCCCCTCCTTGAAAATTGACGTCACTGATCCAAGCCCATTGGCTCATTGTGGCAAGCCCAAGGAGCCTATGTCACCCTCAGTAACTTCTGTGGCACGCCCACGATATGCCGTAGTAGCCATGTTAGCAAGAGACTTAGAAACGCGTTTCAGCTCCTACTCTCTGTGGCAGCCATGGAGATTCTGCTGCTTCTACAACTACAACATGTAAGTACGCTTCTTTTATTGTCTTTTTATTTAGTTTGAAAACAACTTTTAGCTGCTACGGATACGTTAGTTCAGTGCAGGCTGTATGTAGCTGAAATGTAAGCCTCGGCTAAGATGCTAAGTAATGCTACTGTTCCGAAATTTGAGCACTACTAAACTATTTATCAACTTTCACCTAAAACTGTAAGAGGTATAACATTGTTAACCACCCTCAGAGATACATGTAGGGTTTTGGGGGGTCCAAGTCTGCTTTTTTTACGGACTCTGAGCTCTGCAAACATGCTGGCTGACGTTGTTGTGTTTAGCCTCTTTCTGCTCTGCTGTAGCTCCACTCCTGCAGAAGACTGTTTTGTTACTTGGCGTTTGTCTATCGGTGCGATAAACTTGAACAGTGCTAAAGTTCTGATTTATGACCGTGGTTGGAGACGGTCTAATGAATGTAAAATCCGCTTTGTTACAGACTCTGAGCATTGTAAGGCTCTGCTAACTTAGCTGCTAACAGCTGTTGTTGTTAGGCTCTTTCTACTGTCTTATCCCCACCTCTGCGTAAAGCTGCTTTGTAGAGTGGTGATTTTTTATCGATGTAATAAGTCGAGCCATTGCTAAAGTATTGATAATGTATTTAAACAGCTCGACCAGTGTTCAGGTGGTGTTTTCTGATCATAGCACCGACTGCAAAAGAACGGGTTAACCCATAGATAATACATAAATACAAAAACACAAGAAACGTAAAGATGTGTGCAGCAGGCACTTTGTTTTGAAAGATATCTGTGGTCTGCTTATTTTGATATGAACAAGAAGACAAAGCAGTTCTGATTCATGTTAGATTGCCATGCTAATTTGATATTTTTCTTCTTTGTTTTTCTCAGAGTACGTCACAGCAGATTACACAGAGCAAAAGCTCCAGTGTACCAAAGGATCCATGACGTTGGGTGACAGACAGACTCCCCACAAGTCTCAAGTCTCTGTCACACAGACAGTACCTACCTCCAAAGGGGTCATCAGTCCACACACAGTTGGCCTGGGGTACACTAAGGGACGATCAAGGGACTAGATGACAAGCAAAGGTACGCACACACACCTAATACATTGTCCAACTGCTGAAATATCTCAAAAGAATATAAGAAAACTGTGATGTCATTCTATAATTGCTGATTTGAGCTTTTTGTATTGTAGCTTGTTGCTGTCTGTGATGCATTACAACGAAAATAATGAACCTGATCAAGCAACAACCTCTACAGGACAGCCGATCTATAAGGGTGCATTCCTCAAGTCCAAAAAAAGCCAGACACAACATACAGTAAGTTACTAATTCTTTTATTTTAAATACCTTTTATAAATACCTATTTAAATATACCTTCAACGTCTTTGTAAATGTTTCCAAAAAAACAGATGTGTGAAAAATGAGCAATAACCAAACATTATGAAATAGATTGTTTTTTCTTGAATTACTTTTTTTCAGTGAAGTCACTTTTTTTCTGCAGATCAAGTGAATCCTCAGCACGACACACGACAGGATAACCACTCTGCAGCTGCGTCTCAAGTATCCCCAGCACCGGCTCACAAAGCTGCCAAGTGTCTGCACCGCCTGTATGGGGACAAGATAGAAAAGTTTGACGTAAAAATGTTACTTCTCATTGTATATTTACACATGTAGTTCTGCACACATTCAAATTTTGAACCTTAGCTGAGAATAAAGAATTTTCAACAAATGATTTTGTCACTTGTTCGTTTTATTCCTCTGTAAAGTGAAACAGTTTGATTAGAATGAATTGAAGTTGTAAATCATTATTTATAGTGAACATACTCTTCTGCTGTTCTCCTCTGAAGATGTTGAGGATGTTTTGAAGTGTATGTTGGTTTAAACAGTTTGGTTCTCACTCTGGATGTTGTTGGTACAATGAACCTGTGATGACCTCATAAAAAGAAGAGACCGATTAAAATGAAATCATGTTCAATAAGAAGGAAAATAAGGACAGAGGAGGAAACAGCATGAGATATTGATCCAAGAAACCTGATGATCACCTGGGCTTTAGTAGTAAAGTAACTAACAGTCTATGATGACCTGATAGATACATTGAATTTTTCATCACAGCAAGGGGACGATTTACAAAGCAGTACAAGGTGAGGGGCTTCAACAAACTGTTTGTTCTGTACAATACATAAACTGTATTGTACAGAACACATTTGTGGACACTAATTATATTGTAATCAAGCCAAACTTTGTGAAGCCACGAGTAAGATATATATGTTTGGATTAGGGAACTATGTTGCTAGCTCCAGTCAGTGAAATCGGAAGAGGCTAACGTTTTTTTCAACACAATACCGGTGAGTGTTTTTCTGATCAAAAGACTTGATACAAACACGTTGTGTGTTGATGTGTCCCGGTTTAGCATAGCAGCTAGCTGCAGTTTCCACATTTAGCCTACACCTAAACATATAACAATGAAACTACCCGACGAGCACATATTTCAACTGAAAAGTCTGCAAAATAAATACCTCCAACACTGAAACGTCGTGCTCCTGCCTTCGTGGCAAAGGTTGTGGTGTTTGTTTCTCCTCTCCGTTGTCAGTTGGTAAAGTTGATCCTTGTTAGCATGTAGCCGCTAACCGGTATTTCTGCTCGGACTGACAGCATTCCCGATATGGTAAAAGGGGCGGGACATCTCCGAGAACAATGCCGAGCGACTGACCAATTACGAGAGAGCAAATCGTCCGACCAATCAGGTCAGACTAGGCACACGTGGGGACCGTGCTCAAGGGGGATTCAGAGCGTTGCAAACACAGGCAGATGCGAGAGCCTGCTTGGAGCGGCAGTAAATGAAAACAGACACTTTTTTCGAACATTAGCGATTGTGAACGTACTTTAGTAGGCACATAAAATAGATATATGAACCCCAAAAAGGGCATAATATGGGACCTTTAAGGCCATCCATAACCTCGCTCCTCTGTACCTCTCTGATCTCCTGCACATCAACACACCCACCCTCACTCTCAGGTCTTCTTCTTCCCTTCAACTCACTGCACCACCCTCACACCTGTCCACCATGAGGTCAAGGGCCTTCAGCTGCTCTGTCTCCTGCCTCTGGAACTCCCTCCCACCACACATCTGTGATATTGACTCTCTTTCCATTTTTAAATTCTCCATCCGGTCTCATAAATCCTCTACACAATGATTTCATACATCCTGTAAATTTGTCTTTCTAATGTTAATTTTATAGATGTATTGTTACTTTGTTGATTTAATCTCTGCTTTGTAAGGTGACCTTGAGAGCTTTGAAATGTGCCTTTAAGTAAAATGTATTATTATTATTATTATCATTGAAGGAAGTGCCTCACATGACCTGAAACAATAGAAAGACAAAATAAATCATGAAACTATGTTCTTCTAACTTTAAAGCCTTCAATGAGTGCGTTTACATGGACTTGAGTATCCCGGTTTTGATTGCGGTTTTAAGTATCCCGTTTTTGTATTTGTGCATGTAAATATCATAACCTGATATCAGAAACCGGGATACGCCCTTATCCCGGTTTTGAGAAACCCGATTTTGCTACCTGGAGAACTCCGAAAGAAAACGGGATACTGTGGCATGTATACGCCTTACCCCGGTTTCTGACAGCTGCCAATGTTGCTCCCCCCGACTTGGCCTAGGGGTGCCAGGGAGGAGTGTTTCTAAATCCTGTATGTAAATACAAAGAGGCAACAAAGTTAGACTTGCATTCAGCTCGGCTGCAGGATTTATTCTGCTCATAACATCATATTTTAACAATGACTTCTTGAGATATTGAAATACACAAGTTGCATTGAGTAACTTAGTCTTCACATATATAACAATATCTTCAGAAAACGACCAGTAACTTGATAAAATATAAATGTTTACCTGAAGTAGAGTAAATAACCATAAATGTCTGTAAGTAAATACTCTTCTGTTTCCTTTACATTAAACATACATCTTTTCTGTAACTATTATTACATTTTCATTACATTACACATTAAACAATATCCAACGTTAACCTGAGTAGCTGTTGCCTTTAATCAAATGACTGTCTCCAGTATCACACATTCACACATAACCTGTGACATAATGTCTCTTCTTAAGTCTATAAGAAACATTCATATATAAAACAGAACATGAAACGTCCAGATTAGCTGTCTGTATGATTTCTGAATCATTAACTAAACAAAACAAACCCCTTTAATGTGTCTTAATATTTTCACGTGCTCCGTAATGTTACCATGCATTAGCAACAGGTGCGCTAGCCTAGCATGCTAGTGTACAGCTTAACATCTCTATTTCTCACATATAACTGTAAAAGTACTCGACTTCAAACATCATACTCTTACTGACAAAATTCCCAACACTCATAACCCTTATACTGGTGTTCATGCATGTGGTTTTGAGGACAATAAACCCACCTGTATGTAAATACAAAGAGGCAACGAAGTTAGACTTGCGTTCAGCTCGCCTGCAGCATGTGCCTCTTTAGGGTATTAGGCTCCTCACAAGTGCTATGCGCCCTCTAGTGACCTGATCTAGTATCACAATAACATTGTAACAAGTTCAGTGCACTGAAATGTGGCTTTAAATAGCTATTTTAGACACATACAAAAAATATATTGGGGTGTCTTTTTAACTCATTTAACTTAATTATGTACATTTTTTAACCCTTTATACCAACACCTGCGCAGGCGCGGACTCAGCCAAGTGACGTACACGCAAAACAAACATGACGGCGGCAACGAGAGCGTCTTATTCCGGAGCGAGGAATACGTTTTGTGTTTGCTAATAAAAAATAAAATATAATTGAAGGTAGGCTATAGTATAGACCACACATGGGCAAAATAAATAGGCTACGACCCCAACCGGCCCGCAACGTCCTCAAAAAAAAATTAAAAAATCAATAAAAGCCTAAATGAATCCTGAGACGAATGATGTATGTGTGGGCAATCAATTGGTGTTATGATGAATATGGCCGTGGTTATTAATACAGGATGGGGCTGCAGGGGAAAGTAGGAGAATCAGAGTGCCGCGGGGGAAAATAACGAAAAGTGAAGCGCCAGGAAAACGTTGCTGCAGCTGCTGTTATGTTCATAGTCTGTTTGGTTTAAAAGTGTTGGATAATGAAAGAAAAGAGCGCTGAAGGCCTGTGAAAATGTCTGAAAGATAGACTGAAGATTCCCTCCGCGTCTCCTCACCCGCGACGGATACGCATGGCGGGGCTGAGACGGTCGGACCGACCGGATTATTCATCCTCCTATCCTGGTGAGATCACTTCTTTTTTTGTTCTGTTGTCTTCTGGTATAGCAGTGATCGATCGACTACCTTTGTTGGATTATTTTGTTACTTTTTTGGATGGGCTGAGTTTGTTTTGGATGAGCGAACGACTGCGTCGGCGGTTGGCTTCCTTCTTTTCTGTGGACTGAAAAGACAATTTAAACTGAACTTTCGTAGATCATATTGCATATTTCGTTTGTTTGGGACTTTTTGTTTATTTTGGATTCATAAAGGGGTAAATTAAAGGGATATTTTTGTTATAATACATTTTTTTATTTGCACCGTGTGGCGTAAATTAGGCTACTTCGAGAATATAGCCAAGGATTACAAAAGATTTAAATTGGTAATCAACATGTAGGCTAGGCTACGATGGAGCGAGTCTGGTCATGTTGGACAGGCTATAAGAAATATTACTACGACCCTGTCCCACTAGTCACGATTGCGTATCATCACCCATTGCTCCCTTATGCAGTGGCAGTGGCAGACTGACAACCAGTCAGAGTTGATGGCATGTTTAATATTTGCTGTTAAACAGTGCTTAATTTGTGCCAGATCCTGCCGGAACAACATACGGAACCTACCAGATTGGGACCCGCACCTAATTGTTGGCATTTAATAAACTCGCAATATAAACCACAGTATTCTCATGTTTCTCAGATTTCTAAATGTCCGAGGTTTGTGTTGTAGTAAAAAATAAACATCACATGCGCAAATAAGATGCAGTAATCAGAAACTGGGATAATATTGTTGATCATGTATACAGGGATATGAATAATCAGGTTTCTCTCTGTGCATGTAAACACCATATCCGGAATATGATCAAAACCGGGATAAGGCTCATAATCGGGATACTCAAGTCCATGTAAACGCACTCAATAAGTGTTGTGAGGCTTCCAGTGAACTCACATGATGTTACTCTGATGAAGAACACAGAAAGCTTCCTTTAAAAGGACCTTAAACCTGCAACAACACAACTCTCTTTAGAAGTGACATTAACAAACTTTTAGCACATCCTTACAAGAACATATTTGTGCAGGATGTCTAAACAGCAGGTGGAGGAATTATCTCAAATCAATGATGAGCACAATGAATGAGAAGTGGAGTAGAATCAGTCATTTGTCTTTGTGGTCATGAACAAATGAGTAAAACAGATATCGGAACTAAAATAAAACCTCACAATGACCTTGTATGCTGATGATGCTCTGCAGTTGGTTTTTAATGACCTAAAAACTTCTCATATTCAAATTTGTTTTCAGCACATTTTGAAATAATCAACTCAAAATCAGCCATTTTCTCAGAACATTTCCATAGAGAGCCACTTTGCATCAGCAGCACCATGCTCCAGTGCTCTGGGAGAGTTTATAGTCCTGACAGTTGAACACTGGATGACTGACAGCTGTCCTTCATCACAACACAAATCCTCGTCCTCATCATCAAAAACATGACTTTGATCTGCGTCCTCATCTGGACTATCCTCCTCTGCTGCTGCTTCACAGGTAAAGTCCAGAGAATCAAACTCCTCTCCTCTATGAACATCCGTCCCTCTGAAATGAAGCCCACTAAACCCTGACGCTGCTTTCTGTTTTTGTCTCTGTATCCTCAGAGTCCAGAGGACAGGTCACAGTGACTCAGCCTGCAGCAGTGAGCTCTGCTCTGGGAGCCTCCGTCTCCATCTCATGTAGGACCAGTCAGAATGTTTATGTCGAAAGCAGCTACCACTGTTTAGCCTGGTACCAACAGAAAGATGGAGGAACTCCTAAACTCCTCATTTACTGGGCTAGCACTCGAGCATCAGGGATTCCAGGTCGTTTTTCAGGCAGTGGATCAAACTCTGCCTTCACTCTGACCATCAGTGGAGTCCAGACTGAAGATGCAGCAGTTTACTACTGTCAGAGTTTTCATTACATCAACAGTCAGTATGTGTTCACACAGTGAAAAAGCGTCGTACAAAAACCTCCTTCAGTCAGACTGAACAGAAACTGAAGTGACTGCTGCAGCGTGAAGTTTCTGCAGAGACTGACACACTTCACTGAAGCAGCTCAGACATGATAAAGACCTTAAAAATCACTCAAAAATTATGGGTAATAATCCTCCTTTTAAAATAAATCTAACATAAACATTTTTTTATTGGTGATAAAGTGGAGAAAAACAAACCAACAAATATTTGCAGATAAAAACAGCTAAAGCAAAAAGTAAAAACCAAACAAACAAGAAAACAGAAAGAAAGAAATCAAAAGAGCAAAACATTAGAAAAGAGACAACACAACAATCATACAGGCGATAGATTGAAATGAGATATGGTGACTTCTGAACTTTTTGATGTTGAGGGAGGTTCATAGAAAGCTGAGGTTTTTGGATATGGTGTGAGTGGCAGTTCATTGATCAAGGTGAGGAGTCAAGTGGGTAGGAAAGAGAAAACAACCTAAGAATAAAGAAAAAGAAACATATATATCTATCTGTAAAGAAAAGTCATAAAACAATCAAGTCAAAGTTATAGTGTTCATGTGACCATCATAGAAACAAAGAGGAACATATAGATCCATACATACATGCACATACAAATACATTCATACACACTCGTGTAATATTTGAGAAGAACTGTAGAGAGGGGTCACACAGGGTCATCGGGGGATCAGGCAAGAGGCCCCCTCCACCCGACCCGCGGCCCCCAGCAGCAGCTGACAGGCCAAGCAGGATACAGACTGGGCGGGTTACATTAGATTGTTTCACTTGATTGAGGAGCTTGTAGAGTGTTGTTGATTATATTAGTTTGGATTTAACTGTTGTAATTGGTCTTATTTCGTATATAAATAAAAAATGCAGCCTCCGATGACGCAAAAACCATCATTTTGCGTCATCGGAGGCTGTTTTGGTTAGCAGGGGTGAAACTACATTGCTAGTTCCTCATGTTTTCAACCACTGAAGCTACAGACCTATTACAGATCAGTGGGCGGGACCTCACTCCAAGAATTGAAACTTAACGTCTGCCATATTGCTTGGAAGCTATGCTAACAGACTCTATGGAGAAAGCTGATAAGAACCGAGAATGGCGAAAAAAGTATGTTTCAACTTCAAACTGAAATGGATGAAGGGGATTTTGAAGGTCTTGTGCTCGAATCGTTTTTTGGCTCTTTCTCTTTCTATGAGCCGCAATATAGCGGCGAGGCGGCTTCTGTCGACAGTACGCGGCTGTGAGACAGGGAACCCGGGCCGACTCGAGCTGGGGCGGACTGGTGGTGTCGGAGCTCTCATTGTTTGCCTATGGACACAGACATATAGTCCGTTTGCTGCCAGGAATTTCCAAGATGTCAATTCCTTCTGGAAGAATTCTCTGAATCAGTTGAAGAAACGTTCGTATGTGTTGTAGTAACTGTTTGTAAATAATGCTGCATTCAGGTGCTGCTCAGGTGGTCCAAGTTTCCGAGTTGGGAAGTCGTTCTTCGGACTTCAGTGTGTTCACGACTTCCGACTTCAGTGTTTTAATAACGGCACAAAAAAGTGGTTGCTACGACGAAGATCAGTGAAAAGCTGTCAAAAGTTATATTTGAGCAAAACGTTGACGTGCAAAACGTGCATGAATAAAAAGTATGTTAACATTAACAAAACATGTTTTGGCCCCCATTTGATGACGATTCTGACGTCAAGTCGGTAATTCGGGCGTCTACAGTAATTAGTTTTTCGAGTTGTTGTCCTGACTTGAGCAGGTGTTTCATGTGCATTTTACAACTCAGAAACTTGTTTTTCCGATGTGTCCGACACCACTTGAATGCACCATGAAATCCTCTATTTAAGCGGGCGTGGCCTGCGGTGCTGTGCATTCTGGGAGTTGTTGTCTTTCATCCACAGGAGTCAAAAAGACATTGGCCCTTTCCGAATAGCCACAGTTCAGTATGTAGTGCGTACTATTCAGTAGGGAGTTTCAGTAGACTGAACTCTCGTGGTCATTCAGTATGCATTTTTTGTGTCCACCTCAGTAGACTGAACATTTCAGTATGGATACTAACTTCCTGGTTTTATGCAGTATGGATCGGATGCATGCTATCAGGAAATGAATTGGATTTTACCACCCACAATGCTTTGCGAAATTAAACGTAAAACGTCACTTCACCTGCGCCTCCAAATCAAAACAAACGAGCATGGATTAATTGAATCAATTTTTAATCTAGAATTAGAGTCCCTTTTAAAATGGCTCCTTTTAATTAAGAACAGAAAATGTAACAAATGTGTGAATGATTATTAAACCTTTCCCCCTCTATTTAAAGAATGATTTCCATATTTATGTTTGAGTCTTTATTGGTTTATCTTACATTATATTCTGTATATTACTTTATTTCCTGTATGTACTGTGTGTTATTTTATTATTTAATCTGTTTTTAACTTTATTTACATTGTGATTTTGTTTTTGTTTACTGACTATATATGTGAATTACTCTTCTTGAATAAAGCTAAAAAAAAAATAAAAAATAAAAAAAAAACGAGGATGGAGGCGGCCGGTTCAGGTAACGCAAATGACGCCACTTCCATACTGAATGAATCAAATGAAGTAGGAACAAATATCTGCTTACTGTGCTGTCTACTGAATAGTAGGTACTAACAGTATACAGCACGGAGAGTAGGTACTGACTACTGACTACTGACTACTGACAGATTGAGTAGGCACTTTGAAATTCGGATTCACCCATTTTCTGCCTTTTCTCGGTCAAGAAGGCACCAACTTCTAAATCATTTCACATTTCTACGACATATATGACCCAATGTCAATACAGATTCATGTTTCAACAGGTGAAGTATCCCTTTAAACACTTGTGGAAATTAAATGAACTTAACTTGACACACTGATATAACAAAATATCAGGACAAATGTGAAAATAAAAAAAAGGATTTTTCAGTGTGTTACACTAACGAGCTAACTAGCGCTAGCTAACTTTAGCATAGCATTAGTTAGCTCGGCTCAAACTTGACTTCATAAAGCAAACAGGAAAAAACAAACAAACTTCAGTGAAAGAAAAAGGTTTGTGATATATTATTCTTTTTTCAACATGCACTTTGTGTTAAATGTAATGTAGGAGCTATTTATGTGTTGTTAGAATTAGTTTGGTATTTACTTTACTAATATTCGTTTGGTGTTTATTTAGTTATTCTACACGTTTTCTTTATTTAGAATAGATTTTGGATCATATTTTCTTTTGCTAATTATTTGTTTAGTAAATTTAGTGTTGCATGATTAGTATTTATTTGTATTAATACTTTAGTTAGGTATTTGGGAAACCCTGTGGGCACCTGAGGTTATAGGTAAGAGGCAGGTAGAGGACCAGCATGCACCTGGGTGAACCCACTTGTTGGACTGACAGTAACTGAGCCACATTTAGATAAAGAAAAGTAAGCTAGAAAACTTTTAGTCAAAGCTGCCGGTTCTGCTGGTCCTCCTCTCGTCTGGGTGAAACTGAGTAACCATGGCAACAGAAATGCATCACTGCTGAACCGTGGAAACAGACAGTTTCGGTTCTTTAGATACACATGTGAACGTCTTACTGTGCTGAGCATGACTGAGTAACAAGAAGCTGCAGCAGTTTTTCTAAGAACACACTCACAGATACAGATCATGATACTGGTTTTTATAACGACACGAGACTGAAGGCGATTTGTATTCTCTGGAAATAAAAATGTGAAATATCATGTTTTCTTTTTTTCCTAATTCTTTTGAATTTTGAGGTTAAAACAATGCACATATGTTCTTTATAAAAAGTGACACTGACGACATCTTACAAAGAAGACAGTTTTGGAATATAAATTCTACATAAAGGATTTTAAATCAAATCCTGAATGTATAAAACAAATAGAGCAAATCTCCTTAAATACAGATTTTCAGTTTGTTATTCTGGAAGTGAAGAAAAGAAAACTTTAAAAACACTGGATTCTCTCAGATTTCAGTGACCTAATGTACGTCTTCAGTCACATTTTTGAATCGTTGGGTCATGACAACTGGCTCCAATGTTTAGATCATAAACACAAATCCTTTGAATAAAAGTACTGTAATATATATTTTTATTTAATCTATTTAAATTGTCCATATCTGTATTGATTTTTAAATGTATTGCCATGTATTGTTACAAACTCTAAAATTTAAAAACATCCACTGAGGAGAAAATTCCTCATCAAGCTGGACAAACGTTTTTAAAATGAAACTCATTATTTAGTTTGCTTGAGGTAGATTTACATATCTCACCACAGTTGACTGACTCTGTGTGTTTGCATATCTGTCCTCCCTCTCTGCTTGGACGTTAAGAGGCCGGTGTCGATCAGCGGCTGTTTGAGGCCTTTCAGAGACGCTGACATACGATGATGATGATGTCACTGATTCTTCACCTGGTCATCTTTGTGCTCCTTGTTCAAGGTGAGGCCAGGTTCACTACAATCATTTCTGTTATAATGGAGAAAACTTAAACAAGCAGCATTTACCTGTTTCCAGCCTTTCTCTAAAGTAAAGAAAGAAAAGTTTCTGTTTGGATGTTGTTCATCTTTCTCTGAGCTGGATTTGTCTCCATAACCTTCTCCTCTTTTTTCATGTTTCTTCAGGTTCATCAGGAGACATCCTCCTGACTCAGACTCCTGGATCTCAGTCTGTTGTTCTAGGACAGACTGTCTCTATCAGATGTCAAACCAGCACAACTGTTCGTACTTACCTGAACTGGTATCTTCAGAAACCTGGAGAAGCTCCTAAACTCCTGATTTATACTTCTACAAGCCGTCAGTCTGGAGTTTCTACTCGTTTTAGTGGAAGTGGATCTGGGACTGACTTCACTCTGACTGTTAGTGGAGTCCAGACTGAAGATTCAGGAGATTATTATTGTCAGCAGAGTAGCAGCTTCCCGTTCACACAGTGATACAACGTCGTACAAAAACCTCGGTCAGCTGAAGAGGAACTGATCTGACTGAACAGCTGCACTAAAACAAAAACAAGTTCCATGAAACAAAATGGAGTTTAAAATCAATCAATTAAAACTATAAACTCTAAATATTCTACACATTAAGAAGATTACCTATTTTAACTCCTTCAATGATTACACGAGGGTGTTTGATGTTACGAGACCTGAAACCCCCCATGAACCCAGAAAACATCACTGATGATGAGTCCCAGCCCATCTGTAGGATGATTCTTGTATCTCTCTTCAGACACACATGAACATTTTATCTTAATAAATCTACTTTGTAGTTTAGTTTCTTCTGTTTTTGTAGTTTGTAAATATTTTCAGTGTTTGAATCACAGTAGCACTGATTTGATATCTCTCTATGCTGATGATATCACGCTTTATTTCACAGAATTACAATATTTCTTTGAGCTCAAACACATTCATTTAGAGTTTCTCCTCTCTTTTCTTTTGATAAACATAAACCACTAGACATGTTAAAGTCCTGGTCATTAACATTTTCTGTAAAGAAAGCTGATTTGATAATTTTCATTCAGTTGTTTCAGTCATTAAGGCGTCCATATCGATTGTTAGAAAAACCTGGTGAATAGAACATTATTTAGCAGCTGTCTTTGAGGTTGTATCTCTCTGAAATTAATTCACAGTTTATGATTTCTGCATTATTTTATTATACTTTTTATTATGAAGACGTTACATGATACAACATATTTTAAATGATCTTTATTTCGTGTTACATTCTGAAGAATTGATCTCTCTGTGATCGTTGATGAAGTCGTTTTGACACGTTTGAAATAATTGAAAAAGACAAAAAGTGTATTTCTCATTGATTTAATGAACAGATTATCAGGAAACAATACACACACATATGAAGCAACAAGCTAATATTTATTCTCTTGAAACATGAAATAAAGAGAGAGAGAGAGAGCTGCAGAGTTAGAGCAGTATCACAGTAAAACCAGCAGCAGAGTCCCAGTGAGTCATTACTGGGAACACTGGTCTCTACTCAGACTCTCTGTGACTGGAGTCTGGGAGCCCTGGGTGGCCTCACAGGTCACAGAGACCACCTTCCCCCACTGGGCTGCAGAGAGCCTCAGGGTGCTGCTCCAGCTGTAGAGAGCGTCCTTCTCCAGCACCGCAGGGCTCCTGCTCTCCTCCCCGCTGCTGCTGCTGCTGCTGCCGCCGTTCACCTTCCAGGCCAGACTCCAGCCTGAGGGGAAGCCCTTGTTGGCCAGGCACATGAGCGTGGCCGTCCCCAGCTCCAGCTCCTCATTGGAGGGGGGCAGCACCGTCAGGGTGGGACGCACATCACCTATAGGAGACACCAATCAGCTTAGAGGACAGGGAGCACACAGCTGTCAATCAAACACCACACCCTATAGGACACCTTTAATGTGTGAGAGTTGATTTTCTTTTTTTAGGAGTTTCTGTCAGATGTTTCTTTCTGCTCCACCGGTCACTCACTCACACATTGTTTCACTTCCCTTTAAGAAGCCTCTCATGCACATCAGCACACAGAGAGAGAGACCTCGTCTGACCTGAGAGATAAGACACTACACGGGTCCAAAAGAATCATTACTCAAACTTTAACATCAAAAACTGTGCTGGATTTTAGTTCAAGTCAACAACTACATTCATCTTGGAATAGATTTCATGTCTGATCTTGTTAAAGCCTCTGATATATCCCTGAGAAAATAATACAAATCTAAACTCTAAAATGAGAAATATGGTCAATCAGATCCACTCTGTCCAAAAACAGTCGACAAAAAGTGTTCTGACGGCAAACTAAGAAAACAAACGTCTTCAGTAATCTACAGAGTAATCTCTACAAGAAGTGAAAAGACATGAAGAAACATTATTATCCAGGATATTCAGCAGGATTTGAAATCATTTGAAATGACTGCTTCAAATCGTTCAGACTCAAAACAGAGAATCAAGAATATTTTTAAACCTGTCGTCCAACTTTCATTCATCAAAAACATCCGTATCATCTTCAAATTTGTGCTGAACATTCAAAATCGTATTGAAATGATTTGAAGAAGACTTTAAAAATACATTTAATATCTTCACAGTCTGTCACACTTCTAAAAAAACATTTTGTTAAAGGACTTCATGAGCCGAATATCACCATCAAATATCAACTCTTCACCAGGTTCAAAATCAAAACAGCCACAGAAAGCAAGAAAATCATTCTGACGTGAGGAGGAAACTTTCAGAGACTTTATGAGAACGGAGATTTCAGTGGATTTGATCAAACTCATTTGAGTTTCAAACTGTTTTAATGGAGCATTTGAAGGCTTCATTGAAAACTATTCCTGAGTACAAGCATTGCTGTTTCATCTTTCTACATTTTGATTGTCTCACATTTTCCAAACATGGTCAGAAACAATCAGAAGAGCTGCTCTGAGTTCAACTTCAACTGAACTCAAAGAAACAACAAATGTTCATTAGAGGTTTCAATCTTCTACAAACGTTCAGAGAAACATTTCTAACCCGTAACTGATGATAAAGAGATGAAATATCAGAGCACAAACTTACTTCCAACATCCAGTCTGGTTCCTCCACCAAAAGTCCACCACAGTGGTACAAAGTCATTGAGCGGCCGTACAAAAACCTCTCACTGTAGAGACACACGGCTCTCTGACTTTAACACACTGAACTCAAACTACCACAACTCCACATGTCACCTTACCATGAGACTGAAAATCATCCATTTCCCAACAAATCAAAACTCTGGCTTCAAATATTTCACCTTCATTTAAATTCAGTTTGTGTTTCTGTTTGAAACTGAAATCCTTTCAAGTCAAACTTTGTCTTTATTCTTTCTAAAACAAGAGATTTCAAAAGTAAAGCTCAGTATTTTCTTTTCCTCCAGGCTTGAATATGAAGACAAAAGACACCAGAATAACTTACTGATTGAATAAAAAGCTGAATATGTGACTTACTTCCAATATCCAGTCTGGTTCCTCCACCGAACGTGAGCCACAGTGATACAAACTGATGGAGTCGTCGTACAAAAACCTCTCGCTGTAGAGACACACGGCTCTCTGACTCTGACACAAACACAGACACCTCAATGAGTCTCTGCCTGCAAGACCTCTGACACCAAATGAAAACAGGATTTAAAAAGATTATAACTCATTAAAAAATGTCTTTCTTAGAGATATTTACATCTTTGAATTATTTTGAAATCATTTTCTCAAGAACATCATTAATTACGACTCGTGATTTATATCGGAATAAATGTTTCAAGAAGCATGAACATGAAATAATATCACATTTGTTTTGAACCTTTTCTAATTAATTGTATAATGAATTGATTGATTGATAAACAGAGTAATGAGAGTGATCCCTGTTGGAGTCAGTCAGAACATTTCCATAGAGAGCCACTTTGCATCAGCAGCACCATGCTCCAGTGCTCTGGGAGAGTTTATAGTCCTGACAGTTGAACACTGGATGACTGACAGCTGTCCTTCATCACAACACAAATCCTCGTCCTCATCATCAAAAACATGACTTTGATCTGCGTCCTCATCTGGACTCTCCTCCTCTGCTGCTGCTTCACAGGTAAAGTCCAGAGAATCAAACTCCTCTCCTCTATGAACATCCGTCCCTCTGAAATGAAGCCCACTAAACCCTGACGCTGCTTTCTGTTTTTGTCTCTGTATCCTCAGAGTCCAGAGGACAGGTCACAGTGACTCAGCCTGCAGCAGTGACCTCTGCTCTGGGAGCCTCCGTCTCCATCTCATGTAGGACCAGTCAGAATGTTTATAATAATAACTTTTTAGCCTGGTACCAACAGAAAGATGGAGGAACTCCTAAACTGCTTATACACCATGCTAGCACTCGAGAATCAGGGATTCCAGATCGTTTTTCAGGCAGTGGATCAAACTCTGCCTTCACTCTGACCATCAGTGGAGTCCAGACTGAAGATGCAGCAGTTTACTACTGTCAGAGTTATCATTACATCAACAGTCAGCATGTGTTCACACAGTGAAAAAGCGTCGTACAAAAACCTCCCTCAGTCAGACTGAACAGAAACTGAACTGACTGCTGCAGCGTGACGTTTCTGCAGAGACTGACACACTTCACTGAGGACACACACACACACGCACACGCGCACGCTATGGAGGGCGGAATGGTTCAGCTGCATACACGTTGCACGCACTTACGCACGTGTGATTATTTAAATATTTAAAATAATAATAATAAAAACCTCACACGTACACACGCGCGTGCGGCGTGTAAGTACTACACGCAGCCTGACTTACAGACGCACGCACATACGTGTGTTCTTATTTAAGTGTCACGCGTACACACGCACGTGCGGTGTGTAAGTACTACACGCAGCTTGATTTACAGACGCACGTGCGTGTGTTTGATTTATTTTACAGTGACTTGATGATGTTATCTGTATGATCAATACAGATTACAGATTAATACAATACTGAAGATTAAAGATGGCTGTTGGCGTGGCGGTAATGTGTAGGCTGATTATCATCTGGAGAGCGTCCAGAAAAAAAACACTCCTCGTCATGCGTAACAGCCCAGACCGGTAAAAACAGTCTAAAGTTTCAGCGTGACATCACTTCTAAATACAGCAGCCAGCTGTTGTGCCTTTATCACCAGCTTTCATCGGACTGTATATGTCATTATAACTGAACATTTCCTTCTTATCCGAAAACAATATCCCGCACAGGCGGCCGATCATACAGCGGTCCGCTGCTTAAGCCGCAGAGCAGCGCTAAAATGCTTCGTTGAATTACGCATGGAGAGATAAAGTCACTGACAGCGTTAGATTATGATAGTATGGACAGGTAGAAGAACGGACTGCCACGCTCATATTAAAATTCGTTTCACTGAGTTTAGTTGAAGAACGTGAAGCTGATCAGACTGCAGTGCACAACGCTGAAGGAAACGTTTCTGATGCTTTGAGAATCAGCGGATAAATCTGAAATCTGCTGTTAACATTTTCATTCTATCTCCAATTTTTATACAAAGGAGGGAGAAGGCTTGTTGTCAATCGCCTTGCTTGGTTTAAGAGTTTGTAGTTTTATTAGTTTAAAACGATGCACGTTCCGTTTGACTCCGGGGAGGACCGTAGCGAGGTGCCGGGCTTGGCTCCAGGCATACCGGGACTGCGGTCACTGAATCCCTGCCGAGGTCTCGACAGATGGACGCTCACAGATGCGGGAGGACGGGGAAGTGGATTTATTATCATACCCCATACCGATCAACATCACCGGAGCAGAGTTTCTCTGGGGCTATGCCCCGCTGTCTATTGTGCACAAACACAACTTTATAACATGTAGGCTATAAAAAACCACACAACTTTGAGAAATGAGGTCTGGTTGACCGGTGGCTTTGTTGAGTTGACTGCCCGGCTATCGGTACTGTTGCCCGGCTTGAGTACGGGACTTCAGTCCGCCTGAAGTGACTGAAAAATGAAATTACACACACGCATGAACGCGTAAGTCAAGCTGTGTGTAGTACTTACACACCGTGTGACACTTTAAAAAAATCACACGTATGTGCGTGCGTCTGTAAGTCAGGCTGTGTGTAATACTTACACGCCGCACGTGCGTGTGTACGCGTGACACTTAAATAAGAACACACGTACGTGCGTGCGTCTGTAAGTCAAGCTGCGTGTAGTACTTACACACCGCACGCGCGTGTGTACGTGTGGGACTTTTATAAATTAATCACACGTGCGTATGTGCGTGCGGCGTGTATGCAGCTAAACCATACCGCCCTCCATACACATGCACACACACACACACACGCACACACACACACAGACACACACAAACACACACACACACACACACTCATACACAGTTGGGCAAAGGCACGAAGTTCAAAGTCCTCCACTGACTGGCAGAATTTTACACAACTGAGGAACAAATGTGTCCGGGCAATTCATAGTGCTAAATCAGGCTATTTTGTTGATTCCATATCGGTTTGCACTCGTAATCCTGCAAAAATCTGGAAAACAATTAAAGACCTTAATCCTGGGCCTACCTTCTCTTTGCCCCAGCATCTCTCTCTGAACTCTGTCCTTGTCTCTGATAAAGAACAAATCTGTGACACTTTCAATAAACATTTTATTGCTGCTGGTAACCTGTTTAAAAAACAAAATCCAGCTGCAACGGCCTTGGTAGAGGTTGGTCCCAGTTGTAATAGTGAAAACCCTTTAGGAGAAAGGTTTTCACTAAGACCGTTCACTGTTATTGAGGTATTTGATGAACTAGAATCAATTGATCCAAAAAAGGTGACTGGAGCAGATGGTTTAGATGCAAGGCTCTTACTATTGGCTGCACCGATTATAGCTCATCCATTAACTCATCTTTTTAATTCAACCCTTTTATCCGGGGAAATTCCAAAAGTGTGGAAAGCAGCACATGTAACGCCTCTGCACAAAGGTGATGATACTATCAATCCAAATAATTACAGCCCAATCTCCAAACTATCACGCTTAGCCAAAATCCTAGAAAAGCTTATCAACCTTCAATTAGGTGACTTTCTCTCTCTTGGGAGCTCAATCGACATTGGGTGACGTGATGCTGTAGTAACGCGAGAGCCAGTGAGATTTTCGAGATTCAACATGGCGGCCACCAGCTGCTAGATCAGAACTTAACTAATCGCCGCTATCCGTTTTATCCATTCAATAAAACATCATATCTAAGTTTAAGTTGCTGCAAGTGTCGCTTACCGTGTCGCTCACAGTGGAGGATCTTGAGGACTTTATTGACGACTATTTCGTCCGCTGCTGCACCATGGAAGGCTCCAGCCCCACACCCGAGAATCCGAGCAAGAGGAGGAAAACAGACTCCTCGACTGACACTTCAGATCTGGAGGCCACGGACATCCAGGTAAGTGTTTTAGATTCCATTAATAAAAAGCTTGACGTTCTCACTTTGCTTCACCAGGAGATTAAAGACCTGAGAGCCAGTTTGGAGTTCACGCACCAGCAGATTAACGATCTGCAGAGGGACAACGTGGAACTCCGCTCCACGCTGACAGCTGTCACCGAGGAGGTGAGTATATTAAAAAAAGACAACACGTCCCTGAGGGAGACCGTCCTGGACATCCAGTCGAGGAGCATGCGGGACAATCTAATCTTCTCAGGCATCCCAGAGTCCACGCCGGATAACCCAGAGACCCTGATTAAAAACTTCATGGTGTCGGCGCTCAAAATCCCTGCTGAAACGGTAAAAACAATCAGTTTTCACCGTGTCCACCGGCTGGGACCCCGAGGAGGAAACCGCCACCGTGCCATCATAGCTAAGTTCGAGCACTTCCAGCAGAAAGTGCTCGTGAAAAGCAAAGGTCGGGAGCTAAAAGGCACCTCGTATGGCATGAACGACCAGTTCCCCCGGGAGATAAACGAGCGGCGTAAGTTATTATACCCCATCATGAAAGAACACAGGCAGAGAGGTAAGCGGACTGCACTGGTGGTGGACAAACTATATATAGACGGTCAGTTATTCCGTGAACCCTCTATAACCCCCTGGCTCTTCTAAAAAAAAATAATATATATATATATATATATTTATATATATATATAAAAATAAAAAAATAAATATAATGGATAGGTAAGCAATTAAACGGCTTTGGTGTTTAATTGTATTACTTATTAATTTAAAAATCGAAAATTTAATTAAAAAAAAAAAAAAAATCTCACTAGTGTAAATGTCTCACTCCCTTATCCTACACCCTCCGCTGGCTACCCCCACCCTACTTTTCCTTTACTCTGTCTGTCTCCATTCACACCTCTCCCCCTCTCACACTCTCACCCCTCACCCTCCCTACCCTACTCACCCCTCATGTCCCCCCTCCGTTTTGTGTGTAGGTATATTTCACAATGTGTTCTCTGTTAGTTGTCCAGGCTTTGTTGTGCTTATAAATGATATTCATATAGATCATGACTTGCAGTGTACATATCTCTCTAACATCCACACAGCTTCAACCCAACACCATTCTCCTCACCACCCTGACATCCACAGCTCACAGACAGCAACATCCACTTTGCAGACAACAACAGACAGCTCACAAGGACACACACAGAAGTTATATTACTCTGCTACATACGCAATGACAGAACATCTCCTATCACTATGTCCAAGTTAAACTTTGTATCCTGGAATGTACATGGCATACGCTCACAGACAAAAAGAATTAAAATCCTGGACTATGTCTGTAAACTAAAAGCAGATATGTTGCTCCTACAAGAAACACATTTACTACAATCAGAAGAGAAATCTCTTACAGATCCAAATTACAATATTATCTTTTCATCTTGCTATAACAATAGACAGAGAGGTGTCTCCATTCTAGTCCATAAGAGAGTACCATTTACTTTAAACAGCACAGTAACAGATCCAGAGGGCAGATACATTATTATCCAGGCAACAATTTTTAATAAATTATATACAATTGCCAATCTGTATGCTCCTAATAATGACGACCCAGCCTTCTTTCACACAGTTTTTTCCCATTTAGCAGACTTATCTGCTAACTCCACAACTATTATAGGTGGTGACTTCAACATAGTCTTGAACCCTTCAGTAGATCGATCTAGTAGTCCAGTACATGCTAAACTACCACAGTCAGTCAAAGTCATACAGGATTATATGAAGGATTTTGGTCTAGATGACGTCTGGAGACTCAAAAACCCCAAAAAGAGGGATTATACTTTCTTCTCTCCAGTGCACCAGACATTTTCAAGAATTGACTTTTTTCTCTCAAATAATTCTATCGCGCATAAAATTACCACTAGAATCCATCCAATCATTATCAGCGACCATGCACCAATATCCCTAAGCCTGCAAACCGATCCCCACCGTAAATCTTCTCAGACTTGGCGCTTCAACATCTCTCTACTCAAAGACCCGGAATTTGATCAGATAATAAGGAGGGAGTGGGCAGACTTTCTAAAAAATAACGACTCTCCTGATTTATCTCCATCTTTACTTTGGGAAACTGGGAAGGCCGTAATCAGAGGTAAAATAATATCGTACTCCTCGTACAAAAAAAAGAAGGAACTACAAACAGAGAAAGAAATTGAGGAAAACGTTAAACAACTTACAGAGGATTATGCAATAAACCCAAGCGATCAATTATGGTCTAAACTACAAAGTGCAAAACTGCAGCTCGACAATATCCTATCAAAGAAAACAGAATTTTTACTTCAACAACTAAGATATAATGACTTCGAACACAACAACAAATCAGGGAAATTTCTAGCAAATCAACTCCAACGTAACAAAGAAAAATCCTTCATAACAGCAATCCAGGATCCCACTGGTAAATACACCCAATCACCACAGGAAATTAATCAAGTCTTCTACAATTATTACAGTAATTTATATTCAGCATCAGTTAACCCAAATAAAGAAGAGGTTCATGATTTTCTCAATAATCTAAACATGCCCGAATTAACAACTGAACACAGAGACATCATAGACGCTCCGTTGACCATCAATGAGTTACAATGTGCATTACACAGTATGCCAGCAGGCAAGGCACCTGGTCCTGATGGTTTCCCCGCTGAATTTCTTAAACATTTCTGGTCAATGTTAGCACCCCTTTTCTTCAGGACAGTGACAGAGATTAAGAATAATGGTTATATAAGCTCTCACATGAATACAGCCTCAATAAAGTTATTATTGAAACCAGATAAAGATCCCTCGCTTCCTTCTAGCTATCGACCTCTATCACTAATCAACACAGACATCAAAATTATCTCTAAAGCACTTGCTTCCAGGCTGGAGAAAATTATCCCAACAATAATTCACAGTGATCAGACAGGATTTATTAAAGGTCGACACTCCACCAACAATGTCAGAAGACTTCTAAATCTCATCAGTTCAACGCAGCGCTACAACAGACAAGCTATCGTTGTGTCGCTTGACGCAGAAAAAGCCTTCGACAAAGTAAATTGGTCCTTTCTCTTCGCTGTGCTCCACAAATTTGGCTTCGGAGAATCGTTTATCCAATGGGTAGCAACTCTGTACAACTCACCCAAGGCTACAGTCACCACTAATGGGATCACCTCACAAAACTTCAGTTTGCAAAGGGGAACAAGACAAGGATGCCCACTCTCTCCCTTATTGTTTGCAATGTTTATCGAACCATTGGCAACAGCGGTACGTCAAAACACAAATATCAAAGGTATCTGCTCTCAGATATCTGAACACAAAATTAATTTATATGCGGACGACATTTTACTTTACCTACAAGAACCCCAAACATCAGTAAAGGAAGTATGTAACCTTATCACAACCTTCTCACACATTTCGGACTACACCATCAACTGGTCAAAATCAATTATACTTCCAATAACAGAGAACTCGTGGAATCCTGCAGCCCAAATCTCGCATTATTCTTTTCCCATTGGCAACATTAGATATCTAGGCATTAATATTTCCTCCAAACTCTCAGAACTTGTCCACTTAAACTTCACCCCACTTCTGGACAAAATCTGTGGTGATCTGAGACGATGGAATAACCTCCCCATCTCCCTTCTGGGACGAATAGCAACAGTCAAAATGAAAATATTACCTCAAATCAACTATCTGTTCTCTATGATTCCATTTAAACCAACAGCAAAGTGGTTCCAATCGTTAGACTCTGCTATAGGTAAATTCTACTCAAAGAACAAAAAAGCTAAAATCAGCCTAACCACTCTCCAGAAGAATAAATCTGAAGGTGGACTGGAAGCTCCGAACTTCTTGTATTATTACTTAGCCAACCAACTACAGTATCTCACCAAATGGATATATCAACATGAAGAATATAACTCCTGGCTGGAACTAGAACAGATAGACTGCAACCTCATCAAACTCCAAGACCTACCCTTTATCACCTCTACCCTTAAACATCATTCCTGCTTCAAAAACCCTATGATTGCCTCCACCATGTCTGCTTGGTGGAAATCCCTGGAAGTCACAGGCTCCCAATTACTACCAGGTATACTCTCCCCAATCTGGCACAACCCAGACTTTGTAAACAACAAAATACCTCTTTATCTCAGCACATGGGCAGAGAAAGGGGTCACCCACCTCCATCACCTTTTTGATGACAACATACTTATGACATATACAACATTATTTCGAACCTTTGAAATAAAAAATGGAAATTTTCTTCAGTACCTACAGGTAAAAAAGACAATTACGAGTAGGATTCCATCGTCTCAGAACACTTTACAGCTAACTGATTTACAGCCACCTGAATTTGTCAAATACATCACGAAATTGTCTCCAAAAAATAAGAAAAATCTCTCAAAAATGTATAGTTTACTTTCAAAAACAGACTCTATACATATACCAATTCAAAAATGGGAAAAAGACTTATACGTATCTTTTGACTCTGATTTCTGGACCCAGATCTGTAGAAACACATTCAAGATGACAAAAAACACCAATTTACAGTTAATCCAATTTAAGTTTCTTCACAGATCACATGTAACGCAAGTTAAATTGTATAAAATGGGTTTTTCGCACACCGACACATGCACTCAATGCACTCAAAACACGGCAGACACCTATTTTCACGCTCTTTGGCTATGTACACCCGTTTATCAATTTTGGTTAACAGTCACTCAGAAACTTTCCAATACTTTGGACTGCAGGATTCCGCATTCCCCGAACCTTTGCCTAATTGGCGATCTATCGACAACGACCTTATCAGACACTCAAGTCCAACCCACGCTTGCAGCTCTCGCAATTGCCAAAAAAAACCATTCTGGTTAACTGGAAAGATAAGAAAACCCTCAACATCATTCATTGGCTGAACCTCCTTACAGAACACATTTCACTCGAGAAAATATCTGCTACCCGAAAAAAACAATTGGTATCCTTTACAGAAAAATGGTCCCCATTTATTAGATCTTTAAATATTAACCTGTAGCTTCCTTCTGTATGTGAGCGTATGCCATCCCCCTCATAAATTTGTGATGCTCCTGAACATATTTACTTTGTCTGTGCATATGGTCTGACTCTCCTCTGCTTTATCTCAGCTTATTATCCCTCTCCTCAACAAGGAATGACGGCACCACGGACTTCAAGGCCGTCTGCATGCACTAGGGGTGGCTTTCCCTCTTGTCCCTGGAGTTGCTTTCTGGCTCTGCGGGGCCTGCTTGGTTCGGGCCCCTCCCCCTGGGGGGTGGGTGCTCCCAGTGTCTCCTCCCTTGGGCTCCGGGTCTGCTGGGGCTGCGCGCTCTCCTGGGGGTCTGGGGGGGCGGCGGCTGGCGTCTTCCGGGGCGCTGTGGCTGGCCTTGGGGTTTGGGGTGGGTCGGCCCTCCTGTCGCTCCCCTGTCCCTCTCCGCCTCGCTTCCCTCCTCCTGCCTCTGTGCCTGCCTGCCTGCTCCGCTGCGCCCCTCTCCCCCCCTGGGTGGGCTGGGGGGGCCCTCCGCTGCCTGGGGGTCTTGTGTGGGGGCCGGGTGGTCTACTTGCGGGGGGGGTACACTGGCTCAGCCGGGCACAGGCTCCGGGCCTGTGTGCTGCCGCCGGAGTTTGGGTACTGCTAGCTGGGGGCCTTGGTCTGGGCCTGGTGCTGTCCTTGGGTTTGGTGGAGCGGGGCAGGCTTAGTGGTGCTGCGTGGTGCGCGTCCTGCATCCTCGGTGTGCCGGCTCTGGGGGGGGTTGGGTGGGGGCTCGGGGCCCTTGCTTCCTACTGGTGCGGCCCGATCACCCCTCTGGGGCGGGCTGCTGCATGCGGCCGGCCTGTGGTGGGGCTATGGCGTCCGCCGGGGCGCTGCTCCGGCGCTGCGGCTCCTGGGGTTGTAGTGTTGGCGGGACGGGCTGGTCCGTGTGGGTCCTCTGTGGCTCCTTGCCTCTTGGTTCTGGGGAGCCCTCTACATCAGGGCCAGTTTCACACCTGTCCCTCTCACTGCTCTGTCCTCACGGGCCGGACCCCTAACCAGTCTGCCTCTTAATGTACACTTCACACATCTCACACCGCACTGTATATAGTTGCTCTTAGGCACATATAGGGACACAACAATTAGGGCTCCGAGGGCGGGGGGGGTTGAGTAGGGTGGGCTCTGCGGTGGGGCGGATTGCAGGGCTATACGGCGCTATGTCCTCCCCATCCCCCCCCTGCTTGCCTCCCCTGCTCTCCAATTATTTTATTTTTTTAATGCACCATACACACAACTTGGGGGGAGGTCTGGGGTGGCTCGGGGACTTTGGTTCAGGGTAGGTGGCAGAGTACCCATCCCCTGCAACCCTCTGGCCTGCCCCCTTGCCAGCTCACCCACCCTCCCTCCCCAACTTTTAATGCACCACATTACACTCAGGGTTACACTTGAACACGGTGTAGGGATAATGTTTCTGCGTCAGGGATCGGGAAACATAGTAAGAGGGGGGTAAAGTTATTTATTTTCTTTTTTTTTTCTCTTCTCCCACCAGCATACACAAGGCCTTGCTGGGGGGGCCCGGCCCTCCCTGGCATGGAGCAGTGAGGGTGGACCATCATCTGTGTTACTGCGGCTGGGGGCCCCTGGGACTTGGGGTTGGTGGCCTGGGGGGGGTTCTCATGCGTGCCTGTTCGGTCCCTGCTGGTGCGGTGACTCTCGGTGGGCTGCGGGGGCTGGATCGGTTGGCCTGGTGGGCGCTGTGGCTGTGGCGCGGGCTGGCTGTGTGTGGTGGCTTGGTTCTGGTTGGGGGTCGGGGCGCATCTTGGGGTGCGGGGGCCCTGGGCACGCCGCGCTCCCCCTGGGGGGTGGTACGGGAGGTATGCGGGGCGCCTCCCCTCTTGCGGCGCCAGCACCTGCTGCCCCGTCCACATTTGCCCTCTGGGCTTGCATTGGGCCCTGACTTCGATTTCCTCATGCCGACACCCGGTGGCAGCCTGTTTGGCGCTGGGCTGGTTGCCCTCCCTGCGGGGGGGCGCTCGGCTCCTACATCTGGCCTCCTGGCCTGCGTGGGGCCTCCTGCCTTCTCGGGGGTGGGGGATTGGGCGTGGTGTGGGCGGGTGGGGGGTGCTGGGGTACTGGGGGGTGCTGGGGTGGGGGGGCTGGGTGTTGGGTGATGGGTTTGCCCTCGTGCCCCATGCCGCCTGGGCCTGTCCTGGCGCGCTGGGTGTGGCGGTCGCTGCCCCTCTTGTTCCCCGGGTCCGCGTGGCTCTCGGTTGCTCTGGTGGTTCTCTGGGGATACCTCCTGGGTGCTCCTGTGATCCGCGGGGGGGTGCGCGCTCTGCCCGCCTGGCCCTGCTGTGCTGTGATGGCTGCTCTAGGCTTTGGAGTTCATCACACTTGCATGTTGATCAGGGCTTACTAGCTCCTGTTGAGTCCCATTGCCGAGAAAAGTTGGGACCCTCCAGAATGTGCTGAGTCTCTCCCCAGAGACCCTACACTAAACACATGCCCTCTTCTCACCTGTATCCTCGGGCGGCCTACTCTATACTTTCAGGGCATCCACAATAATGGCGTCTGACACAACTTCTTTTTTGGGTCTGATTCTCTGTTTTTTGTCTTGTCTTGTTTCTTTTTAGATGTGGAGCTGGTGGTTAGAAATAACACAGCACTCTTCGATTCTGATAGCACTGCCTGCCTATTCCCTCCCCTGTTCGCCTTGTCTCGTCCTGTCCAGCCTTTGTTTCCCCCTCAGATCACTGCGGTGCAGCACTGCCCTCCCTGGCACATAATAGGGAAATCTAATAAAGAATGTCAACTTAGCTTCCAGAGAGGGCCGGTGATGGTCACGCACACGCACTAAATATGAAAATATTTGGCTGCAAGACTAAAATATGCCTCAATCTCATAAAAAGTTGACACCCCCCTTTGTGGTGTTAAACGATGAGAAAAAATGCAGACAAATAAAAAAAAAAAAAAAAAAAAAAAAAAAAAAAAAAAAAAAAAAGGTGACTTTCTCTCTGTGCTCTCTATTCTAAACATGAATCAGTCTGGCTTTAGACCGGGGCATAACACTTTGACAGCTGCATGTCAGGTGGTAAATGATATAACCTGTTCAACCTGTATTGCCTTGTTTATTGATTTGTCTGAAGCATTTGATACTGTGGATCATACCATTCCTCTGGATAAACTTAGACAAATTGGTTTTGATACAAATGCATGTAAATGGTTTCACAATGATCTTACTGGCAGAACTCAAGACATAGTTGCTGATGGTCATCAATCTGGTTTCTGTGAAATTACAAAAGGTGTCCCACAGGGCTCGATATTAGGCCCTATTTTGTTCACATTGTATTTTAATGACTTGGGCTTGATGGTTAGACACAGCTCTTTTCATTGTTATGCAGATGACACTATAATTTATTCATCAGCGCCCTCTAGAGACAAAGCGTTATCAAATTTAGAAACAGATGTTCTTGTTATCCAACAGGCTCTTTTTGGACTCAAACTTGTCTTATATCCAGGTAAAACAAATTACATGATCTTCACCAGATCCCAGCTGAAACATTCTTTACGTGTTTCTATGAATACCATAACTGGGGCTCAAATTCAAAAGGTCCCATGCTATAAATATCTGGGTATCTGGTTAGATGATACATTATCTTTTAAAAGTCATGTTGAAGAACTGACTAAAAAGCTTCAAATGAAAGTGGGTTTCTTCTTCAGAAACAAGCAGTGCCTCACACTGAGCAGTAGATATCAGATTGTACAAGCACCTTTCTTATCAGTACTTGATTATGGGGACATTATTTACATCATGCTGCTGCACATACTCTTCAGACCCTTGATGTCGTATATCATAGCTCTCTTCGGTTTATTACAGGCGACAGTTTTAGGAAGCATCACTGTATTCTTTATGACAAGGTGGGATGGACATCACTTTCCACTGGAAGGGAACATCATTGTCTCTCTCTTATTTATAAAGCCGTCCTTAATAAGCTGCCTTTTTATTGATCATCATTTATTTAGGGATATTAAATACCTTACTCCATCTCATGACTGCATCGTTCTCAATACTCCTTTCATGAGTACTGAACTGGGTAAAACTGCATTCTCATATTATGATCCCTATGAATGGAATAAGCTGCAGGACTCTCTTAAACTGGACAAACTTGTAACTCTACAGCACTTTAAACTTTTAGTCAGTGAAACGTTGTCTGAGGAATGCTCTTGTTTTTCCTGATGGGTTTTGATTGTGTTTTATACATTGTCTTGTATTTTGTTGTATTTATGTTTCAATGTTATTACAGGGCACCATTGCAACAGAGAGTTCTGCTCTCAATTGGGTTTTCCCTCTTTAAATAAAGATCATGAATAAAATGAATAAACAAACTTTTAGCACATCCTTACAAGAACATATTCATGCAGGATGTCTAAACAGCAGGTGGAGGAATTATCTCAAATCAATGATGAGCACAATGAATGAGAAGTGGAGTAGAATATAAATAAAAGTTGATCATTTGTCTACGTCTTGTTAAGTAAATTATTAAAACACAGATTAGGCATTTAATAAAACCTCACAATGACCTTGTATGCTGATGATGCTCTGCAGTTGGTTTCTAATGACCTAAAAACTTCTCATATTCAAATTTGTTTTCAGCACATCAGCCATTTTCTCAGAACATTTCCATAGAGAGCCACTTTGCATCAGCAGCACCATGCTCCAGTGCTCTGGGAGAGTTTATAGTCCTGACAGTTGAACACTGGATGACTGACAGCTGTCCTTCATCACAACACAAATCCTCGTCCTCATCATCAAAAACATGACTTTGATCTGCGTCCTCATCTGGACTCTCCTCCTCTGCTGCTGCTTCACAGGTAAAGTCCAGAGAATCAAACTCCTCTCCTCTATGAACATCCGTCCCTCTGAAATGAAGCCCACTAAACCCTGACGCTGCTTTCTGTTTTTTTCTCTGTATCCTCAGAGTCCAGAGGACAGGTCACAGTGACTCAGCCTGCAGCAGTGACCTCTGCTCTGGGAGCCTCCGTCTCCATCTCATGTAGGACCAGTCAGAATGTTTATTATAGCAGCTACCACTATTTAGCCTGGTACCAACAGAAAGATGGAGGTACTCCTAAACTGCTTATATACCGTGCTAGCACTCGAGCATCAGGGAGTCCAGTTCGTTTTTCAGGCAGTGGATCAAACTCTGCCTTCACTCTGACCATCAGTGGAGTCCAGACTGAAGATGCTGCAGTTTACTACTGTCAGAGTTATCATGACATTAACAGTCAGGATGTGTTCACACAGTGAAAAAGCGTCGTACAAAAACCTCCCTCAGTCAGACTGAACAGAAACTGAACTGACTGCTGCAGCGTGAAGTTTCTGCAGAGACTGACACACTTCACTGAGGACACACACACACACACACACACACACACGCACACACACACACACACACACACACACACACACACACACACACACACACCTACACACACACACACACACACACACACACACACACACACTGTGATTGTAACATCAAAGTTGGTCTAAATGTACCCCTACATACCCCTTAAAAAATCTAAACATGATCTAAAACTCTTAAAACATAGCCTCCAATGGAATGACGGACACACCCATGCACTGGTTTTCATCCTAACTCTCTGGTGGCACTCAGTTTATTCAACTCAAAACCTTCAAATCCCAGCTATTTCCAGTTACTACCGGTGTTCCTCAGAGTTCTGTCCTGGGCCCCCTTCTGTTCATCATCTATCTCCATCCTCTTGGTCATATCTTCTGTAAATACAACATCCAGTTCCATTGCTATGCGGATCACACCCAGCTCTACCTGTCCACCACACACACCTCCTCCCTCTCGTCTACTTCCCTGTCTGATCGCCTACAACAAATCAAATCCTGGTTCTCCTGCAACTTCCTCAAAATAAACAGTGACTAAACCTAGGTTCTCATCATCGGCACCAAATCCACAATTTCAAAACTTGACAGTTTTTCTCTCACTATTGATCACTCCTCAGATTCTCCCTCCCCTCATGTTAAGAGTCTGGGTGTCATCCTAGACAGCAGACTATCATTCCAAGCTCACATCATTAATGTCACTCGGTCTGGTTATTTCCATCTACGTAACATTAATCACGTCTGTCCGTCCCTCACTCCCAACAGTACAGCCATCCTCGTTAACAACCTGGTTACATCCCGCATTGACTACTGCAACTCCCTTCTCTTTGGTCTCCCTCTCAAGTCCATCCATAAACTTCAACTGGTCCAGAACTCTGCAGCTCGCATCATCTCTAGAACCCCCTCTGTTAATCACATCACTCCTGTCCTTCAGCAGCTTCATTAGCTCACGGTTAAATATCGCATTGACTTCAAAATTCTGCTCCTCACCTTTAAGGCCATCCATAACCTCGCTCCTCTGTACCTCTCTGATCTCCTGCACATCAACACACCCACCCGCACTCTCAGGTCTTCTTCTTCCCTTCAACTCACTGCACCACCCTCACACCTGTCCACCATGAGGTCCAGGGTCTTCAGCTGCTCTGTCTCCTGTCTCTGGAACTCCCTCCCACCACACATCTGTGATATTGACTCTCTTTCCATTTTTAAATTCTCCATCCGGTCACATAAATCCTCTACACAATGATTTCATACATCCTGTAAATTTGTCTTTCTGATGTTAATTTTATAGATGTATTGTTACTTTGTTGATTTAATCTCTGCTTTGTAAGGTGACCTTGAGAGCTTTGAAATGTGCCTTTAAGTTAAATGTATTATTATTATTATCATTGAAGGAAGTGCCTCACATGACCTGAAACAATAGAAAGACAAAATAAATCATGAAACTATGTTCTTCTAACTTTAAAGCCTTCAATAAGTGTTGTGAGGCTTCCAGTGAACTCACATGATGTTACTCTGATGAAGAACACAGAAAGCTTCCTTTAAAAGGACCTTAAACCTGCAACAACACAACTCTCTTTAGAAGTGACATTAACAAACTTTTAGTACATCCTTACAAGAAAATGATCCTTACTAAAATACAATGACATGACTTTTATTTTTTTTAAACACAATGACCGTGTATGCTGATGATGCTCTGCAGTTGGTTTCTAATGACCTAAAAACTTCTCATATTCAAATTTGTTTTCAGCACATTTTGAAATGATCAACTCAAAATCAGCCATTTTCTCAGAACATTTCCATAGAGAGCCACTTTGCATCAGCAGCACCATGCTCCAGTGCTCTGGGAGAGTTTATAGTCCTGACAGTTGAACACTGGATGACTGACAGCTGTCCTTCATCACAACACAAATCCTCGTCCTCATCATCAAAAACATGACTTTGATCTGCGTCCTCATCTGGACTCTCCTCCTCTGCTGCTGCTTCACAGGTAAAGTCCAGAGAATCAAACTCCTCTCCTCTATGAACATCCGTCCCTCTGAAATGAAGCCCACTAAACCCTGACGCTGCTTTCTGTTTTTGTCTCTGTATCCTCAGAGTCCAGAGGACAGGTCACAGTGACTCAGCCTGCAGCAGTGAGCTCTGCTCTGGGAGCCTCCGTCTCCATCTCATGTAGGACCAGTCAGAATGTTCATAATGATAACTATTTGCACTGGTACCAACAGAAAGATGGAGGAACTCCTAAACTGCTTATAAACCGTGCTAGCTATCGAGCATCAGGGATTCCAGGTCGTTTTTCAGGCAGTGGATCAAACTCTGCCTTCACTCTGACCATCAGTGGAGTCCAGACTGAAGATGCAGCAGTTTACTACTGTCAGAGTTTTCATCTCATCAACAGTCAGAGGGTGTTCACACAGTGAAAAAGCGTCGTACAAAAACCTCCCTCAGTCAGACTGAACAGAAACTGAAGTGATACACTTCACTGATTACAAACACTCAAACAAACTCACACTTCATTATTTCCAAGTTGACTGTTGAACACATAAAATAAACAGTTCTTTACTTTTGTAGTTAAATATGAAGATGGTGAGACACTACAGGTGAATAGGGATTTTTTTTAAATAATAGATATCACTATGAAACTTTCTCAGTTGATTACTTATGTTATGATAAGAAAAAAAGGTATTGCAAGTGTTTTCTATTTTAATGTTTAAATGTGCAAATGAGGCACTATCTAATTAAATATGCGCTAATTTGCATACATTTTGAAAAACAAAATCTGATCATGTGATAAAGCCAGGTTCAAAATTCTTTTTTAATTTTGTTGACATATTAGATGGAAAAAAAAATACAGAGGGATTTATGGATATCTACTTTTGTTATCCTATAAATCAGAATATACTGTCAATAGCCTTAAAAATTCGATTTTCGCCATGGTTTTTGGAATAAAATGTTATATAAATTATGCTAGGAATATTATATTTGCAAATCCCTCTGTAAATGTCTTGATAATGTAGCTAGGTGCAAGACTGGAAAATTTGGTGTTTATAGGTGCAACTGAAGTGGAGATTCCAGACTTTAAGTATGAGAGAAAACTCATTTTGAGAAAACGGCCTTTAAAGATTTATATTGTAAAATTCCACACATTTCTAAAGGAAAACATTCCTAACAAGCAAAACAACTAGTCAGTTCATTGGTTATAACAATGTAGACCATGTCTAGCACATGGACATTAACAATTGGATAAAACAACACTGCCACATAAGACCTTCAACTGTATACAACCACAGAAAACCACAAATACAGACAAACTATTTACCACCAGAAGTGCAGTCATCCGCTTTATGTCCATCAGAAGACAAAATGTCCACACAGAACACAAATCAACTTATTTATTTCTTCTTTTTTTACTCTTATCTTGGAGTATATTTTAATATTAGGTTTGTATGTGTATCAAATGTGTTTTCCCCTTTAAATTAATTTAGTTTTTGCAACAAACACCTTTAATCTGCTCAATTTATCCGCGCACAGACCCAAACACGACTACCCCTCCCATTTTGAAAATTTTCCACTCGATATTCCGTTATTTATAAGAGTCCAGCACAGAATCAGCTGCAAGCAGCTGTACATTAACATTTTTAAAACGAAGCATGAGAAGCTTCAGTTTTGATGGAGCACGGTGCATTTACAAGAGAGGTGTACGGACGACGGGACAACTCCGTTTGGACGAGGACTTTAATAAAGTGTGGGGCATGGCTGTCAGCGCGTTACTTTTACCAGCAAGGCCCAAACGGAGACGCAAAGCAAACACAGATATTGACGCGTGCGTCGTTTTGGGAACAATGGGTCACAGAGGAGATGATGACCAAAAAAACAAAACTTCAGAGACTGTATTTCTGCTCTATTGACGCGGTGCTTGGTGAAATGGATTTCAGATTCAGCGAGCGCAACTCGCAGCTGGACAGTGCACTTGTTGCAATCAAAGTTACTTAAACCATACTTTTGACTTCATGTCATTTGGTTTCATGATTATTGAAAATGTTGAATGATACAGTTAATTTATAATGATGCTCTAATGCGCGCAATGCAGTGGGTGAATTTGGGTGCGTGTGGATGTGAGACGGAGAGAGAGGGGAAAAGAGACTTGCATATAGGCTGTGGGTGGCACAGTGCCCTGTGTGTGAGAAATATAAACTTTAGAGCATGTTTTGACCCTGACCCAGCACAATTCGGACAAATTAAATCACAAAGCAGCTCATTCAATCGCGCAACATGAACAAGCAGCAACGGCATGCACGTCACTTTTATATCTAAATCACCCACCCCCCCCCCCCCCCCCCCCCCGGTTTCCCATCGACAGCTTACGTTCAGAAGCGCTTCCTGAGGGCATTTCACGGGGTAATGCATCACAACTTTTCCTTTTACATCCCCATGCAAGTGACAACTGTTGTTTTCTTTTCACTGATTTACACGAAGATATTTTCAGTCATTCTCAAAGGGCCCGCGGAAGGCTAAACACGGAAGTGTCAAAGCATACCATGTGACGCGTCTGAACGAATCACGTTATCAGAAACCAACACAAACCAATGAGATTTCGTTCTTAGCGTTAAACCCCCCTTTAAACTTTCAGGTTTGGTTGCTGGTAGAAAGGAAGTGTCCTTATTTGGGTTACATAGCGTTGTGCAGGAGAGAGAGAGCTTTGCAGAGATATCAGTCATGACGGGCATGAGAGAACAGCCGTTATACTGCACGTCCCGTTAGGATGCTAACTTTCGGGCAAATTTAAAATATACACATATATGTATTATTTGGATATTTTCTTTATGGTAGTTTGAAAGATTACATGTTCAGGGAGTGAATTAGCCCAAAATCTCAAAATTGACCAGTGCATAAAAAATTGATGTTTTTGCCTGCCGTGTCTCGCCTTAATAAACCTCTGGCAGATGAAGCACTTTATTAAATACATAAATGAAATAAATCTAAGTCAGTGGAAACATGAGCATTTTAAGATTCCCTGATTATTTCTGTCCAACTTGAGATTTTAAAATCTTTAAATGTACTGTAAACTTCTCTTTCCAGCCTGTACTTATTATTATTAAAGCAACACACTGTTATTGAAGAGGAGCAGGACCAACAGGACAGATGTGAAAGAAACCAGGACAAACCAGCTCACTGCTTCTGTTCAAACAGACTCTTTTTGCTCTTTCACATCAACTCCCTTCTGCTTCATGATACAACCCTTACACACACATTCATCTGCACTGGAAGAGCTATCAGATGTCAGCCATCAACTACTGTCATCAAATACTCCTGATGTGATTGAGATAAACCCACTCTCTGTGGATTCAGTGGATCTGTTGTGATCATTAAAAACTGAAACACATGACCCAAGATGTTCTTTCCATCATCATCATCATAATAATAATAATACATTAGACTTTTATAGAGCTTTACTGAGTACTCAAAGACACTTAACAAAGAACAAGAAGAAAATAAATCAGTGAAAACAGAACAATGAAGAAATATTAAGAGAAGGAGGATGAGGACAGAGTTTGTTGGTGGTTGTAGGCGATGTAGAAGAGGTGAGTTTTTAGAGATTTCTAAAAGGTGGAGAGTGAGGGGGGGTCTCTGATGTTTTTTGGGAGTGGGTTCCAGAGGGTGGGAGCAGCAATGTAGAAGGCCCTGTCCCCTCAGGACCAATGGTTAGTCCTGCAGGAGGGGGGACAGGAGGTGGGAGTGTGCCGGTGGAGGAGCTCAGACAGGTAGGGGGGGAGCAGGTTATGGAGGGCTTTGCAGGTGATGATAAAGAGTTTGAAGTGGATACGCTGGGGGATGGGGAGCCAGTGGGGGTTATTATGAAGATCAGGGGTGATGTGGTCACGGGTGCGGGAGTGCGTAAGAGACGTGCAGTGGGATTCTGGATATATTGTAGTTTCTTGAGTGTTTTGGACGATGAGCCGTAGATGAGACTGTTGCAGTAGTCCAGTCTGGAAGTTCTGTGTGGTTGAGGGTCTCAGCAGCTGAAAAGGAGAAGGATGGACAGGAGCGGGCAAAGTTTCTGAGATAGAAAAAGGCTGTTTTGGTGATGTGTTTGATGTGTTGGTTGAAGGAGTGGGTTTGATTGACAGTAGTTGGGGGGACCAATGAAATTTGTTTGGGGCGTGACCAAGCCAAACTCCCGCCCCCTGTGGCTCTACAGAGGCACAAATTACTGTTGCACCATAGACCAGACTTTTGAGACTCCTGGCGACAAACTCAAGCAGCTGTAGTTATCGACTTGTGTTTGTGCCAGAAAAATATCACCAAAAAAAAACAAAAGTATTTGTGATTGAGTACTCTACATGTGTGAGAAGGTGTTTTTTCACCATATTCACTGCAACAGCTGAAGCAACAATGTGAGCGTATGAGTTTCTTCATTTGTGATTCATAAAATTGGATTTGTGCACCTGCAATGAAAACTTTGAGAAGGTGTAACTGTTGTGTTGTGTTTGTGGGAGAGACTAACAATTCGACAAGTTTGCAACTCCTAAAGTATTTTTCTCTGTGACTTCAAATGTACTGATACACACGTGTGTCTATTTTCTACAAGTACAAATTACATTGTCACAAGTGCTCAGGAGTTTTGCTCCAATAATACCTTCATACTGATGATGCTCTGTGCTTTTTTTATGAACTAAAAACTTCTCATATTCAAATTTGATTTCAGCACATTTTGAAATGATCAACTCAAAATCAGCCATTTTCTCAGAACATTTCCATAGAGAGCCACTTTGCATCAGCAGCACCATGCTCCAGTGCTCTGGGAGAGTTTATAGCCCTGACAGTTGAATACTGGATGACTGACAGCTGTCCTTCATCACAACACAAATCCTCGTCCTCATCATCAAAAACATGACTTTGATCTGCGTCCTCATCTGGACTCTCCTCCTCTGCTGCTGCTTCACAGGTAAAGTCCAGAGAATCAAACTCCTCTCCTCTATGAACATCCGTCCCTCTGAAATGAAGCCCACTAAACCCTGACGCTGCTTTCTGTTTTTGTCTCTGTATCCTCAGAGTGCAGAGGACAGGTCACAGTGACTCAGCCTGCAGCAGTGAGCTCTGCTCTGGGAGCCTCCGTCTCCATCTCATGTAGCACCAGTCAGAATGTTTATAATAATAACTATTTAGCCTGGTACCAACAGAAAGATGGAGGAACTCCTAAACTCCTCATTTACTATGCTAGCACTCGAGCATCAGGGATTCCAGGTCGTTTTTCAGGCAGTGGATCAAACTCTGCCTTCACTCTGACCATCAGTGGAGTCCAGACTGAAGATGCAGCAGTTTACTACTGTCAGAGTTTACATCAGATCAACAGTCAGTGGGTGTCCACACAGTGAAAAAGCGTCGTACAAAAACCTCCCTCAGTCAGACTGAACAGAAACTGAAGTGACTGCTGCAGCGTGAAGTTTCTGCAGAGACTGACACACTTCACTGAAGCAGCTCAGACATGATAAAGACCTTAAAAATCAATCAGCCCTCATATTTGGTTTGGATTATAAACCTCATTGTAAAAGCACTCAAACACTAGACACTCTTTACAAGCAGAGGATTATGGGTAATAAGACTCAGTATATATATATTTTCTTAAAGTAATAATCTCTAAACCTTCATTTGGCAGCTCATTAAGAGAAGAATGAATAAAGATTTAAAGACCCATAATTATTCAACAACACAAGTAAGACATGTTTTGGTATATTGACGAGTTTATCATCTGCATAGTGAGGAACTTTTTGTCATTTCTACCATTGGCAGTAACACACTGAGATCCATAGGATAGGTTTATAAAGCAGTTTAGATTATTTGAACCACTGATTAATTATTCATTGATTCAATCCTCTATCAATGATAACAGGTAACTACTACCTGGAATCAGTGTTTATATCACCTTTGAAAAGATGCAGAACATGAATCTTTCTGACCTCACAGATAACGTTTGTAATAAAGGGGCTGAGTATGTGGACTTTGTTGATGCTGACAGACAGAATGAACAACAGAAATACAAAAAGCTTAAGCTTCAGCATACTTAGAGTCCTTAAATACTGAAAATGATGAAGAAGAAGATCCTGAAATCAAACATCAGAAAAATGAAAAACAAAGACATTTAAAATAGAACCGGGATTAATATCATAATAAAGAAACGTGCAGGAATATGTTTCTCTAAAGCAGTGGTTCTCAACCTTTATTGGCTCGTGACCCCACTTTGACTTCACTCTGTTACCAGCACACTTTGAAATGATCAACTCAAAATCAGCCATTTTCTCAGAACATTTCCATAGAGAGCCACTTTGCATCAGCAGCACCATGCTCCAGTGCTCTGGGAGAGTTTATAGTCCTGACAGTTGAACACTGGATGACTGACAGCTGTCCTTCATCACAACACAAATCCTCGTCCTCATCATCAAAAACATGACTTTGATCTGCGTCCTCATCTGGACTCTCCTCCTCTGCTGCTGCTTCACAGGTAAAGTCCAGAGAATCAAACTCCTCTCCTCTATGAACATCCGTCCCTCTGAAATGAAGCCCACTAAACCCTGACGCTGCTTTCTGTTTTTGTCTCTGTATCCTCAGAGTCCAGAGGACAGGTCACAGTGACTCAGCCTGCAGCAGTGAGCTCTGCTCTGGGAGCCTCCGTCTCCATCTCCATCATGTTTATGTCTCGGGCAGCTCCCACTTCTTAGCCTGGTACCAGCAGAATAATGGAGGAACTCCTAAACTCCTTATTTACTATGCTAGCACTCGGGCATCAGGGATTCCAGATCGTTTTTCAGGCAGTGGATCAAACTCTGCCTTCACTCTGACCATCAGTGGAGTCCAGACTGTAGATGCAGCAGTTTACTACTGTCAGAGTGCACATTACATAAGCAGTCAGTGGGTGTTCACACAGTGAAAAAGCGTTGTACAAAAACCTCCCTCAGTCAGACTGAACAGAAACTGAACTGACTGCTGCAGCGTGAAGTTTCTGCTGAGACTGACACACTTCACTGAAGACACACACACACACACACACACACACACACACACACACACACACACACACACACACACACACACACACGCGTTCCCACGAGTACCTCCCTATCTGCAACAACAAAGTAAGATGCTGCTTGATGAAAAGAACACATTTAAATCTTATCTTTCTTTGTAAAGTCTCCACAAATGTCCAACTGAGGTGACTCCCACATGTAGAAGTCCAAACCTCACAGGTACAGTCACCTTCACTTTCAAGTGACCATAAATGTCATGATCATTGACAACAGTGATGTGTATAATTTTCATGAAACAGGTCAGGAGTCATTCAACAACCTTCTGGATCCTTGTTAGTGAAGAAAAGTCCAAATGGAGTCACAATATTCTAAAGTAAATATGTAAATAAAGGAAATCATTGAATCATGTTCTTTATAAATGATGCAAAAGAAATATGTCCAAACTCTAAAAGATCTGAAGACAGAGAAGAAAATACAGAAGCATCTCCTCAGAGACACACTACCATCAAATCATCCTGTACGCTGATGACATACAGTTATACTTTACAGATCTCCAATTCTTTGACTCCATCATTTCACCACTTATTAAAACATTCCTTTCATTTGAAAAATACTCAGTTACAGAATATGGATTTGACATTTCAACAAACTCATATTAAGTCTTAAAGTAAAGAAGATGGCCGTTACTTGAAGGAATAAGAGAAAACCTGTTGAAACACAATCCATTGTCCTTGTCTGCAAAAGGATAAATATCTGCAGAGTGATTCAATGTTTCAATCAGAATAAATGTCCTGCTTCAAAATCAAATGTTTACACATTTATTTCCATTTTTAAATGAAATCAAATCCACACACTGGATTATTTAGTTGAACTCAAGTCTTTTACCGTTCTTCTACAGCCTATGAAGAATTGAAATGTTGAACTTGTCTTAAATCTGTCAGGGAGAAACGTCGTGATCAGTTGAGTACAGCTACAGTTCAGTGACTCCGTGTGTTTGCATATAAGTGTTCAGCCTCTCTGCTCTCAGACGTTAAGAGACCAGTGTTGATCAGTGTCTGTCCACACCTTTCAGGGACTCTGACACACCTGCAGCACAACCATGATGTCACTGATTCTACTGATGGTCACCCTGGGGCTCCTTGTTCAGGGTGAGACTCTTATCTGAAAAGTTCTCCTCATGGTGTAACCAGGTTCATTAAAGTGATGTTCTGCTGCAGAATTTACAGAACGAGACTCTTCTGTTTGGATGATGATCATCTCTCTCTGAGCTGGATTTGTCTCAATAATCCTTCTCCTGTTCTTCATATATTTCAGGTTCATCAGGAGACATCCTCCTGACTCAGACTCCTGGATCTCTGTCTGCTGTTCCAGGACAGACTGTCTCTATCAGATGTACAGCAAGTTCACATGTGAGCAATGAGGTAGACTGGTATCTTCAGAGACCTGGAGAAGCTCCTAAACTCCTGATTTGGTGGACTTCAAACCGTCAGTCTGGTGTTTCAGATCGTTTCAGTGGGAGTCAGTCTGGGACTGACTTCACTCTGACTGTTAGTGGAGTCCAGACTGAAGATTCAGGAGATTATTATTGTCAGCAGGATTACAGCTTCCCGTTCACACAGTGATACAACGTCGTACAAAAACCTCGGTCAGCTGAAGAGGAACTGATCTGACTGAACAGCTGCAGAGTAACAGACGCACTTTACAACTTTGTCTGCTAACTAGGTCCATAAAACAGAAAACAGTTTATAGTATAACTGTGTTTATTGATAAGTTTGTTTGAAAAGAGCATTAAAAATATAAGTGTGAACAAACTACATTCAGTGTAGATAAGCTGCAAAGTGAACACGTTTATAAAGGGACCCAAACGTTAACAACACTTCAAATAGATTCAGACTTTTTGACAGATTCTTTTTGGAGGTATTCAAACATCATGTTCCTGTTCTTCACATTCAGAGCATAATGTGTAGTCTTTAGCTAAACTAAACACATGACATGATTGTGAGTGGCCTATGTTCATCAAAGAAACATCAGTTGTTTCATATGTTGAGCTCATAATGCTGGTACTAAAACCTTGAAGATTCTATATGCTGATGATATCATACTTTATCATTCAAATGTGAAAAATGCTTCTAGATGACTTTCTGATCATTTCTTCATCTCTCTGATGAGCTGCATCGTTCCACTATTATTCCAGTATAGTTCATATATTTGAGCACATTTTAACTACAAAGAAAAACATCTAATTCAAATGAGAAATAAAGAAGAAGTTTCTGAAGTCATTAAACCTTTAGAGACACATTCATATTTACATCCATCTTTACTGGCTCACAATGAACCTCCCACTCCTCCCACACACGTGAACCTCCATGGACTTACAGATTGTAGATAATGATAATAATAATATTATTATGGACTATATATATAACACATACTGGGCCTTTTTACCATCAGAGTTGATCCATATTAACCCCTGCATATCCCTTAAAAACAAACATTATCCAAAACTTTTAAAATGATGTCATCTAATGAAGTGCCAAGCATGACCTGAAACCATATAAAAAATAAAAAGCACATTTCCTTCTTCATGCACCAAAACTACCCAACACATGCATTTAGACTGAAAGCTGTTCTTCACCTGAACACTAAAAAAACTCTTCACAAAGCTTCCAGTGAACTCACATGATGTTACTATGCTGAAGAACACAGAGAGCTTCTTTAAACCTGCAGACAAACCTTCAGCACAGCCTTTAAAGACACGGAGAACAAACTGGCAGGATGTCTAAACAGCAGGTGGAGGAATCTCAATAAAACCTCACAATGACCTTGTATGCTGATGATGCTCTGCAGTTGGTTTCTAATGACCTAAAGACTTCTCATATTCAAATTTGTTTTCAGCACATTTTGAAATGATCAACTCAAAATCAGCCATTTTCTCAGAACATTTCCATAGAGAGCCACTTTGCATCAGCAGCACCATGCTCCAGTGCTCTGGGAGAGTTTATAGTCCTGACAGTTGAACACTGGATGACTGACAGCTGTCCTTCATCACAACACAAATCCTCGTCCTCATCATCAAAAACATGACTTTGATCTGCGTCCTCATCTGGACTCTCCTCCTCTGCTGCTGCTTCACAGGTAAAGTCCAGAGAATCAAACTCCTCTCCTCTATGAACATCCGTCCCTCTGAAATGAAGCCCACTAAACCCTGACGCCGCTTTCTGTTTTTGTCTCTGTATCCTCAGAGTCCAGAGGACAGGTCACAGTGACTCAGCCTGCAGCAGTGACCTCTGCTCTGGGAGCCTCTGTCTCCATCTCATGTAGGACCAGTCAGAATGTTTATGTCGATAGCAGCAACGACCACTGGTTACACTGGTACCAACAGAAAGATGGAGGAACTCCTAAACTCCTCATTTACTGGGCTAGCACTCGAGCATCAGGGATTCCAGATCGTTTTTCAGGCAGTGGATCAAACTCTGCCTTCACTCTGACCATCAGTGGAGTCCAGACTGAAGATGCAGCAGTTTACTACTGTCAGAGTTATCATGACATTAACAGTCAGGATGTGTTCACACAGTGAAAAAGCGTCGTACAAAAACCTCCCTCAGTCAGACTGAACAGAAACTGAACTGACTGCTGCAGCGTGAAGTTTCTGCAGAGACTGACACACTTCACTGAGGACACACACACACACACACACACACACACACACACACACACACACACTGTGATTGTAACATCAAAGTTGGTCTAAATGTACCCCTACATACCTCTTAAAAAATCTAAACATGATCTAAAACTCTTAAAACATAGCCTCCAATGGAATGACTGAAACACCCATGCACTGGTTTACATCCTAACTCTCTGGTGGCACTCAGTTTATTCAACTCAAAACCTTCAAATCCCAGCTATTTCCAGTCACTGCCGGTGTTCCTCAGAGTTCTGTCCTGGGCCCCCTTCTGTTCATCATCTATCTCCTTCCTCTTGGTCATATCTTCTGTAAATATAACATCCAGTTCCATTGCTATGCGGATCACACCCAGCTCTACCTGTCCACCACACACACCTCCTCCCTCCCGTCTACTTCCCTGTCTGATCGCCTACAACAAATCAAATCCTGGTTCTCCTGCAACTTCCTCAAATTTAACAGTGACTAAACCTAGGTTCTCGTCATCGGCACCAAATCCACAATTTCAAAGCTTGACAGTTTTTCTCTCACTATTGATCACTCCTCAGATTCTCCCTCCCCTCATGTTAAGAGTCTGGGTGTCATCCTTGACAGCAGACTATCATTCCAAGCTCACATCAATAATGTCACTCGGTCTCTTTATTTCCATCTACGTAACATTAATCACCTCTGTCCTTCCCTCACTCCCAACAGTACAGCCATCCTCGTTAACACCCTGGTTACATCCCGCATTGACTACTGCAACTCCCTTCTCTTTGGTCTCCCTCTCAAGTCCATCCATAAACTTCAACTGGTCCAGAACTCTTCTGCTCGTATCATCTCTAGAACCCCCTCTGTTAATCACATCACTCCTGTCCTTCAGCAGCTTCATTAGCTCACGGTTAAATATCGCATTGACTTCAAAACTCTGCTCCTCACCTTTAAGGCCATCCATAACCTCGCTCCTCTGTACCTCTCTGATCTCCTGCACATCAACACACCCACCCTCACTCTCAGGTCTTCTTCTTCCCTTCAACTCACTGCACCACCCTCACACCTGTCCACCATGAGGTCCAGGGCCTTCATCTGCTCTGTCTCCTGTCTCTGGAACTCCCTCCCACCACACATCTGTGATATTGACTCTCTTTCCATTTTTAAATTCTCCATCCGGTCTCATAAATCCTCTACACAATGATTTCATACATCCTGTAAATTTGTCTTTCTAATGTTAATTTTATAGATGTATTGTTACTTTGTTGATTTAATCTCTGCTTTGTAAGGTGACCTTGAGAGCTTTGAAATGTGCCTTTAAGTTAAATGTATTATTATTATTATCATTGAAGGAAGTGCCTCACATGACCTGAAACAATAGAAAGACAAAATAAATCATGAAACTATGTTCTTCTAACTTTAAAGCCTTCAATAAGTGTTGTGAGGCTTCCAGTGAACTCACATGATGTTACTCTGATGAAGAACACAGAAAGCTTCCTTTAAAAGGACCTTAAACCTGCAACAACACAACTCTCTTTAGAAGTGACATTAACAAACTTTTAGCACATCCTTACAAGAACATGATCCTTACTAAAATACAATGACATGACTTTTATTTTTTTTAAACACAATGACCTTGTATGCTGATGATGCTCTGCAGTTGGTTTCAATGAACTAAAAACTTCTCATATTCAAATTTGTTTTCAGCACATTTTGAAATGATCAACTCAAAATCAGCCATTTTCTCAGAACATTTCCATAGAGAGCCACTTTGCATCAGCAGCACCATGCTCCAGTGCTCTGGGAGAGTTTATAGTCCTGACAGTTGAACACTGGATGACTGACAGCTGTCCTTCATCACAACACAAATCCTCATCCTCATCATCAAAAACATGACTTTGATCTGCGTCCTCATCTGGACTCTCCTCCTCTGCTGCTGCTTCACAGGTAAAGTCCAGAGAATCAAACTCCTCTCCTCTATGAACATCCGTCCCTCTGAAATGAAGCCCACTAAACCCTGACGCTGCTTTCTGTTTTTGTCTCTGTATCCTCAGAGTCCAGAGGACAGGTCACAGTGACTCAGCCTGCAGCAGTGAGCTCTGCTCTGGGAGCCTCCGTCTCCATCTCATGTAGGACCAGTCAGAATGTTTATAGTAGCAACCTTTTACACTGGTACCAACAGAAAGATGGAGGAACTCCTAAACTGCTTATACACACTGCTAGCACTCGAGCATCAGGGATTCCAGGTCGTTTTTCAGGCAGTGGATCAAACTCTGACTTCACTCTGACCATCAGTGGAGTCCAGACTGAAGATGCAGCAGTTTACTACTGTCAGAGTTTTCATGTCATCAACAGTCAGTATGTGTTCACACAGTGAAAAAGCATCGTACAAAAACCTCCCTCAGTCAGACTGAACAGAAACTGAACTGACTGCTGCAGCGTGAAGTTTCTGCAGAGACTGACACACTTCACTGAAGCAGCTCAGACATGATAAAGACCTTAAAAATCAATCAGCCCTCATATTTGGTTTGGATTATAAACCTCATTGTAAAAGCACTCAAACACTACACACTCTTTACAAGAAGAGGATTATGGGTAATAAGACTTTTAAAATAAATCTAACATAAACATTTTTTTATTGGTGATAAAGTGGAGAAAAACAAACCAACAAATATTTGCAGATAAAAACAGCTAAAGCAAAAAGTAAAAACCAAACAAACAAGAAAACAGAAAGAAAGAAATCAAAAGAGCAAAACATTAGAAAAGAGACAACACAACAATCATACAGGCGATAGATTGAAATGAGATATGGTGACTTCTGAACTTTTTGATGTTGAGGGAGGTTCATAGAAAGCTGAGGTTTTTGGATATGGTGTGAGTGGCAGTTCATTGATCAAGGTGAGGAGTCAAGTGGGTAGGAAAGAGAAAACAACCTAAGAATAAAGAAAAAGAAACATATATATATCTATCTGTAAAGAAAAGTCATAAAACAATCAAGTCAAAGTTATAGTGTTCATGTGACCATCATAGAAACAAAGAGGAACATATAGATCCATACATACATGCACATACAAATACATTCATACACACTCGTGTAATATTTGAGAAGAACTGTAGAGAGGGGTCACACAGGGTCATCGGGGGATCAGGCAAGAGGCCCCCTCCACCCGACCCGCGGCCCCCAGCAGCAGCTGACAGGCCCAGCAGGATACAGACTGGGCGGGTTACATTAGATTGTTTCACTTGATTGAGGAGCTTGTAGAGTGTTGTTGATTATATTAGTTTGGATTTAACTGTTGTAATTGGTCTTATTTCGTATATAAATAAAAAATGCAGCCTCCGATGACGCAAAAACCATCATTTTGCGTCATCGGAGGCTGTTTTGGTTAGCAGGGGTGAAACTACATTGCTAGTTCCTCATGTTTTCAACCACTGAAGCTACAGACCTATTACAGATCAGTGGGCGGGACCTCACTCCAAGAATTGAAACTTAACGTCTGCCATATTGCTTGGAAGCTATGCTAACAGACTCTATGGAGAAAGCTGATAAGAACCGAGAATGGCGAAAAAAGTATGGTTCAACTTCAAACTGAAATGGATGAAGGGGATTTTGAAGGTCTTGTGCTCGAATCGTTTTTTGGCTCTTTCTCTTTCTATGAGCCGCAATATAGCGGCGAGGCGGCTTCTGTTGACAGTACGCGGCTGTGAGACAGGGAACCCGGGCCGACTCGAGCTGGGGCGGACTGGTGGTGTCGGAGCTCTCATTGTTTGCCTATGGACACAGACATATAGTCCGTTTGCTGCCAGGAATTTCCAAGATGTCAATTCCTTCTGGAAGAATTCTTTGAATCAGTTGAAGAAACGTTCGTATGTGTTGTAGTAACTGTTTGTAAATAATGCTGCATTCAGGTGCTGCTCAGGTGGTCCAAGTTTCCGAGTTGGGAAGTCGTTCTTCGGACTTCAGTGTGTTCACGACTTCCGACTTCAGTGTTTTAATAACAGCACAAAAAAAGTGGTTGCTACGACGAAGATCAGTGAAAAGCTGTCAAAAGTTATATTTGAGCAAAACGTTGACGTGCAAAACGTGCATGAATAAAAAGTATGTTAACATTAACAAAACATGTTTTGGCCCCCATTTGATGACGATTCTGACGTCAAGTCGGTAATTCGGGCGTCTACAGTAATTAGTTTTTCGAGTTGCTGTCCTGACTTGAGCAGGTGTTTCATGTGCATTTTACAACTCAGAAACTTGTTTTTCCGATGTGTCCGACACCACTTGAATGCACCATGAAATCCTCTATTTAAGCAGGCGTGGCCTGCGGTGCTGTGCATTCTGGGAGTTGTTGTCTTTCATCCACAGGAGTCAAAAAGACATTGGCCCTTTCCGAATAGCCACAGTTCAGTATGTAGTGCGTACTATTCAGTAGGGAGTTTCAGTAGACTGAACTCTCGTGGTCATTCAGTATGCATTTTTTGTGTCCACCTCAGTAGACTGAACATTTCAGTATGGATACTAACTTCCTGGTTTTATGCAGTATGGATCGGATGCATGCTATCAGGAAATGAATTGGATTTTACCACCCACAATGCTTTGCGAAATTAAACGTAAAACGTCACTTCACCTGCGCCTCCAAATCAAAACAAACGAGCATGGATTAATTGAATCAATTTTTAATCTAGAATTAGAGTCCCTTCTAAAATGGCTCCTTTTAATTAAGAACAGAAAATGTAACAAATGTGTGCATGATTATTAAACCTTTCCCCCTCTGTTTAAAGAATGATTTCCATATTTATGTTTGAGTCTTTATTGGTTTATCTTACATTATATTCTGTATATTACTTTATTTCCTGTATGTACTGTGTGTTATTTTATTATTTAATCTGTTTTTAACTTTATTTACATTGTGATTTTGTTTTTGTTTACTGACTATATATGTGAATTACTCTTCTTGAATAAAGCTAAAAAAAAAATAAAAAATAAAAAAAAAACGAGGATGGAGGCGGCCGGTTCAGGTAACGCAAATGACGCCACTTCCATACTGAATGAATCAAATGAAGTAGGAACAAATATCTGCTTACTGTGCTGTCTACTGAATAGTAGGTACTAACAGTATGCAGCACGGAGAGTAGGTACTGACTACTGACTACTGACAGATTGAGTAGGCACTTTGAAATTCGGATTCACCCATTTTCTGCCTTTTCTCGGTCAAGAAGGCACCAACTTCTAAATCATTTCACATTTCTACGACATATATGACCCAATGTCAATACAGATTCATGTTTCAACAGGTGAAGTATCCCTTTAAACACTTGTGGAAATTAAATGAACTTAACTTGACACACTGATATAACAAAATATCAGGACAAATGTGAAAATAAAAAAAAGGATTTTTCAGTGTGTTACACTAACGAGCTAACTAGCGCTAGCTAACTTTAGCATAGCATTAGTTAGCTCGGCTCAAACTTGACTTCATAAAGCAAACAGGAAAAAACAAACAAACTTCAGTGAAAGAAAAAGGTTTGTGATATATTATTCTTTTTTCAACATGCACTTTGTGTTAAATGTAATGTAGGAGCTGTTTATGTGTTGTTAGAATTAGTTTGGTATTTACTTTACTAATATTCGTTTGGTGTTTATTTAGTTATTCTACACGTTTTCTTTATTTAGAATAGATTTTGGATCATATTTTCTTTTGCTAATTATTTGTTTAGTAAATTTAGTGTTGCATGATTAGTATTTATTTGTATTAATACTTTAGTTAGGTATTTGGGAAACCCTGTGGGCACCTGAGGTTATAGGTAAGAGGCAGGTAGAGGACCAGCATGCACCTGGGTGAACCCACTTGTTGGACTGACAGTAACTGAGCCACATTTAGATAAAGAAAAGTAAGCTAGAAAACTTTTAGTCAAAGCTGCCGGTTCTGCTGGTCCTCCTCTCGTCTGGGTGAAACTGAGTAACCATGGCAACAGAAATGCATCACTGCTGAACCGTGGAAACAGACAGTTTCGGTTCTTTAGATACACATGTGAACGTCTTACTGTGCTGAGCATGACTGAGTAACAAGAAGCTGCAGCAGTTTTTCTAAGAACACACTCACAGATACGGATCATGATGCTGGTTTTTATAACGACACGAGACTGAAGGCGATTTGTATTCTCTGGAAATAAAAATGTGAAATATCATGTTTTCTTTTTTTCCTAATTCTTTTGAATTTTGAGGTTAAAACAATGCACATATGTTCTTTATAAAAAGTGACACTGACGACATCTTACAAAGAAGACAGTTTTGGAATATAAATTCTACATAAAGGATTTTAAATCAAATCCTGAATGTATAAAACAAATAGAGCAAATCTCCTTAAATACAGATTTTCAGTTTGTTATTCTGGAAGTGAAGAAAAGAAAACTTTAAAAACACTGGATTCTCTCAGATTTCAGTGACCTAATGTACGTCTTCAGTCACATTTTTGAATCGTTGGGTCATGACAACTGGCTCCAATGTTTAGATCATAAACACAAATCCTTTGAATAAAAGTACTATAATATATACTTTTATTTAATCGATTTAAATTGTCCATATCTGTATTGATTTTTAAATGTATTGCCATGTATTGTTACAAACTCTAAAATTTAAAAACATCCAGTGAGGAGAAAATTCCTCATCAAGCTGGACAAACGTTTTTAAAATGAAACTCATTATTTAGTTTGCTTGAGGTAGATTTACATATCTCACCACAGTTGACTGACTCTGTGTGTTTGCATATCTGTCCTCCCTCTCTGCTTGGACGTTAAGAGGCCGGTGTCGATCAGCGGCTGTTTGAGGCCTTTCAGAGACGCTGACATACGATGATGATGATGTCACTGATTCTTCACCTGGTCATCTTTGTGCTCCTTGTTCAAGGTGAGGCCAGGTTCACTACAATCATTTCTGTTATAATGGAGAAAACTTAAACAAGCAGCATTTACCTGTTTCCAGCCTTTCTCTAAAGTAAAGAAAGAAAAGTTTCTGTTTGGATGTTGTTCATCTTTCTCTGAGCTGGATTTGTCTCCATAACCTTCTCCTCTTTTTTCATGTTTCTTCAGGTTCATCAGGAGACATCATCCTGTCTCAGACTCCTGGATCTCAGTCTGTTGTTCTAGGACAGACTGTCTCTATCAGATGTCAAACCAGCACAAGTGTTCATACTTACCTGAACTGGTATCTTCAGAAACCTGGAGAAGCTCCTAAACTCCTGATTTATCTTTCTACAAACCGTCAGTCTGGAGTTTCTACTCGTTTTAGTGGAAGTGGATCTGGGACTGACTTCACTCTGACTGTTAGTGGAGTCCAGATTGAAGATTCAGGAGATTATTATTGTCAGCAGAGTAACAGCTACCCGTTCACACAGTGATACAACGTCGTACAAAAACCTCGGTCAGCTGAAGAGGAACTGATCTGACTGAACAGCTGCACTAAAACAAAAACAAGTTCCATGAAACAAAATGGAGTTTAAAATCAATCAATTAAAACTATAAACTCTAAATATTCTACACATTAAGAAGATTATCTATTTTAACTCCTTCAATGATTACACGAGGGTGTTTGATGTTACGAGACCTGAAACCCCCCATGAACCCAGAAAACATCACTGATGATGAGTCCCAGCCCATCTGTAGGATGATTCTTTTATCTCTCTTCAGACACACATGAACATTTTATCTTAATAAATCTACTTTGTAGTTTAGTTTCTTCTGTTTTTGTAGTTTGTAAATATTTTCAGTGTTTGAATCACAGTAGCACTGATTTGATATCTCTCTATGCTGATGATATCACGCTTTATTTCACAGATTTACAATATTTCTTTGAGCTAAAACACATTCATTTAGAGTTTCTCCTCTCTTTTCTTTTGATAAACATAAACCACTAGACATGTTAAAGTCCTGGTCATTAACATTTTCTGTAAAGAAAGCTGATTTGATGATTTTCATTCAGTTGTTTCAGTCATTAAGGCGTCCATATCGATTGTTAGAAAAACCTGGTGAATAGAACATTATTTAGCAGCTGTCTTTGAGGTTGTATCTCTCTGAAATTAATTCACAGTTTATGATTTCTGCATTATTTTATTATACTTTTTATTATGAAGACGTTACATGATACAACATATTTTAAATGATCTTTATTTCGTGTTACATTCTGAAGAATTGATCTCACTGTGATCGTTGATGAAGTCGTTTTGACACGTTTGAAATAATTGAAAAAGACAAAAAGTGTATTTCTCATTGATTTAATGAACAGATTATCAGGAAACAATACACACACATATGAAGCAACAAGCTAATATTTATTCTCTTGAAACATGAAATAAAGAGAGAGAGAGAGAGCTGCAGAGTTAGAGCAGTATCACAGTAAAACCAGCAGAAGAGTCTCAGTGAGTCATTACTGGGAACACTGGTCTCTACTCAGACTCTCTGTGACTGGAGTCTGGGAGCCCTGGGTGGCCTCACAGGTCACAGAGACCACCTTCCCCCACTGGGCTGCAGAGAGCCTCAGGGTGCTGCTCCAGCTGTAGAGAGCGTCCTTCTCCAGCACTGCAGGGCTCCTGCTCTCCTCCCCGCTGCTGCTGCTGCCGCCGTTCACCTTCCAGGCCAGACTCCAGCCTGAGGGGAAGCCCTTGTTGGCCAGGCACATGAGCGTGGCCGTCCCCAGCTCCAGCTCCTCATTGGAGGGGGGCAAGACCGTCAGGGTGGGAGGCACATCACCTATAGGAGACACCAATCAGCTTAGAGGACAGGGAGCACACAGCTGTCAATCAAACACCACACCCTATAGGACACCTTTAATGTGTGAGAGTTGATTTTCTTTTTTAGGAGTTTCTGTCAGATGTTTCTTTCTGCTCCACCGGTCACTCACTCACACATTGTTTCACTTCCCTTTAAGAAGCCTCTCATGCACATCAGCACACAGAGAGAGAGACCTCGTCTGACCTGAGAGATAAGACACTACACGGGTCCAAAAGAATCATTACTCAAACTTTAACATCAAAAACTGTGCTGGATTTTAGTTCAAGTCAACAACTACATTCATCTTGGAATAGATTTCATGTCTGATCTGGTTAAAGCCTCTGATATATCCCTGAGAAAATAATACAAATCTAAACTCTAAAATGAGAAATATGGTCAATCAGATCCACTCTGTCCAAAAACAGTCGACAAAAAGTGTTCTGACGGCAAACTAAGAAAACAAACGTCTTCAGTAATCTACAGAGTAATCTCTACAAGAAGTGAAAAGACATGAAGAAACATTATTATCCAGGATATTCAGCAGGATTTGAAATCATTTGAAATGACTGCTTCAAATCGTTCAGACTCAAAACAGAGAATCAAGAATATTTTTAAACCTGTCGTCCAACTTTCATTCATCAAAAACATCCGTATCATCTTCACATTTGTGCTGAACATTCAAAATGGTATTGAAATGATTTGAAGAAGACTTTAAAAATACATTTAATATCTTCACAGTCTGTCACACTTCTAAAAAAACATTTTGTTAAAGGACTTCATGAGCCGAATATCACCATCAAATATCAACTCTTCACCAGGTTCAAAATCAAAACAGCCACAGAAAGCAAGAAAATCATTCTGACGTGAGGAGGAAACTTTCAGAGACTTTATGAGAACGGAGATTTCAGTGGATTTGATCAAACTCATTTGAGTTTCAAACTCTTTTAATGGAGCATTTGAAGGCTTCATTGAAAACTATTCCTGAGTACAAGCATTGCTGTTTCATCTTTCTACATTTTGATTGTCTCACATTTTCCAAACATGGTCAGAAACAATCAGAAGAGCTGCTCTGAGTTCAACTTCAACTTAAGTCAAAGAAACAACAAATGTTCATTAGAGGTTTCAATCTTCTACAAACGTTCAGAGAAACATTTCTAACCCGTAACTGATGATAAAGAGATGAAATATCAGAGCACAAACTTACTTCCAACATCCAGTCTGGTTCCTCCACCAAAAGTCCACCACAGTGGTACAAAGTCATTGAGCGGCCGTACAAAAACCTCTCACTGTAGAGACACACGGCTCTCTGACTTTAACACACTGAACTCAAACTACCACAACTCCACATGTCACCTTACCATGAGACTGAAAATCATCCATTTCCCAACAAATCAAAACTCTGGCTTCAAACATTTCACCTTCATTTAAATTCAGTTTGTGTTTCTGTTTGAAACTGAAATCCTTTCAAGTCAAACTTTGTCTTTATTCTTTCTAAAACAAGAGATTTCAAAAGTAAAGCTCAGTATTTTCTTTTCCTCCAGGCTTGAATATGAAGACAAAAGACACCAGAATAACTTACTGATTGAATAAAAAGCTGAATATGTGACTTACTTCCAATATCCAGTCTGGTTCCTCCACCGAACGTGTACCACAGTGATACAAACTGATGGAGTCGTCGTACAAAAACCTCTCGCTGTAGAGACACACGGCTCTCTGACTCTGACACAAACACAGACACCTCAATGAGTCTCTGCCTGCAAGACCTCTGACACCAAATGAAAACAGGATTTAAAAAGATTATAACTCATTAAAAAAATGTCTTTCTTAGAGATATTTACATCTTTGAATTATTCTGAAATCATTTTCTCAAGAACATCATTAATTACGACTCGTGATTTATATCAGAATAAATGTTTCTAGAAGCATGAACATGAAATCATATCACATTTGTTTTAAACCTTTTCTAATTAATTGTATAATGAATTGATTGATTGATAAACAGAGTAATGAGAGTGATCCCTGTTGGAGTCAGTCAGAACATTTCCATAGAGAGCCACTTTGCATCAGCAGCACCATGCTCCAGTGCTCTGGGAGAGTTTATAGTCCTGACAGTTGAACACTGGATGACTGACAGCTGTCCTTCATCACAACACAAATCCTCGTCCTCATCATCAAAAACATGACTTTGATCTGCGTACTCATCTGGACTCTCCTCCTCTGCTGCTGCTTCACAGGTAAAGTCCAGAGAATCAAACTCCTCTCCTCTATGAACATCCGTCCCTCTGAAATGAAGCCCACTAAACCCTGACGCTGCTTTCTGTTTTTGTCTCTGTATCCTCAGAGTCCAGAGGACAGGTCACAGTGACTCAGCCTGCAGCAGTGACCTCTGCTCTGGGAGCCTCCGTCTCCATCTCATGTAGGACCAGTCAGAATGTTCATGGTTATATCTTCTACTACTATTTAGCCTGGTACCAACAGAAAGATGGAGGAACTCCTAAACTGCTTATATACCTTGCTAGCACTCGAGAATCAGGGATTCCAGGTCGTTTTTCAGGCAGTGGATCAAACTCTGCCTTCACTCTGACCATCAGTGGAGTCCAGACTGAAGATGCAGCAGTTTACTACTGTCAGAGTTATCATGAAATCAACAGTCAGGATGTGTTCACACAGTGAAAAAGCGTCGTACAAAAACCTCCCTCAGTCAGACTGAACAGAAACTGAAGTGACTGCTGCAGCGTGAAGTTTCTGCAGAGACTGATACACTTCACTGAAGACACACACACACACACACACACACACACACACACACACACACACACACACACACACACACACACACACACACACACACACACACACACATACACACACACATACACACACACCCCTTCATACCCCTTAAAAAATCTAAACATTATATAGAAAGACAAAATAAATCAATAAACTATGTTCCTCTCTATTTTAATTCTTTTAGATTAGAGAGCAGCATTCGACACAGTAGATCATGACATTTTAATTGAACTCCTCGAGTCCTGGGTTGGTGTCAAGGACACTGCACTTAGTTGGTTTTATTCCTATCTTTTAGACAGAACCTTTGCGGTCACCATAGGTAACCACTCTCCTCTACCTCTTGTTTTACCTGTGGTGTACCGCAAGGTTCAATTTTAGGTCCACTCTTATTTTCTATTTATATGCACCCACTTGGCAATATTTTTCCAGCGCCTTAACCTTTCTTTTCAGTGCTTTGTGGACGACACACAGATATACCTTCCACTGAGGCCTGGTGACCAAGAAAGCCTAGCTGCTGATTTGAAATGTCTCATGGATATTAAATGTTGGATGGCCCAAAGTTTTTACAATGAAATGAGTCAAATTCAGAAATCATACTCTTCAATTATCCACACCCAAACATCAGCCAGATTAAAAGTTCCCTCGGTCCCCTCTCTGCTAACATCACACCCTCTGCAAGATATTTAGGAGTGACTTTTGATTCAGAGCTCACCTTCGAACAACACATCAAGAAAGTCTTCCAGTCCTGTTGCATCCACATTTTATTTACATTTCAAACCTTTATTTAAGCCTCGAAAATCATTGAGGTTTCCCTCATTTACAAAGATGTGGAGATACAGATCAAAACAAACAAAAGAGCACAAATAAAACAACAAAGACAGGTCAGGAGGATTCTCAGTAGAAGCAGTTACACACTGTGGTAAAGTGGTTTTTAAGATCATTGTCTTCATCTGCCCAAGAGAAACAAAAGTGTCAATCTTGAGAGAGAGTTGTAAATTATTCCACATTTTTGGAGCTAAAAAGCTAAAAGCGGATTTTCCAAGTTCAGAGTAAACCCACGGGACTTGGAGCAACAGACAGTCAGTGGAGCGAGTGTGGTAGGGCCCGATGGTCCAGTTCAGCAGAGATGTTATATAAGATGGTGTACGTCCAATAATGGATTTATAAATAAAGACATACATGTGATTATCACGTCTCTGTGACAGAGAAGACCAGCCAACTTTGCTATAGAGAATACAATGATGAGTGTTATAGGGGTCTCCGGTTATGAATCTAAGAGCAGAGTGATGAACTGAATCTAGCATTTTAAGAGTTGAAGCAGAGGCATGTCTATAGATGGTATCGCCGTAATCAAGGACTGACATAAACACTGCTTCAACAATACGTTTCCTACAATCAGGAGGGAAGTTAGCTCTGTTTCTGTACAGAAACCCAAGTTTCTGCCGTAGTTTGCCAGTGAGATTTTCCACATGATGCTTAAAAGTAAATGATTTGTCCAGCCAGATTCCAAGATATTTATATACTCTGACCCTTTCAATACTGCTGCCATTGACTGTGGATAGTTGTAGACTGTTAAAAACAATATCTCTGGCTTTGGAGAAGATCATGTACTTTGTTTTGCTGGCATTTATGATCAGTCTTAAGCCGATAAATGCCGTCTGCAAAGTGTTAAAAGCACATTGCAGTTTCTCTACAGCAAGCTGTACAGACTCAGCAGAACAATGCAGCACAATATCATCCGCGTAAAGATGAATGTTACAGTCCGTGATAGACCAAACAACATTGTTAATATAGATTATAAATGATATAGGGCCCAGAACTGACCCTTGTGGAACGCCTTTTGTTAATGACAGAAACGCAGACTGAATAGTTCCAGCCTTTACACACTGTGATCTATCAGACAGGTAGTTCTGGAACCTTTTACAAGTGTTGGCGTCAAACCCAATGTTACACAATATTTGAATAAGAACACCATGATCGACAATATCAAACGCTTTTGACAAGTCAACAAAAACAGCAGCACAATGCATTTTCTTGTCTATACTAGTGACAATATCATCAACAACTAAGGTGACAGCAGAGGCAGTACTGTGCATAGGTCTGAAGCCTGACTGATGAGGGCTTAACACAGAAGAATTTGACAGAAATATTTTTAGTTGATCATTTACCAGTGATTCCAGGATTTTTGACAGACAGGGCAATTTGGATATTGGTCGGTAATTATCAGGATCATTTTTGTCCCCGCCCTTGTATAAAGCGGTTACTTGAGCAGATTTCCAGATAGTGGGAAGTAGACCAGAACAGATGGAAAGGTTAAATATGTGTGTGATTTGTTCAGTGATTAATGGAGAAGAAAGCTTTAAAAAATAATGGATCCAAATTGTCTGCACTTGTTGATTTCATGGGATCAATGTTTTGTAATGCGTTAGCTCGTCGGAAGAAGAAAGAGGCTGTAATGTGAACTGTGAAGTGTCATTTTTAAGGTAAGTACAATTACTGTTGATGGATGTGGTTCTTATACAGACATTACTAAATAAATGGCCAGTAGTGGCAAAATGCTGATTAAAGGCCAAGCAAATGTCATTCTGGTCTGATAATTCACAATTGTTATATTTGATATGTGTGAGAAAAGAATTTGTGTTTTTATTTTTAAAATAATTTACTGCTTTCCAGAATTTTGTTGGATCTGAATGTGAGCGATGCACATCAGAACCATTTCAAGAATCAGATAAATTCTCCCACCTGCTGACCTGGAAAAAGTGATTCCCTCACTAATCTTTTCTCGTCTGGACTATTGCAACTCCCTTCTTTCTGGTATATCTCATAAATCACTCTCCCGCCTCCAACTGGTCCAGAACGCAGCAGCTAGGCTTCTTACTGGTTTTAACAGATGACATCATATCACTCCTGTCCTCGCTTCCCTCCACTGGCTACCTGTCACTTTGAGAATTGATTTTTAGATTTTACTGATCACTTTTAAAGCTCGTCATGGCCTTGCCCCGAATTACATTTGTGAAATGTTAACCCACTACAAACCGTCTCATGACCTCAAATCCTCAGGCGGCGCCCTTTTGGTCGTTCCAAAGTCGAGGCTCAAATCTAAAGGAGACCGAGCCTTTGCGATCAGGGCCCCTCGACTTTGGAACGACCTGCCTGAGGAGATAAGGCGAGCAGATTCGGTGACATCTTTTAAATCACTTCTTTAAACTCACTTTTATAGACGTGCTTTTATGGGATTTCACCTTTTAAAGATGTGTTATCCATTTTTGTTTCATTCTGTTAGTGCCTGTGATGTGATGTTGTCTCCCACGTCTTTATTTTTATTTTTTTATTGTTCCCATCTTGTTGACTTTTTATTTCATTTTCCTTCATTGTATTTTTTGTAGCTTTAACTGCCTCTTGATACCTGCCTGTTGTATCTCTCTTATTCCTCTTATTTGCATTGATATTATTTCTGTACTCTCTGTTTGGTCCGATTGTTGATGTCTGTTCTGTTGTTGTCCTGACTTTATGTTTTTACTTTGTCTGTCAAAGCATTTTGTAAACATTTGTTTTTAAAGATGCTATATTAATAAAGTTTATTTTAAAGGGGTTATATGTCATTTTCAAAAACACTGTGTTTGTAGAGATACTGCATGGCCGTCAGGCGAACTGCCTAACGGCTTAATGATTTATATATAGCTGCAAGTTACATATATATGTAACTTTTTACATGTATAAATCGTTTTTTATCGCCCACTAATAAGCGAACGTTTAACTGATGTGAAAAAGTAGATGTTCACTGTCTATCTGTGTTGCCTGTATACAATTTGCCCGGGTCCGATTTCTCCGCTGAAAGCTCCAGGCAGTGTCATTTTATTTACGTTCTCAACGTCCTCCTCACTCCGCTCCGCTTACAGAAATCAACAGTACAAAATACAAACTCATCACACACTCCCGGTCTTCACCTGCACAGCCAGAGGCCGCCATCACAACACTTATATCTGTCCTAGGAGCTCTCACAGGCGGACAAACTCATCACACACTCCTGCTCTCAGTCAGTGCCTGCTGAGACTGTCGTTTGTAGGATGGAGAATGAGACACACAGACTCCTTCACAGACTCTCACATGTGTATAACCACTTATCTCCTCTGTAAACATTATGCCGGTAAATATCCAGTGTATCAGGGGCGATGTTGATGCTCGTTTGTGTACGTACGAGCAACAGGTTACTGGTGCAGTTCGCCTGACGGCCATGCAGTTTTGCTGCAAACACAGTATTTTTGAAAGTTACATATAGCCCCTTTAACACTAAAAAAACTCTTCACAAAGCTTCCAGTGAACTCACATGATGTTACTATGCTGAAGAACACAGAGAGCTTCTTTAAACCTGCAGACAAACCTTCAGCACAGCCTTTAAAGACACGGAAAACAAACTGGCAGGATGTCTAAACAGCAGGTGGAGGAATCTCAATAAAACCTCACAATGACCTTGTATGCTGATGATGCTCTGCAGTTGGTTTCTAATGACCTAAAAACTTCTCATATTCAAATTTGTTTTCAGCACATTTTGAAATGATCAACTCAAAATCAGCCATTTTCTCAGAGCATTTCCATAGAGAGCCACTTTGCATCAGCAGCACCATGCTCCAGTGCTCTGGGAGAGTTTATAGTCCTGACAGTTGAACACTGGATGACTGACAGCTGTCCTTCATCACAACACAAATCCTCGTCCTCATCATCAAAAACATGACTTTGATCTGCGTCCTCATCTGGACTCTCCTCCTCTGCTGCTGCTTCACAGGTAAAGTCCAGAGAATCAAACTCCTCTCCTCTATGAACATCCGTCCCTCTGAAATGAAGCCCACTAAACCCTGACGCTGCTTTCTGTTTTTGTCTCTGTATCCTCAGAGTCCAGAGGACAGGTCACAGTGACTCAGCCTGCAGCAGTGAGCTCTGCTCTGGGAGCCTCTGTCTCCATCTCATGTAGGACCAGTCAGAATGTTTATGTCGATAGCAGCAACGACCACTGGTTACACTGGTACCAACAGAAAGATGGAGGAACTCCTAAACTGCTTATATATGTTGCTAGCACTCGAGCATCAGGGATTCCAGGTCGTTTTTCAGGCAGTGGATCAAACTCTGCCTTCACTCTGACCATCAGTGGAGTCCAGACTGAAGATGCAGCAGTTTACCACTGTCAGAGTTTTCATGTCATCAACAGTCAGTGGGTGTTCACACAGTGAAAAAGCGTCGTACAAAAACCTCCCTCAGTCAGACTGAACAGAAACTGAACTGACTGCTGCAGCGTGAAGTTTCTGCAGAGACTGACACACTTCACTGAAGACACACACACACACACACACACACACGCGCGCACACACACACACACACACACACACACACACACACACACACACACACACACACACACACACTGTTCAGCTTATTGTCCTGCAGCCTCCCTAGCACACACACACTGTGATTGTAACATCAAAGTTGGTCTAAATGTACCCCTACATACCTCTTAAAAAATCTAAACATAGCCTCCAATGGAATGACGGACACACCCATGCACTGGTTTACATCCTAACTCTGTGGTGGCACTCAGTTTATTCAACTCAAAACCTTCAAATCCCAGCTATTTCCAGTCACTGCCGGTGTTCCTCAGAGTTCTGTCCTGGGCCCCCTTCTGTTCATCATCTATCTCCTTCCTCTTGGTCATATCTTCTGTAAATATAACATCCAGTTCCATTGCTATGCGGATCACACCCAGCTCTACCTGTCCACCACACACACCTCCTCCCTCCCGTCTACTTCCCTGTCTGATCACCTACAACAAATGAAATCCTGGTTCTCCTGCAACTTCCTCAAATTTAACAGTGACTAAACCTAGGTTCTCGTCATCGGCACCAAATCCACAATTTCAAAACTTGACAGTTTTTCTCTCACTATTGATCACTCCTCAAATTCTCCCTCCCCTCATGTTAAGAGTCTGGGTGTCATCCTCGACAGCAGACTATCATTCCAAGCTCACATCAATAATGTCACTCGGTCTGGTTATTTCCATCTACGTAACATTAATCACGTCTGTCCGTCCCTCACTCCCAACAGTACAGCCATCCTCGTTAACACCCTGGTTACATCCCACATTGACTACTGCAACTCCCTTCTCTTTGGTCTCCCTCTCAAGTCCATCCATAAACTTCAACTGGTCCAGAACTCTTCTGCTCGCATCATCTCTAGAACCCCCTCTGTTAATCACATCACTCCTGTCCTTCAGCAGCTTCATTAGCTCACGGTTAAATATCGCATTGACTTCAAAATTCTGCTCCTCACCTTTAAGGCCATCCATAACCTCGCTCCTCTGTACCTCTCTGATCTCCTGCACATCAACACACCCACCCTCACTCTCAGGTCTTCTTCTTCCCTTCAACTCACTGCACCACCCTCACACCTGTCCACCATGAGGTCCAGGGCCTTCAGCTGCTCTGTCTCCTGCCTCTGGAACTCCCTCCCACCACACATCTGTGATATTGACTCTCTTTCCATTTTTAAATTCTCCATCCGGTCTCATAAATCCTCTACACAATGATTTCATACATCCTGTAAATTTGTCTTTTTGATGTTCATTTTATAGATGTATTGTTACTTTGTTGATTTAATCTCTGCTTTATAAGGTGACCTTGAGAGCTTTGAAATGTGCCTTTAAGTAAAATGTATTATTATTATTATCATTGAAGGAAGTGCCTCGCATGACCTGAAACAATAGAAAGACAAAATAAATCATGAAACTATGTTCTTCTAACTTTAAAGCCTTCAATAAGTGTTGTGAGGCTTCCAGTGAACTCACATGATGTTACTCTGATGAAGAACACAGAAAGCTTCCTTTAAAAGGACCTTAAACCTGCAACAACACAACTCTCTTTAGAAGTGACATTAACAAACTTTTAGCACATCCTTACAAGAAAATGATCCTTACTAAAATACAATGACATGACTTTTATTTATTTTAAACACAATGACCTTGTATGGTGATGATGCTCTGCAGTTGGTTTCTAATGACCTAAAAAACAACTCAAAATCATCCATTTTCTCAGAACATTTCCATAGAGAGCCACTTTGCATCAGCAGCACCATGCTCCAGTGCTCTGGGAGAGTTTATAGTCCTGACAGTTGAACACTGGATGACTGACAGCTGTCCTTCATCACAACACAAATCCTCGTCCTCATCATCAAAAACATGACTTTGATCTGCGTCCTCATCTGGACTCTCCTCCTCTGCTGCTGCTTCACAGGTAAAGTCCAGAGAATCAAACTCCTCTCCTCTATGAACATCCGTCCCTCTGAAATGAAGCCCACTAAACCCTGACGCTGCTTTCTGTTTTTGTCTCTGTATCCTCAGAGTCCAGAGGACAGGTCACAGTGACTCAGCCTGCAGCAGTGAGCTCTGCTCTGGGAGCCTCCATCTCCATCTCATGTAGGACCAGTCAGAATGTTTATTTTAACGGGCATTACCACTTTTTAGCCTGGTACCAACAGAAAGATGGAGGAACTCCTAAACTGCTTATATACGTTGCTAGCACTCGAGCATCAGGGATTCCAGATCGTTTTTCAGGCAGTGGATCAAACTCTGCCTTCACTCTGACCATCAGTGGAGTCCAGACTGAAGATGCAGCAGTTTACTACTGTCAGAGTTTACATCAGATCAACAGTCAGTGGGTGTTCACACAGTGAAAAAGCGTCGTACAAAAACCTCCCTCAGTCAGACTGAACAGAAACTGAAGTGACTGCTGCAGCGTGAAGTTTCTGCAGAGACTGACACACTTCACTGAAGCAGCTCAGACATGATAAAGACCTTAAAAATCAATCAGCCCTCATATTTGGTTTGGATTATAAACCTCATTGTAAAAGCACTCAAACACTACACACTCTTTACAAGCAGAGGATTATGGGTAATAAAACTCAGTATATATATATTTTCTTAAAGTAATAATCTCTAAACCTTCATTTAGCAGCTCATTAAGAGAAGAATGAATAAAGATTTAAAGACCCATAATTATCCAACAACACAAGTAAGACATGTTTTGGTATACATAGACCAGTTTATCATCTGCATAGTGCCAAGCTGCGCACCACGGCAGACGGCTCATTAATCATCAGCCTCTGCTCCCTGGCATTATTGCTGTTTTGTTTCTGCTTTGTTCTGATTCGCTTTACCCGGATCTGAATGGTATTGGCCTCCACCAGCCTACTTCAATCCTGTTCTAACCCACTACCTTGACTGGTTCGACGCAGCGGTTATGCTGCGCGTTTGTGTCGCCTCAGACACCTGAACGCTATTTGCCAATTATTGCACAGTATTCATTTTTGTTAGGTCTTGTGGTTATTTTTAAGATTAATTCCTTCGTTGTATTTCCTGTGTTAAATTGTTTGTTTCTTTTGCTTCTTTTGTTTTCTTTAGTTTGTATCAGGCTGTGTGCAGATGGGTGTTAGTGTATGAAGGGTGATTAGAGGTACATTATACAAGTGAGTTACATTATTGGCCTGCTCACTAATTTAGCTATTTCTTTGTCTGGAGCTGGAGCTGTTGGGCAGAGAAGGTGGCTGGCTGATGTCCCTTCACATTCCTGTACAGTAGAGCACTTGGTTGTCAATGCAGATGGTGTTTTTGTTTTCACATGTGGTGTAACTTAGGATCCCTCCCCTCCAATTCAGCTAGCGCTCCTCACCTCTGGTAAGCCCTCAGCCCTGCTCCAGTACCTGTGATAGTGGCCAAATGATTGTGCAATAAACAGTAGGAAAATTACTTTTAAAAACAAACTGTCATTTTAAACAAATCTATTTAATAAAATGTTTGTACCTTTTTGAACCACGTCTCTGCTCAAGTGATTTCGAACCTGTGTGACCTTGTTCTGGTATTAACCCTCAGACTATCCATTCTAAAAGTTCCTTTAACTTTCTTCGTGGCAAGAAATGGATGCTGTACATAAATAGCAATAAAAATATGATACAGTAATATTTTTTTACACTTTGATTGAGTTCATTTTTTTCACCAGCTCCAGATCTGTTGATTGATATAAAAAAAGTATTCATTTTCAGGATGTTAACCCTTTAAATGGCAGTTTGAGTAGATAGTGCCCCCTGCAGTTTTTTATGTAAAAAACACAAAAAAATGATTATTTTTCATAAACTTAATGCAAATTGTATTTCCTTAAATGGGGTTATGGCAGCTATGGATATATCAAAGATGAGCAACAAATGAGATTTCAATGCATTGTTATTTTTGGATAGGGTGAGATTGAAAAAAAACCACCCTTCAAGTGTCTTCGTGGCAAAAAATGGACGGCGTACACAAATAGCATTAAAAATATGATACAGTAATATTTTTTCCCACTTTGATTGAGTTCATTTTTTTCACCAGCTCCAGATCTGTTGATTGATATAAAAAAAGTATTCATTTTCGGGATCTTAACCCTTTAAATGCCAGTTTGAGTACATAGCGCCCCCTGTAGTTTTTTATGTAAAAAACACAAAAAAATGATTATTTTTTAATAAACTTAATGCAAATTGATTTCCTTACATGGGGTTATGGCAGCTATGGATATATCAAAGATGAGCAACAAATAAGATTTCAATGCATTGTTATTTTTTGATAGGGTGAGATTGAAAGACAAACTCCCTTTTAGCGTCTTCGTGGCAAAAAATGGATGGCGTACACAAATAGCAATAAAAATATGATACAGTAATATTTTTTCCCCCTTTGATTAAGTTCATTTTTTTCACCAGCTCCAGATCTGTTGATTGATATAAAAAAAGTATTTGTTTTCAGGATATTAACCCTTTAAATGGCAGTTTGAGTACATAGCGCCCCCTGTAGTTTTTTATGTAAAACACACAAAAAGTTGATTATTTTTCATAAACTTAATGCAAATTGTATTTCCTTAAATGGGGTTATGGCAGCTATGGATATATCAAAAATGAGCAACAAATGAGATTTCAATGCATTGTTTTTTTTTGATTGGGTGAGATTGAAAGACAAACTCCCACTCAGACACTGCACAGAAATGGTAATAAAACTAATAGATATTCATATTTTTTCCCATTTTGATTGAGATATTTTTTTTACTCACATCAGCAATGCAAAAATAAGAAATCACTTTCAAAAAGAACATACAAATTTAAGATTTTCAGATGTCCCAGCCTGGGTCGAAAACGTGATATACAGTCTATGGTAGAAACGCATTGGGAGGTAATGGTTTGTCTTTTAGTACCTGGACAGCAGCCTACTTGTCCTCCCTCCTCCTTCGCCTAGTCAGCCTGTCATCAAATCTGATGAGGCTGACTGTCAGGTGTGACACAGCTGTGTTAACATGTTCGACATTTTTTTAATCCAATAAAAAATCCTCTGTTAACGTGATGGCTAAACAAATTGCAGCGAGATACGTTGTTCCTTCCCGTTGGCATGCATAAAACTGTGCATAACTATACGTATGTCAAATAGTTTTTCTCCATAGTGAGATCCATTTCAAGCAGAAGTCAAATAGCCCCATCGTGGGTTAACTCCTCCTGTGTTGTAAACAAACACCGCTATCGCTGCATGTCTCCAGACATTGCACCTCCGCTCACCCGCTCGCTGTGCAAAGACATATTTTATTCTCCTCCTCTCTCGCGTCTCTGAGTATGGATGCCTGTATTTTATTTGACATTTTCTTACTCTTTTTTTGTCCTCTTGCAAGTACTGCACGCTCAACAGTAGCCTACATAACGCAGTCGATAAACAGGAAGTCTCTGCAGCAGCATGGGCAAACTTTTAGACATGCGCAGTTGAAGCGAGGGCAGAGTGGTATATCAACAGTTCAAGCAACGCTTCAGCGACGATTCAACTGTTGATCGAACCTTAGTTCAACTGTTGATTTCAACGACTCTGCCCCCTGGAGGCAGAGAGGCAGATATGCGCAGTGACAATAGTTTTACCGGAACAAGAAAGACACGATCGGCACCCGAGTAAACTTTGTAAACGTATGTTTTGTTTCACGCTGCAGCTGCATTTCCCAATATTGTTATTACTTGAATAAGTTCATGTTTGGGTGTGTTTTGACTTCTGTGTAAGTGTGGGAAGGTGCATATGATCGGGAGACGAAGAAAGAGGGACTCTAAACTTCCATGTCATAAACAATCACTCGATGTATCTCTTTACATCGAGTTTGAATGCCTGCGCATTTACACACATGCATTTTATTCATTTGGAAAGCATGTGCGTTAATTTGCATGCATCATAGTCTTCTGGAATGCACGTGCATGCACTTCAAATTATGTGTGTTCATGCATGTGTATGGATGAGTGATGGGAGACTTGTTTGTGAGAGACAGAGTGGGGAGGAATTGTAACTACTGCCTACACAATGTAATTGTTCACACACTACATTGAGACACCTATGTGAACTCACACACATGAATTTTTTTTTTTTTAAATGCCTGTATTGGCTCCATTATAAGGCAACAGTGCCCCTACAGGAAACTGGGGGGAAAGCATGTTTTTTGGCTCTATGCCAAACATGGAAAAATGCTAACATCTGGTGGTGAATAAGACAATCTAAAATTTTGAAGCAAAGACTCCATAATGAAAGCATAATATCATAAAATTAATGTTTTTAAAATGTGATGGCTGTGGGATCAAAGATTGTGATTTCAATGGGTTTCAATGCGCCCTTTTTTGCCACGAAGACGCTTAAGCGGTAGTAAGTGTGTTCTGAGCTTATTATAGACATATTTTCGGTTCTGAAATTGGAATTTCAAAATGTTCTTAAAAAAAACTTTACCATTGAAATTTTACATTAATAGCATTAACACAGTCAAAATTATCAAAAGACGAACGGTAAAAAAAAGCCAAAAAGCCGTAAAATGGCCTGAAGGTAGTCTGAGGGTTAAGTCAAAGGGTTTCCCCTTTTTTTGTTAATTTCCTGGAGGTGAAATTCCTCCGGGTGGCGTTGTCGGAATAAATAAAAAAATAGAAATACATTAGCCCTTGTGGCTGCTACCGCCACCTCGCCACATTAGCTTCACTTTTGTTAGCACATCTTTATTTTTGTTTTTGTGAACAATATTATTCCATGAATATTTGTCTGGATGATGCTGAGAGAACCTGAGGAAGCTACAAGACACACGTTGTTCACTCACATAAAGTGACTGTAAAGTAATCTTTAGTGTGCCACAGTTTATTTATTTACGTCTATGTGGACTTGTTTTTGTTCCTATATTCTCATTATTGTAAATCAACCGTTGTTAGTATTTACTTTAAAAGCTTTGTCTGTATGTGTTTCTGTTATTTTTATTTCACAAAGTTTAAGGGATATAGACCTGTTTCTTTAAGGTAGCATATCACTGCCTCGGCTCTCTCTCTTTGCCAGTCTTCACTTCCTAAAATTGTTCTCAGAGAGAAGGTCTTAATGCCAAGTTTTGAAAGTGCAAAAAATAACTCCCTCCTTGCTCCAGAATAAAGTGGACATTGCATCAGAATGTGTAAAACTGACTCAAGCACTCCACAATGCCCACAGCAGCCATCACTGTGCTTCCCCACTAGCACCAAGCCACTGGCTAGTCCACAGTGTCCTAGTCTCATCCTTGCTATCATCTCCTCGTGGGAGGCTGACTCTACTCTCAGAACCAACTGTCGGAACAATACTGTAAAGTTTCCTCCCTTTTGTTTCTCTATCCCACTCCTGCTGCCATTGTCACTTCATTCTCCCATTAATTATGCTGTGACACTCCAGTCTGCCTAAATGAACCTCCAACTTCACCCTATCCCCTCCTAAACTTTCCTTAGCAGTTCTGTCTGCCACCTCATTCCCCTCAACCCCAACATGTGCCGGAATCCATATAAAGCCCACACTACATCCCCTCCTCTCCAATTTAAAAACTGTGAATCAGAACATATAATAACTTTCTCCAACCTCCCTTCTTCTACCCACCAAAGTGCCCACAGAATAGCTACCAATTCAGCTGAAAAAACCCATCAGGCAGCCTATAACAATTACAGATTTTAAACTGGGGAACATAAAACCCAAAACCTACCCTCCCGCTCTCCGGATCCCTTGAGCCATCAGTATAGAAAAAAAATTGTTCCAATCAATACTAAGATGTTCCTCCACATATGCTGCTAAATTTCCCACTACACCTTCCTCTATTGATTTTTTAATGAACAAGTCCACATCCACCTCTGGCCAAGCGCGAAAGATCCCTCAACACCTGGATATAAAAACAGGACTTCTTCTTCTTTGTTGTTTATTGGCGGTTAGCAAACCAGCTTAGAGACGCATTACCGCCACCAACTGGACTGGAATGGAAACAGGAGATTAACCATCAAACAAAGGCCTTCTAAATCCTTCTTACTAAATCAGTATCTTATACAAACGTAACAATCTCTCTGGATGTTTTTTCAGCTATTTCCACATAAATCCTGACAATAAAAAGTCTCTATGGTTTGCCTTTTAGAGCCAGGAGAGCAGATAGAGTCAGAAACCGGACGCCTGCTTTCTTTACATGTGGTGAGAGCGCTAACCGCTAAGCTGCAGGTGCCCTATGATGTTTTGCTGAGAGAGGCCATCTCTCATGATATCACTTTTCCTACAATGAGGTAGTACATGTTCCACTGTTTCTATTTCAATACAACGTGAACATTCTCCAGTTTGATGCTCGCCTATAAACTGTGTAATGTGTACTTGAGACCTGTGTGACCTTTTCTCATCCGAGCATTTTTATTGATTGATTCAACATGGACACATGCAATGAACATGGCTTCATTTGTAAAATACAAAGTAGATGCCATGCAGGATTCTAGTCGTGGTTCATTTGTAACGCCTCTCCCTGTCTCAGCTTTTAGTATAAAACAGAATCATGAGACTTAAAGAAATACAGAAACACTGATACTTTACTAATAAAGACTTTATTCTGACCTAAAGTAAGGATATTTCACTACGTTTAAATCCCACCATGTTCTTCTGTCGTTCTTCTGTCGTATGAATACAAATAAAAGGAACAATCTGTGTGTAATTTACTAATTCATGTGGAAACTGACAGAAATGTGTCTGTGATACTCGTGTGAGGTCAGCTGCATCATTTTGATTCTCACTTGCATTGTGAAGATGAAATTTAAGACAAAAAAGAACAGACACAAATCTCTGATTCAATTTTTTATTGTTTGTGTTTAAAACAGAAACAGTACAACATGTGAGAAAATATTTTGATGATACGTTTAAAGACAGGAAGACAGAGAAAGACGTTTTAGAGAGCAGAAGAAACAATAGCAGAGTAAAAAACCAGCAGCAGAGTCCCAGTGAGTCGTTACTGGGAACACTGGTCTCTACTCAGACTCTCTGTGACTGGAGTCTGGGAGCCCTGGGTGGCCTCACAGGTCACAGAGACCACCTTCCCCCACTGGGCTGCAGAGAGCCTCAGGGTGCTGCTCCAGCTGTAGAGAGCGTCCTTCTCCAGCACCGCAGGGCTCCTGCTCTCCTCCCCGCTGCTGCTGCTGCCGCCGTTCACCTTCCAGGCCAGACTCCAGCCTGAGGGGAAGCCCTTGTTGGCCAGGCACATGAGCGTGGCCGTCCCCAGCTCCAGCTCCTCATTGGAGGGGGGCAGCACAGTCAGGGTGGGACGCACATCACCTATAGGAGACACCAATCAGCTTAGAGGACAGGGAGCACACAGCTGTCAATCAAACACCACACCCTATAGGACACCTTTAATGTGTGAGAGTTGATTTTCTTTTTTTAGGAGTTTCTGTCAGATGTTTCTTTCTGCTCCACCGGTCACTCACTCACACATTGTTTCACTTCCCTTTAAGAAGCCTCTCATGCACATCAGCACACAGAGAGAGAGACCTCGTCTGACCTGAGAGATAAGACACTACACGGGTCCAAAAGAATCATTACTCAAACTTTAACATCAAGAACTGTGCTGGATTTGAGTTCAAGTCAACAACTACATTCATCTTGGAATAGATTTCATGTCTGATCTTGTTAAAGCCTCTGATATATCCCTGAGAAAATAATACAAATCTAAACTCTAAAATGAGAAATATGGTCAATCAGATCCACTCTGTCCAAAAACAGTCGACAAAAAGTGTTCTGACGGCAAACTAAGAAAACAAACGTCTTCAGTAATCTACAGAGTAATCTCTACAAGAAGTGAAAAGACATGAAGAAACATTATTATCCAGGATATTCAGCAGGATTTGAAATCATTTGAAATGACTGCTTCAAATCGTTCAGACTCAAAACAGAGAATCAAGAATATTTTTAAACCTGTCGTCCAACTTTCATTCATCAAAAACATCCGTATCATCTTCACATTTGTGCTGAACATTCAAAATCGTATTGAAATGATTTGAAGAAGACTTTAAAAATACATTTAATATCTTCACAGTCTGTCACACTTCTAAAAAAACATTTTGTTAAAGGACTTCATGAGCCGAATATCACCATCAAATATCAACTCTTCACCAGGTTCAAAATCAAAACAGCCACAGAAAGCAAGAAAATCATTCTGACGTGAGGAGGAAACTTTCAGAGACTTTATGAGAACGGAGATTTCAGTGGATTTGATCAAACTCATTTGAGTTTCAAACTCTTTTAATGGAGCATTTGAAGGTTTCATTGAAAACTATTCCTGAGTACAAGCATTGCTGTTTCATCTTTCTACATTTTGATTGTCTCACATTTTCCAAACATGGTCAGAAACAATCAGAAGAGCTGCTCTGAGTTCAACTTCAACTTAAGTCAAAGAAACAACAAATGTTCATTAGAGGTTTCAATCTTCTACAAACGTTCAGAGAAACATTTCTAACCCGTAACTGATGATAAAGAGATGAAATATCAGAGCACAAACTTACTTCCAACATCCAGTCTGGTTCCTCCACCAAAAGTCCACCACAGTGGTACAAAGTCATTGAGCGGCCGTACAAAAACCTCTCACTGTAGAGACACACGGCTCTCTGACTTTAACACACTGAACTCAAACTACCACAACTCCACATGTCACCTTACCATGAGACTGAAAATCATCCATTTCCCAACAAATCAAAACTCTGGCTTCAAACATTTCACCTTCATTTAAATTCAGTTTGTGTTTCTGTTTGAAACTGAAATCCTTTCAAGTCAAACTTTGTCTTTATTCTTTCTAAAACAAGAGATTTCAAAAGTAAAGCTCAGTATTTTCTTTTCCTCCAGGCTTGAATATGAAGACAAAAGACACCAGAATAACTTACTGATTGAATAAAAAGCTGAATATGTGACTTACTTCCAATATCCAGTCTGGTTCCTCCACCGAACGTGAGCCACAGTGATACAAACTGATGGAGTCGTCGTACAAAAACCTCTCGCTGTAGAGACACACGGCTCTCTGACTCTGACACAAACACAGACACCTCAATGAGTCTCTGCCTGCAAGACCTCTGACACCAAATGAAAACAGGATTTAAAAAGATTATAACTCGTTAAAAAAATGTCTTTCTTAGAGATATTTACATCTTTGAATTATTTTGAAATCATTTTCTCAAGAACATCATTAATTACGACTCGTGATTTATATCAGAATAAATGTTTCTAGAAGCATGAACATGAAATCATATCACATTTGTTTTGAACCTTTTCTAATTAATTGTATAATGAATTGATTGATTGATAAACAGAGTAATGAGAGTGATCCCTGTTGGAGTCAGTCAGAACATTTCCATAGAGAGCCACTTTGCATCAGCAGCACCATGCTCCAGTGCTCTGGGAGAGTTTATAGTCCTGACAGTTGAACACTGGATGACTGACAGCTGTCCTTCATCACAACACAAATCCTCGTCCTCATCATCAAAAACATGACTTTGATCTGCGTCCTCATCTGGACTCTCCTCCTCTGCTGCTGCTTCACAGGTAAAGTCCAGAGAATCAAACTCCTCTCCTCTATGAACATCCGTCCCTCTGAAATGAAGCCCACTAAACCCTGACGCTGCTTTCTGTTTTTGTCTCTGTATCCTCAGAGTCCAGAGGACAGGTCACAGTGACTCAGCCTGCAGCAGTGAGCTCTGCTCTGGGAGCCTCCGTCTCCATCTCATGTAGGACCAGTCAGGATGTTTATGGTAACAACGAATTGCACTGGTACCAACAGAAAGATGGAGGAACTCCTAAACTGCTTATAAACAGTGCTAGCACTCGAGAATCAGGGATTCCAGATCGTTTTTCAGGCAGTGGATCAAACTCTGCCTTCACTCTGACCATCAGTGGAGTCCAGACTGAAGATGCAGCAGTTTACTACTGTCAGAGTGCACATCTCATCAACAGTCAGTGGGTGTCCACACAGTGAAAAAGCGTCGTACAAAAACCTCCCTCAGTCAGACTGAACAGAAACTGAAGTGACTGCTGCAGCGTGAAGTTTCTGCAGAGACTGACACACTTCACTGAAGCAGCTCAGACATGATAAAGACCTTAAAAATCAATCAGCCCTCATATTTGGTTTGGATTATAAACCTCATTGTAAAAGCACTCAAACACTACACACTCTTTACAAGCAGAGGATTATGGGTAATAAAACTTTTAAAATAAATCTAACATAAACATTTTTGTTATTGGTGATAAAGTGGAGAAAAACAAACCAACAAATATTTGCAGATAAAAACAGCTAAAGCAAAAAGTAAAAACCAAACAAACAAGAAAACAGAAAGAAAGAAATCAAAAGAGCAAAACATTAGAAAAGAGACAACACAACAATCATACAGGCGATAGATTGAAATGAGATATGGTGACTTCTGAACTTTTTGATGTTGAGGGAGGTTCATAGAAAGCTGAGGTTTTTGGATATGGTGTGAGTGGCAGTTCATTGATCAAGGTGAGGAGTCAAGTGGGTAGGAAAGAGAAAACAACCTAAGAATAAAGAAAAAGAAACATATATATATCTATCTTTAAAGAAAAGTCATAAAACAATAAAGTCAAAGTTATAGTGTTCATGTGACCATCATAGAAACAAAGAGGAACATATAGATCCATACATACATGCACATACAAATACATTCATACACACTCATGTAATATTTGAGAAGAACTGTAGAGAGGGGTCACACAGGGTCATCGGGGGGTCAGACAAGAGGCCCCCTCCACCCGACCCACGGCCCCCAGCAGCAGCTGACAGGCCCAGCAGGATACAGACTGGGCGGGTTACATTAGATTGTTTCACTTGATTGAGGAGCTTGTAGAGTGTTGTTGATTATATTAGTTTGGATTTAACTTTTGATTTGAATTGTTGATACTGAAGGAACTGCTCCCTCCCAACCCCGTACTCCTGGATGAATGTATTGAATGAAATAAAGAGATTGTTTTGAAATAGGTGATGGAGGTGAGTGATTCCCTTTTGTTGCCATGATGGAAAGTAGATGGGGGTGCTGGAAGTCTGGATTGTGCCATATTGGGGTACATGGTGCTAGTGATGACTTGGTGATATTATGGGTTTTCCAGCAGGCTGCCAGAGTTGAGGAGATGGTGATGGTTTAGTGGTAGTCCAGTTTCTTAATTGATTGTGGTAGGAAGGAAAAGCCTCTTTTTGAAACAATGAATAACTTCAATTCATTTGTAGTTTGACTTTAATCCCCCAGTTACAGCTGCAACCTTCCCGCTGTTACGGTCTAAGTGAGTGACACGCCAGCTGCACACATATGATGATTTTTCAGAGATATTTATGGACTTGATCTTGTCCCGGTCTCTGAGCACTCTGGTCTCGGGCATGTCTTGGTCTCGTCTCGTCATGCTATCATCGGTTCTGTTCAGTATAACAAACTAATGTGGTGTCTTTTTCCTGTAGACATACATATCTATAATCAATACTTGTATTTGGGTGTTCACAAGAAATCATATGTTACTCAGTAAACTCTATGTCTTAATAACCTTCACATTTAAAGTACAGAGTGAAATAGTGTGTACATCACATTATAGACAGTTAACATGATCCACTAAGGCTAAGAAATGTAATCTGCACCTATGTGCATGTCAAAGCTGAGAGCCCTGAGAGCAGAGTCACAGGCCAAGATAACAGTAGCTCAGCCTGTAGAGTCCCAGCTCTGTAAGGATGCATAAGGGAAGCATCAGACGACAACTCTGTGGAAAGTACCTATAAGACCACAAGTAAGATGTGCAAAGTGCAGATAACAAAGCCCTGACCTCCAGAGAGCTTATAGAGACCTGCCCCCTCGGACACCTGGTCCTGGGACTGTATTCACAAGCAGAGCCCTCAGGCAGAAACCCAATCGGAATAAACCAAATTATTAAAAAACAAACAGAAAACTATTTAACACAATGGACAGAATCAACCAAAAAAAAAGAGCACATTAGAACTTTATCTGGCCCTAAATAGAGATTACACAGTGGCAGAATATCTGAGCACTGTGACTGATCCAAAGCTGAGGAAATGTACATGACCATGTACAGACTCAGTGAACACGGCCTCGCCATCGAGAGAGGACGCCACCGACAGACCTGGCTCCCCAAAGAGGACAGAGTCTGCACACACTGCACCCAACAGGAGGTGGAAACAGAGCTGCACTTTTTAACCACCTGTCCGCTGTATCAGGACATCAGAGACACGTACTTCCCACTCATCACAAACACACAGAAACATTTCAACTCAATGGACAATGAGCACAAACTGGTGTACCTGCTGGGTGAGGTCCAACAATGTGCCATCACTTCAGCACGTTATGTGAGCTGCTGCGACCAGAAGAGAGCGTCCAACACTAATCTGTAAATAACTGTACATACACACACACACCACAGAGCTGTACCTACACACACACACACACACACCACAGAGCAGTACATACACACATACACACACACACACACACACACACACCCCTTCATACCTCTTAAAAAATCTAAACATTATATAGAAAGACAAAATAAATCAATAAACTATGTTCCTCTCTATTTTAATTCTTCTAGATTAGAGAGCAGCATTCGACACAGTAGATCATGACATTTTAATTGAACTCCTCGAGTCCTGGGTTGGTGTCAAGGACACTGCACTTAGTTGGTTTTATTCCTATCTTTTAGACAGAACCTTTGCGGTCACCATAGGTAACCACTATTCTCTACCTCTTGTTTTACCTGTGATGTACCGCCAGGTTCAATTTTAGTTCCACTCTTATTTTCTATTTATATGCTCCCACTTGGCAATATTTTTCCAGCGCCTTAACCTTTCTTTTCAGTGCTTTGTGGACGACACACAGATATACCTTCCACTGAGGCCTGGTGACCAAGAAAGCCTAGCTGCTGATTTGAACTGTCTCATGGATATTAAATGTTGGATGGCCCAAAGTTTTTACAATTAAATGAGTCAAATTCAGAAATCATACTCTTCAATTATCCACACCCAAACATCAGCCAGATTAAAATACCCCTTGGTCCCCTCTCTGCTAACATCACACCCTCTGCAAGATATTTAGGAGTGACTTTTGATTCAGAGCTCACCTTCGAACAACACATCAAGAAAGTCGTCCACTCCTGTTTCATCCACATTTCATTTACATTTCAAACCTTTATTTAAGCCTCGAAAATCATTGAGGTTTCCCTCATTTACAATGATGTGGAGATACAGATCAAAACAAACAAAAGAGCACAAATAAAACAACAAAGACAGGTCAGGATGATTCTCAGTAGAAGCAGTTACACACTGTGGTAAAGTGGTTTGAGATCATTGTCTTCATCTGCCCAAGAGAAACAAAAGTGTCAATCTTGAGAGAGAGTTGTAAATTATTCCACATTTTTGGAGCTAAAAAGCTAAAAGCGGACTTTCCAAGTTCAGAGTAAACCCGCGGGACTTGGAGCAACAGACAGTCAGTGGAGCGAGTGTGGTAGGGCCCGATGGTCCAGTTCAGCAGAGATGTTATATAAGACGGTCTACGTCCAATAATGGATTTATAAATAAAGACATACATGTGATTATCACGTCGCTGTGACAGAGAAGACCAGCCAACTTTGCTATAGAGAATACAATAATGAGTGTTATAGGGGTCTCTGGTTATGAATCTAAGAGCAGAGTGATGAACTGAATCTAGCATTTTAAGAGTTGAAGCAGAGGCATGTCTATAGATGGTATCGCTGTAATCAAGGACTGACATAAAAACTGCTTCAACAATACGTTTCCTACAATCAGGAGGGAAGTTAGCTCTGTTTCTCTACAGAAACACAAGTTTCTGCCGTAGTTTGCCAGTGAGATTTTCCACATGATGCTTAAAAGTAAATGATTCGTCCAGCCAGATTCCAAGATATTTATATACTCTGACCCTTTCAATACTGCTGCCATTGACTGTGGATAGTTGTAGACTGTTAAAAACAATATCTCTGACTTTGGAGAAGATCATGTACTTTGTTTCACTGGCATTTATAATCAGTCTTAAGCCGATAAATGCCGTCTGCAAAGTGTTAAAAGCACATTGCAGTGTCTCTACAGCAAGCTGTACAGACTCAGCAGAACAATGCAGTACAATATCATCCGCGTAAAGATGAAAGTTACAGTCTGGGATAGACGAAACAACATTGTTAATATAGATTATAAATAATATAGGGCCCAGAACTGACCCTTGTGGAACGCCTTTTGTTAATGACAGAAACGCAGACTGAATAGTTCCAGCCTTTACACACTGTGATCTATCAGACAGGTAGTTCTGGAAACATTTACAAGTGTTGGCGTCAAACCCAATGTTACACAATATTTGAATAAGAAGACCATGATCGACAATATCAAACGCTTTTGACAAGTCAACAAAAACAGCAGCACAATGCATTTTCTTGTCTATACTAGTGACAATATCATCAACAACTAAGGTGACAGCAGAGGCAGTACTGTGCATAGGTCTGAAGCCTGACTGATGAGGGCTTAACACAGAAGAATTTGACAGAAATATTTTTAGTTGATCATTTACCAGTGATTCCAGGATTTTTGACAGACAGGGCAATTTGGATATTGGTCGGTAATTATCAGGATCATTTTTGTCCCCGCCCTTGTATAAAGCGGTCACTTGAGCAGATTTCCAGATAGTGGGAAGTAGACCAGAACAGATGGAAAGGTTAAATATGTGTGTGATTTGTTCAGTGATTAATGGAGAAGAAAGCTTTAACAATCATGGATCCAAATTGTCTGCACCTGTTGATTTCCTGGGATCAATGTTTTGTAATGCGTCAGCTCGTCGGAAGAAGAAAGAGGCTGTAATGTGAATTGTGAAGTGTCATTTTTAAGGTAAGTACAATTACTGTTGATGGATGTGGTTCTTATACAGACATTACTAAATAAATGGCCAGTAGTGGCAAAATGCTTATTAAAGGCCAAGCTAATGTCATTCTGGTCTGATAATTCACAATTGTTATATTTGATATGTGTGAGAAAAGAATTTGTGTTTTTATTTTTAAAATAATTTACTGCTTTCCAGAATTTTGTTGGATCTGAATGTGAGCGATGAACATCAGAACCATTTCAAGAATCAGATAAATTCTCCCACCTGCTGACCTGGAAAAAGTGATTCCCTCACTAATCTTTTCTCGTCTGGACTATTGCAACTCCCTTCTTTCTGGTATAACTCATAAATCACTCTCCCGCCTCCAACTGGTCCAGAACGCAGCAGCTAGGCTTCTTACTGGTTTTAACAGATGACATCACATCACTCCTGTCCTCGCTTCCCTCCACTGGCTACCTGTCACTTTGAGAATTGATTTTGAGATTTTACTGATCACTTTTAAGCTCGTCATGGCCTTGCCCCGAGTTACATTTGTGAAATGTTAACCCACTACAAACCGTCTCATGACCTCAAATCCTCAGGCGGCGCCCTTTTGGTCGTTCCAAAGTCGAGGCTCAAATCTAAAGGAGACCGAGCCTTTGCGATCAGGGCCCCTCGACTTTGGAACGACCTGCCTGAGGAGATAAGGCGAGCAGATTCGGTGACATCTTTTAAATCACTTCTTTAAACTCACTTTTATAGACGTGCTTTTATGGGATTTCACCTTTTAAAGATGTTTTATCCATTTTTGTTTCATTCTGTTAGTGCCTGTGATGTGATGTTGTCTCCCACGTCTTTATTTTTATTTTTTTATTGTTCCCATCTTGTTGACTTTTTATTTCATTTTCCTTCATTGTATTTTTTGTAGCTTTAACTGCCTCTTGATACCTGCCTGTTGTATCTCTCTTATTCCTCTTATTTGCATTGATATTATTTCTGTACTCTCTGTTTGGTCCGATTGTTGATGTCTGTTCTGTTGTTGTCCTGACTTTATGTTTTTACTTTGTCTGTCAAAGCAGTTTGTGACCATTTGTTTTTAAAGGTGCTATATTAATAAAGTTGTTATTATTATTATTAAACACAACTCTCTTTAGAAGTGACATTAACAAACTTTTAGCACATCCTTACAAGAACATATTCATGCAGGATGTCTAAACAGCAGGTGGAGGAATTATCTCAAATCAATGATGAGCACAATGAAGAGAAGTGGAGTAGAATATAAATAAAAGTTGGTCATTTGTCTCCGTCTTGTTAAGTAAATTAGTAAAACAATGAAAAGACTTTTAATAAAACCTCACAATGACCTTGTATGCTGATGATGCTCTGCAGTTGGTTTCTAATGACCTAAAAACTTCTCATATTCAAATTTGTTTTCAGCACATTTTGAAATGATCAACTCAAAATCAGCCATTTTCTCAGAACATTTCCATAGAGAGCCACTTTGCATCAGCAGCACCATGCTCCAGTGCTCTGGGAGAGTTTATAGTCCTGACAGTTGAACACTGGATGACTGACAGCTGTCCTTCATCACAACACAAATCCTCGTCCTCATCATCAAAAACATGACTTTGATCTGCGTCCTCATCTGGACTCTCCTCCTCTGCTGCTGCTTCACAGGTAAAGTCCAGAGAATCAAACTCCTCTCCTCTATGAACATCCGTCCCTCTGAAATGAAGCCCACTAAACCCTGACGCTGCTTTCTGTTTTTGTCTCTGTATCCTCAGAGTCCAGAGGACAGGTCACAGTGACTCAGCCTGCAGCAGTGAGCTCTGCTCTGGGAGCCTCCGTCTCCATCTCATGTAGGACCAGTCAGAATGTTTATGTCTATAGCAGTCTTTACCACCGTTTAGCCTGGTACCAACAGAAAGATGGAGGAACTCCTAAACCGCTTATATACAGTGCTAGCACTCGAGAAACAGGGATTCCAGGTCGTTTTTCAGGCAGTGGATCAAACTCTGCCTTCACTCTGACCATCAGTGGAGTCCAGACTGAAGATGCAGCAGTTTACTACTGTCAGAGTTTTCATTACATCAACAGTCAGTATGTGTTCACACAGTGAAAAAGCGTCGTACAAAAACCTCCCTCAGTCAGACTGAACAGAAACTGAACTGACTGCTGCAGCGTGAAGTTTCTGCAGAGACTGACACACTTCACTGAGGACACACACACACACACACACACACACACACACACACACACACACACGCACACACACACACACACACACACACACACACACATACACGCACACGCACACGCACACACACACACACACGCACACACACACACATACACACACACATACATATATATTATACATTAAAAACACCTTAAAATTTGAGCACATTGAATGGCCCAGTGAAGTTGGACTTGAATGTATTGGTGTAACTATTTCTCTTTCATCTGAAATGTCATTTACTGTCATTTGTATTTACTGGAAGCCATCTGCAAAGATAGATTTTTACGATCAACTGAAACTTCTTCTGGACTATTGTAACTTAGACAAAGAGTTGATTATCATGGGTGACTTGAATATTAACTGGGATGATAAGAAGGATAGAAAAAATCTCAAGCAAATAACTGACAAATTTAATCTTAAACAAATAATAGATAAACCAGAATAACTGCTGGTTCCTCTACCAGAATAGACTTATTATTTACAAATCATCCTGAAAGAATAAAAAAAAAACTACAATCTACTTACAGGAATCTCAGATCATAATATAATTTTGTTCTCACAAAAACTCTCCAAAACAAGATTTCCAAACTCATACACATCTAGAAGTTGTCATGAGTTCATTCCACAAAACCAAATTCCAAGCCTGGACGCAGCTCTCATAGAGAGTGACTGGAGTGAAACTCTCACGAGTGAAAATATAGAAAGTGGTTGTGATATATTTGGTTTAAAACTAAATGAAATAATGTCACCATTTCTGAGAAAGGGAAAACAAAGAAAAAATAAAAGGAATCCACTGCCCTGGATAGATGAAGAATGCAGAAAACTAATGAAAGACAGAGATATGTTGCTTAAAAAAGCATTCAAATCAGGTCTGACCACAGACACATTAGAAATAAAGTAATAAGCACAATGCGGAGGGCGAGGGCAAATTTCTTCATGACCATTATTGAAGATGCAAAAGGAAATAACAAAATTATATGGCAAAATATTGATAAACTAATTGGTAGCAACCTAAAAATGGCACTGATAATTTTAAAAATAAAACTTAACAACGTACCTGTGCAAAATCCCTCAACTATAGCCACTGAAATGAACAAATACTTTATGAATTCGGTTAACGAGATAACACAACAGTTTACCCCCCTAACTGTATACATAGCCTTCCTAATCCCAATCATGCATGCGGCTTTTAAGATAGCGGAAATATCTGAAGTAGAGGTGGTGAATATTATTTACTCCCTCAAACGGTCAAAATCCAAAGATGTGTCTGGACTCGACACACATTTTTTAAAATTGTATAAAGAGTCATTAATTTGACCAATTACACATTTGCTTAATTTATCCTTTAAACAAAGTGTAGTGCCCTCAGCGTGGAAGCTTGCTGTTATCACCCCAATTTTTTAATCTGGTGATTAAACAGAAATGGCAAATTACCGACCTATCAGTATTCTACCTGTAATCTCCAAAATAGCAGAGAAGTGGGTCGCAAAACAACTGAATTTACACTTAAATAATGGCCATACACCCCTGTATCCGATGCAGTTTGTGTTTCGTAACCACCATTCTACAGAGTCTGCAAACTGTATTTTTGTTGAAAAAATCAAAAGCCTTCTTGATAGGAATGCATGTCTAGGTGCTGTATTCCTGGACCTCAAGAAGACTTTTGATACCGTCAACCACAGTGTTCTTATCTCAAAATTAACTTGTTACAATTTTTCACAGGAAGCACTACTCTGGTTTGAATCATACTTATCAATTAGAAAACAATGCGTGTCCATCTCTGGTACAAAATCCTCTTAGCTTGACTGTCCAACAGGGGTCCCACAAGGCAGTATTTTGGGACCTATTTTATTTACTATTTATATAAATGACCTTCTGGAAGTGTGTAAAAATGTAAACATTCAAATGTATGCTGACGATGCTGTTGTTTTTACACAGGGCAGAAATACTCATGAAGTTTCACAAATTTTAACAACAGCCAAGACCCAAGTGTAAAGCTGGGTCAAAGATTCATGTCTTCAGTTAAACGCAAAGAAAACGGTCTGCTTGATGTTTACTAAACAGTCAACCAGCCTTCAGCAGTCCGGCGTTTACCTGGAAGGTGTAGAGCTTAGTCTAGCTAATGAGTTTAAATATTTGGGCCTAACATTGGACCCAACATTAACATTTAAAAAACACATCAAACAATTAACAAAGACGGTAAATTTTAATATTAGCAATTTTAGACAGGTAAGATCCTTCATGACTATCAATGCTGCTAGAATGTTTTTACACTCAATGATTTTTTCACATATTGAATACTGTATAACCACATGGTCACTTTCTGCTGGCACAACACTTAAACCAACACAATCTCTTTTTAAAAAGGCCGTCAAAATCTTTGACAAAGAGCCATTTTCGTTTCACCATTGCACTGTTTTAGATAAACATCATTTGCTAAATTTTGTTCACTTTAAAAATGCATGTTTTATGTATAAAATGTTGCATGGACTTGCTCCTCCTCCTTTGAAGGACTTTATGAAGCTGAAGTCTGCCAGTGGGATCAGCACCAGGGCCACAGCCCGAGGAGACTGTGAGGTCCCACACAGACGCACTACGTTCGGACAAACTGTTCTGTCAGTCAAAGGAACTAAATATTGAAATACTCTCCCACTCACAATAAGAGACTCACAAACATATGCAACCTTCAAAACACACCTCAAACAGTGGATAAAAGAAAACCAAGTCTGTGACCACCTTTAACCTCTATTATTGTCTTGTGTCACTTGTGCCTTTGTATTTGTATTTTATTTGTAATGTGTCTTTCTCTGTTACCTGCCTAGGGACAACAGATGGAAATTAGCACTTCTGCTATAATCTGGCATTTTTTACAGCTGTAATTGTTACAGCTGTTCATTAATATGCACTGTCCCCACACACACACACACACACACACACACACACACACACACACACACACACACACACACACACACACACACACACACACCATGCAACTTTAGGACTGTTGTAGTTAAGCTAGCTTGTTATGGATGGATGATAGTAACATTCGTGTTTCCTAATTCCTAATCAATAGCTCGAGTTAACTTCAGTTATTTCAGCTGTACTTTCATTAGGTCATGATTATTCATGTAAATAAAATAACCAGTGTAAGTAATACACTTTTTCTTTTGTGAAGCTATGTTCTAGACACAAAACATACTTATGTATTTATTGACATCTTTGTGTACTTAGTTAGCTTTCACCGTAATCGATTAAACATTTTATTTTCCATCTCTCATTAATAGTCTTAATCTCTTGCCTTTAGAGTATTTATGTCTTAGAGCATGAATGCATTTTGTACAGAAGTCTTCACTAATAGATATGTGTGCATGCTGCAGGTCTGGTTGTAAGAAGTCCTCACTGATAGATATGTGTGCATGCTGCAGGTCTGGTTGTAAGGAGTCCTCACTGATAGATATGTGTGCATGCTGCAGGTCTGGTTGTAAGAAGTCCTCACTGATAGATATGTGTGCGTGCTGCAGGTCTGGTTGTAAGAAGTCCTCACTGATAGATATGTGTGCATGCTGTAGGTCTGGTTGTAAGGAGTCCTCACTGATAGATACAGTCATGGATGAAAATATTGGCACCCCTGGAACGTTCCCAGAAAATGAACCATTTCTCCCAGAAATTGTGACAATTACAAATGTTTTGGTATACACATGTTTATTTCCTTTAAGTGCATTGGGACAACACAAAAAAGCAGAAGAAAAAAGCCAAATTTGACATCATTTTACACAAAACTCCAAAAATCAACTGGACAAAATCATTGGCACCCTATTAAAACTGTGGGTAAATAATTTCATTTCAAGCATGTGATCTTCGTTAAAACTCACCTGTGGCAAGTAACAGGTGCTGGCAATATAGAAATCGAAACTGAAGCCAGTTAGAGTGTATAAAAGTTGACTCAACCTTTGTGTTGTGTGCCACACCAAGCATGGAGAAGAGAAAGAAGAGCCGAGAATTGTCTGAGGACTTAAGAAGCAAAATTGTGGAAAAATATCAACAATCTCAAGGTTACAAGTCAATCTCCACAGATCTTAAAGTTCCTTTGTCAACTGTGCGCAATATAATCAAGAAGTTTAAAACCCATGGAACTGTGGCAAATCTCCCTGGACGTGGACGGAAGAGCAAAATTGATGAAAGAATGCAACGCAGGATAGTTCGAATGGTGGATAAACAACCTCAGTCAACTTCCACACAAATTCAGGCTGTCCTGCAGACTCAAGGTACAACGGTGTCAGCTCGAACCATACGTCGTCATCTGAATAAGATGAAGCGCTATGGCAGGAGACCGAGGAGAACCCCACTTCTGACACAGAGGCATAAAAAAGCCAGACTGCAGTTTGCAAGAACATACCTGAGTAAGCCTCAATCCTTCTGGGAGAATGTTTTGTGGACAGATGAGACTAAGGTAGAGCTTTTTAGCAAAGCACGTCATTCTACTGTTTACAGAAAACGGAATGAGGCCTACAAAGAAAAGAACACGGTACCTACAGTCAAATATGGTGGAGGTTCAAAGATGTTTTGGGGTTGTTTTGCTGCCTCTGGCACTGGGTGCATTGATTGTGTGCAAGGAATCATGAAATCTGGAGACTATCAAAACATTTTGGCCCATAATGTAGTGCCTAGTGTCAGAAAGCTGGGTCTGCGTCAGAGGTCATGGGTGTTCCAACAGGACAATGATCCAAAACATACCTCACATAGCACCCAGAAATGGTTGGAGACAAAGCGCTGGAGAATTCTGAAGTGGCCAGCAATGAGTCCGGATCTAAATCCAATAGAACACCTATGGAAAGATCTCAAAATTGCTGTTGCGAGAAGGCACCCTTCAAATCTGAGAGACCTGGAGCAGTTTGCAAAAGAAGAGTGGTCCAAAATTCCAGTTGAGAGGTGTAGGAAACGATTGGTTTCAGTTATTTTCTCCAAAGGGTGTGCAACCAAATATTAAGTTGAGGGTGCCAATGATTTTGTCCGACCCAATTTTTGAGTTTTGTGTAAAATGATGTCAAATTTGGCTTTTTTTCTTCTGCTTTTTTGTGTTGTCCCAATGCACTTAAAGGAAATAAACATGTGTATACCAAAACATTTGTAATTGTCACAATTTCTGGGAGAAATGGTTCATTTTCTGGGAACGTTCCAGGGGTGCCAATATTTTCATCCATGACTGTATGTGTGCATGCTGTAGGTCTGGTTGTAAGAAGTCTTCACTGATAGATATGTGTGCATGCTGTAGGTCTGGTTGTAAGAAGTCTTCACTGATAGATATGTGTGCATGCTGCAGGTCTGGTTGTAAGAAGTCCTCACTGATAGATATGTGTGCATGCTGTAGGTCTGGTTGTAAGAAGTCTTCACTGATAGATATGTGTGCATGCTGTAGGTCTGGTTGTAAGAAGTCTTCACTGATAGATATGTGTGCATGCTGCAGGTCTGGTTGTAAGGAGTCCTCACTGATAGATATGTGTGCATGCTGCACGTCTGGATGTAAGAAGTCCTCACTGATAGATATGTGTGCATGCTGCAGGTCTGGTTGTAAGAAGTCCTCACTGATAGATATGTGTGCATGCTGTAGGTCTGGTTGTAAGAAGTCCTCACTGATAGATATGTGTGCATGCTGCAGGTCTGATTGTAAGAAGTCTTCACTGATAGATATGTGTGCATGCTGCAGGTCTGGTTGTAAGAAGTCCTCACTGATAGATATGTGTGCATGCTGTAGGTCTGGTTGTAAGAAGTCCTCACTGATAGATATGTGTGCATGCTGCAGGTCTGATTGTAAGAAGTCTTCACTGATAGATATGTGTGCATGCTGCAGGTCTGGTTGTAAGGAGTCCTCACTGATAGATATGTGTGCATGCTGCACGTCTGGATGTAAGAAGTCCTCACTGATAGATATGTGTGCATGCTGCAGGTCTGGTTGTAAGGAGTCCTCACTGATAGATATGTGTGCATGCTGCACGTCTGGATGTAAGAAGTCCTCACTGATAGATATGTGTGCATGCTGCAGGTCTGGTTGTAAGAAGTCCTCACTGATAGATATGTGTGCATGCTGCAGGTCTGGTTGTAAGGAGTCCTCACTGATAGAGATGTGTGCATGCTGTAGGTCTGGTTGTAAGAAGTCCTCACTGATAGATATGTGTACATGGTGTAGGTCTGGATGTAAGAAAAACGTTTGGGCTCACCTGAAAAACTCTGCTGAGGTTTCTGTCCTGCTCTGAAGAGAAAATATACCAGATTATTTAAAAAGTGTTTTTTTACCACCACTTATTCACAGCTATGAAATACCATGTTCAAAATGAATTTAAATGAACTTACAGTGTAAGTGCAGCCGTGTAAAAAGGGGGTTGATTGGTTGTTTCTAAGCCAATGAGCTATTGAAGTGTATTCATACATTTGATTTAAAGTCTGTCAGCACTAAAGAGTTTAGTCAGTGTACTCTCACTTCCAGGAGTTTGCATGACATGTTTGTTTTTTCTCTGAGGAATGGTCACAACAACTTTATCTGTAGTGTAAAAGATGATCTGTAGCACATGTTGCATCTATAGCTGTTGAAATCATATCGAGTGATGCAATAATAAGAACAGTTTAAGTTAGCAATAACAAGAACCCAGCCATCACATCAGGTCCAGAAACATAAAGAAATCCCTGTCATTATATGTTTGCTGTTTAGAAAGCTAGAGGCTGTAATGCAGCTCAGGTCCAATTATGAACTGGGGTCAAAGCAGATATTTTGTGTTCACATTATAAAATGCCCATTGTTTCACAAATGCTCATCTTCTCTTTACAGATGAAATCATAAAACATTTAAAACCATCCGCTGCTGTCCCTGGGCCGTCTGTGAACACTTCTGCTCCCTGCACCAAGTTGTTTGTTATTGTTTGTTCTGTTACACTAGTTATTGGTATTTATTTTATTATGTATTTATTTATAAGAAATATTAGTGTAATTACCATTTTATTTATGTTTGATTAGAAGTATTTTTTATTTTGAAATGAAGAAATTCTGTAAAATATAAAGCTGTATGCCTGTTTTCTTTAAGTGTATGAATATTGTCTTTGGTGGTCAAAGTGGCTGTAAGTTAAGGGGCTACAGCGGAAATCTTGCCTAGGGCACCAAAATGGTCTCTGAAAACACAACCTCTCAATGACCTTGTATGCTGATGATGCTCTGCAGTTGGTTTCTAATCACCTAAAAACTTCTCATATTCAAATTTGTTTCCAGCACATTTTGAAATGATCAACTCAAAATCAGCCATTTTCTCAGAACATTTCCATAGAGAGCCACTTTGCATCAGCAGCACCATGCTCCAGTGCTCTGGGAGAGTTTATAGTCCTGACAGTTGAACACTGGATGACTGACAGCTGTCCTTCATCACAACACAAATCCTCGTCCTCATCATCAAAAACATGACTTTGATCTGCGTCCTCATCTGGACTCTCCTCCTCTGCTGCTGCTTCACAGGTAAAGTCCAGAGAATCAAACTCCTCTCCTCTATGAACATCCGTCCCTCTGAAATGAAGCCCACTAAACCCTGACGCTGCTTTCTGTTTTTGTCTCTGTATCCTCAGAGTCCAGAGGACAGGTCACAGTGACTCAGCCTGCAGCAGTGAGCTCTGCTCTGGGAGCCTCCGTCTCCATCTCATGTAGGACTAGTCAGAATGTTTATGTCTATAGCAGCAACCACTACTTAGCCTGGTACCAACAGAAAGATGGAGGAACTCCTAAACTCCTCATACACACTGCTAGCACTCGAGCATCAGGGATTCCAGGTCGTTTTTCAGGCAGTGGATCAAACTCTGCCTTCACTCTGACCATCAGTGGAGTCCAGACTGAAGATGCAGCAGTTTACTACTGTCAGAGTTTACATTACATCAACAGTCAGAGGGTGTTCACACAGTGAAAAAGTGTCGTACAAAAACCTCCCTCAGTCAGACTGAACAGAAACTGAAGTGACTGCTGCAGCGTGAAGTTTCTGCAGAGACTGACACACTTCACTGAAGTCACACACACACACGCACACACACACAAACACACACACACACACACACACACACACACACACACACACACACACAAACACTGTGATTGTAACATCAAAGTTGGTCTAAATGTACCCCTTCATACCCCTTAAAAAATCTAAACATGATCTAAAACTCTTTAAACATAGCCTCCAATGGAATGACTGACACACCCATGCACTGGTTTACATCCTAACTCTCTGGTGGCACTCAGTTTATTCAACTCAAAACCTTCAAATCCCAGCTATTTCCCGTCACTACCGGTGTTCCTCAGAGTTCTGTCCTGGGCCCCCTTCTGTTCATCATCTATCTCCTTCCTCTTGGCCATATCTTCTGTAAATATAACATCCAGTTCCATTGCTATGCGGATCACACCCAGCTCTACCTGTCCACCACACACACCTCCTCCCTCCCGTCTACTTCCCTGTCTGATCACCTTTAACAAATCAAATCCTGGTTCTCCTGGAACTTCCTCAAATTAAACAGTGACCAAACCTAGGTTCTCGTCATCGGCACCAAATCCACAATTTCAAAAATTGACAGTTTTTCTCTCACTATTGATCACTCCTCAAATTCTCCCTCCCCTCAAGTTAAGAGTCTGGGTGTTATCCTCGACAGCAGACTATCATTCCAAGCTCACATCAATAATGTCACTCGGTCTGGTTATTTCCATCTACGTAACATTAATCACCTCTGTCCGTCCCTCACTCCCAACAGTACAGCCATCCTCGTTAACACCCTGGTTACATCCCGCATTGACTACTGCAACTCCCTCCTCTTTGGTCTCCCTCTCAAGTCCATCCATAAACTTCAACTGGTCCAGAACTCTGCTGCTCGTATAATCTCTAGAACCCCCTCTGTTAATCACATCACTCCTGTCCTTCAGCAGCTTCATTAGCTCACGGTTAAATATCGCATTGAATTCAAAATTCTGCTCCTCACCTTTAAGGCCATCCATAACCTCGCTCCTCTGTACCTCTCTGATCTCCTGCACATCAACACACCCACCCGCACTCTCAGGTCTTCTTCTTCCCTTCAACTCACTGCACCACCCTCACACCTGTCCACCATGAGGTCCAGGGCCTTCAGCTGCTCTGTCTCCTGTCTCTGGAACTCCCTCCCACCACACATCTGTGTTATTGACTCTCTTTCCATTTTTAAATTCTCCATCCGGTCTCATAAATCCTCTACACAATGATTTCATACATCCTGTAAATTTGTCTTTCTGATGTTCATTTTATAGATGTATTGTTACTTTGTTGATTTAATCTCTGCTTTGTAAGGTGACCTTGAGAGCTTTGAAATGTGCCTTTAAGTAAAATGTATTATTATTATTATCATTGAAGGAAGTGCCTCGCATGACCTGAAACAATAGAAAGACAAAATAAATCATGAAACTATGTTCTTCTAACTTTAAAGCCTTCAATGAGTGCGTTTACATGGACTTGAGTATCCCGGTTTTGATTGGGGTTTTAAGTATCCCGTTTTTGTATTTGTGCATGTAAATATCATAACCTGATATCAGAAACCGGGATACGCCCTTATCCCGGTTTTGAGAAACCCGATTTTGCTACCTGGAGAACTCCGAAAGAAAACGGGATACTGTGGCATGTACGCCTTACCCCGGTTTCTGACAGCTGCCAATGTTGCTCCCCCCGACTTGGCCTAGGGGTGCCAGGGAGGAGTGTTTCTAAATCCTGTATGTAAATACAAAGAGGCAACAAAGTTAGACTTGCATTCAGCTCGGCTGCAGGATTTATTCTGCTCATAACATCATATTTTAACAATGACTTCTTGAGATATTGAAATACACAAGTTGCATTGAGTAACTTAGTCTTCACATATACAACAATATCTTCAGAAAACGACCAGTAACTTGATAAAATATAAATGTTTACCTGAAGTAGAGTAAATAACCATAAATGTCTGTAAGTAAATACTCTTCTGTTTCCTTTACATTAAACATACATCTTTTCTGTAACTATTATTACATTTTCATTACATTACACATTAAACAATATCCAACGTTAACCTGAGTAGCTGTTGCCTTTAATCAAATGACTGACTCCAGTACCACACATTCACACATAACCTGTGACATAATGTCTCTTCTTAAGTCTATAAGAAACATTCATACATAAAACAGAACATGAAACGTCCAGATTAGCTGTCTGTATGATTTCTGAATCATTAACTAAACAAAACAAACCCCTTTAATGTGTCTTAATATTTTCACGTGCTCCGTAATGTTACCATGCATTAGCAACAGGTGCGCTAGCCTAGCATGCTAGTGTACAGCTTAACATCTCTATTTCTCACATATAACTGTAAAAGTACTCGACTTCAAACATCATACTCTTACTGACAAAATTCCCAACACTCATAACCCTTATACTGGTGTTCATGCATGTGGTTTTGAGGACAATAAACCCACCTGTATGTAAATACAAAGAGGCAACGAAGTTAGACTTGCGTTCAGCTCGCCTGCAGCATGTGCCTCTTTAGGGTATTAGGCTCCTCACAAGTGCTATGCGCCCTCTAGTGACCTGATCTAGTATCACAATAACATTGTAACAAGTTCAGTGCACTGAAATGTGGCTTTAAATAGCTATTTTAGACACATACAAAAAATATATTGGGGTCTCTTTTTAACTCATTTAACTTAATTATGTACATTTTTTAACCCTTTATACCAACACCTGCGCAGGCGCGGACTCAGCCAAGTGACGTACACGCAAAACAAACATGACGGCGGCAACGAGAGCGTCTTATTCCGGAGCGAGGAATACGTTTTGTGTTTGCTAATAAAAAATAAAATATAATTGAAGGTAGGCTATAGTATAGACCACACATGGGCAAAATAAATAGGCTACGACCCCAACCGGCCCGCAACGTCCTCAAAAAAAAATTAAAAAATCAATAAAAGCCTAAATGAATCCTGAGACGAATGATGTATGTGTGGGCAATCAATTGGTGTTATGATGAATATGGCCGTGGTTATTAATACAGGATGGGGCTGCAGGGGAAAGTAGGAGAATCAGAGTGCCGCGGGGGAAAATAACGAAAAGTGAAGCGCCAGGAAAACGTTGCTGCAGCTGCTGTTATGTTCATAGTCTGTTTGGTTTAAAAGTGTTGGATAATGAAAGAAAAGAGCGCTGAAGGCCTGTGAAAATGTCTGAAAGATAGACTGAAGATTCCCTCCGCGTCTCCTCACCCGCGACGGATACGCATGGCGGGGCTGAGACGGTCGGACCGACCGGATTATTCATCCTCCTATCCTGGTGAGATCACTTCTTTTTTTTGTTCTGTTGTCTTCTGGTATAGCAGTGATCGATCGACTACCTTTGTTGGATTATTTTGTTACTTTTTTGGATGGGCTGAGTTTGTTTTGGATGAGCGAACGACTGCGTCGGCGGTTGGCTTCCTTCTTTTCTGTGGACTGAAAAGACAATTTAAACTGAACTTTCGTAGATCATATTGCATATTTCGTTTGTTTGGGACTTTTTGTTTATTTTGGATTCATAAAGGGGTAAATTAAAGGGATATTTTTGTTATAATACATTTTTTTATTTGCACCGTGTGGCGTAAATTAGGCTACTTCGAGAATATAGCCAAGGATTACAAAAGATTTAAATTGGTAATCAACATGTAGGCTAGGCTACGATGGAACGAGTCTGGTCATGTTGGACAGGCTATAAGAAATATTACTACGACCCTGTCCCACTAGTCACGATTGCGTATCATCACCCATTGCTCCCTTATGCAGTGGCAGTGGCAGACTGACAACCAGTCAGAGTTGATGGCATGTTTAATATTTGCTGTTAAACAGTGCTTAATTTGTGCCAGATCCTGCCGGAACAACATACGGAACCTACCAGATTGGGACCCGCACCTAATTGTTGGCATTTAATAAACTCGCAATATAAACCACAGTATTTACATGTTTCTCAGATTTCTAAATGTCCGAGGTTTGTGTTGTAGTAAAAAATAAACATCACATGCGCAAATAAGATGCAGTAATCAGAAACTGGGATAATATTGTTGATCATGTATACAGGGATATGAATAATCAGGTTTCTCTCTGTGCATGTAAACACCATATCCGGAATATGATCAAAACCGGGATAAGGCTCATAATCGGGATACTCAAGTCCATGTAAACGCACTCAATAAGTGTTGTGAGGCTTCCAGTGAACTCACATGATGTTACTCTGATGAAGAACACAGAAAGCTTCCTTTAAAAGGACCTTAAACCTGCAACAACACAACTCTCTTTAGAAGTGACATTAACAAACTTTTAGCACATCCTTACAAGAACATATTTGTGCAGGATGTCTAAACAGCAGGTGGAGGAATTATCTCAAATCAATGATGAGCACAATGAATGAGAAGTGGAGTAGAATCAGTCATTTGTCTTTGTGGTCATGAACAAATGAGTAAAACAGATATCGGAACTAAAATAAAACCTCACAATGACCTTGTATGCTGATGATGCTCTGCAGTTGGTTTTTAATGACCTAAAAACTTCTCATATTCAAATTTGTTTTCAGCACATTTTGAAATAATCAACTCAAAATCAGCCATTTTCTCAGAACATTTCCATAGAGAGCCACTTTGCATCAGCAGCACCATGCTCCAGTGCTCTGGGAGAGTTTATAGTCCTGACAGTTGAACACTGGATGACTGACAGCTGTCCTTCATCACAACACAAATCCTCGTCCTCATCATCAAAAACATGACTTTGATCTGCGTCCTCATCTGGACTATCCTCCTCTGCTGCTGCTTCACAGGTAAAGTCCAGAGAATCAAACTCCTCTCCTCTATGAACATCCGTCCCTCTGAAATGAAGCCCACTAAACCCTGACGCTGCTTTCTGTTTTTGTCTCTGTATCCTCAGAGTCCAGAGGACAGGTCACAGTGACTCAGCCTGCAGCAGTGAGCTCTGCTCTGGGAGCCTCCGTCTCCATCTCATGTAGGACCAGTCAGAATGTTTATGTCGAAAGCAGCTACCACTGTTTAGCCTGGTACCAACAGAAAGATGGAGGAACTCCTAAACTCCTCATTTACTGGGCTAGCACTCGAGCATCAGGGATTCCAGGTCGTTTTTCAGGCAGTGGATCAAACTCTGCCTTCACTCTGACCATCAGTGGAGTCCAGACTGAAGATGCAGCAGTTTACTACTGTCAGAGTTTTCATTACATCAACAGTCAGTATGTGTTCACACAGTGAAAAAGCGTCGTACAAAAACCTCCTTCAGTCAGACTGAACAGAAACTGAAGTGACTGCTGCAGCGTGAAGTTTCTGCAGAGACTGACACACTTCACTGAAGCAGCTCAGACATGATAAAGACCTTAAAAATCACTCAAAAATTATGGGTAATAATCCTCCTTTTAAAATAAATCTAACATAAACATTTTTTTATTGGTGATAAAGTGGAGAAAAACAAACCAACAAATATTTGCAGATAAAAACAGCTAAAGCAAAAAGTAAAAACCAAACAAACAAGAAAACAGAAAGAAATAAATCAAAAGAGCAAAACATTAGAAAAGAGACAACACAACAATCATACAGGCGATAGATTGAAATGAGATATGGTGACTTCTGAACTTTTTGATGTTGAGGGAGGTTCATAGAAAGCTGAGGTTTTTGGATATGGTGTGAGTGGCAGTTCATTGATCAAGGTGAGGAGTCAAGTGGGTAGGAAAGAGAAAACAACCTAAGAATAAAGAAAAAGAAACATATATATATCTATCTGTAAAGAAAAGTCATAAAACAATAAAGTCAAAGTTATAGTGTTCATGTGACCATCATAGAAACAAAGAGGAACATATAGATCCATACATACATGCACATACAAATACATTCATACACACTCGTGTAATATTTGAGAAGAACTGTAGAGAGGGGTCACACAGGGTCATCGGGGGATCAGGCAAGAGGCCCCCTCCACCTGACCCACGACCCCCAGCAGCAGCTGACAGGCCAAGCAGGATACAGACTGGGCGGGTTACATTAGATTGTTTCACTTGATTGAGGAGCTTGTAGAGTGTTGTTGATTATATTAGTTTGGATTTAACTGTTGTAATTGGTCTTATTTCGTATATAAATAAAAAATGCAGCCTCCGATGACGCAAAAACCATCATTTTGCGTCATCGGAGGCTGTTTTGGTTAGCAGGGGTGAAACTACATTGCTAGTTCCTCATGTTTTCAACCACTGAAGCTACAGACCTATTACAGATCAGTGGGCGGGACCTCACTCCAAGAATTGAAACTTAACGTCTGCCATATTGCTTGGAAGCTATGCTAACAGACTCTATGGAGAAAGCTGATAAGAACCGAGAATGGCGAAAAAAGTATGTTTCAACTTCAAACTGAAATGGATGAAGGGGATTTTGAAGGTCTTGTGCTCGAATCGTTTTTTGGCTCTTTCTCTTTCTATGAGCCGCAATATAGCGGCGAGGCGGCTTCTGTCGACAGTACGCGGCTGTGAGACAGGGAACCCGGGCCGACTCGAGCTGGGGCGGACTGGTGGTGTCGGAGCTCTCATTGTTTGCCTATGGACACAGACATATAGTCCGTTTGCTGCCAGGAATTTCCAAGATGTCAATTCCTTCTGGAAGAATTCTCTGAATCAGTTGAAGAAACGTTCGTATGTGTTGTAGTAACTGTTTGTAAATAATGCTGCATTCAGGTGCTGCTCAGGTGGTCCAAGTTTCCGAGTTGGGAAGTCGTTCTTCGGACTTCAGTGTGTTCACGACTTCCGACTTCAGTGTTTTAATAACGGCACAAAAAAGTGGTTGCTACGACGAAGATCAGTGAAAAGCTGTCAAAAGTTATATTTGAGCAAAACGTTGACGTGCAAAACGTGCATGAATAAAAAGTATGTTAACATTAACAAAACATGTTTTGGCCCCCATTTGATGACGATTCTGACGTCAAGTCGGTAATTCGGGCGTCTACAGTAATTAGTTTTTCGAGTTGCTGTCCTGACTTGAGCAGGTGTTTCATGTGCATTTTACAACTCAGAAACTTGTTTTTCCGATGTGTCCGACACCACTTGAATGCACCATGAAATCCTCTATTTAAGCGGGCGTGGCCTGCGGTGCTGTGCATTCTGGGAGTTGTTGTCTTTCATCCACAGGAGTCAAAAAGACATTGGCCCTTTCCGAATAGCCACAGTTCAGTATGTAGTGCGTACTATTCAGTAGGGAGTTTCAGTAGACTGAACTCTCGTGGTCATTCAGTATGCATTTTTTGTGTCCACCTCAGTAGACTGAACATTTCAGTATGGATACTAACTTCCTGGTTTTATGCAGTATGGATCGGATGCATGCTATCAGGAAATGAATTGGATTTTACCACCCACAATGCTTTGCGAAATTAAACGTAAAACGTCACTTCACCTGCGCCTCCAAATCAAAACAAACGAGCATGGATTAATTGAATCAATTTTTAATCTAGAATTAGAGTCCCTTTTAAAATGGCTCCTTTTAATTAAGAACAGAAAATGTAACAAATGTGTGAATGATTATTAAACCTTTCCCCCTCTGTTTAAAGAATGATTTCCATATTTATGTCTGAGTCTTTATTGGTTTATCTTACATTATATTCTGTATATTACTTTATTTCCTGTATGTACTGTGTGTTATTTTATTATTTAATCTGTTTTTAACTTTATTTACATTGTGATTTTGTTTTTGTTTACTGACTATATATGTGAATTACTCTTCTTGAATAAAGCTAAAAAAAACAAAAAAAACAAAAAAAAAACGAGGATGGAGGCGGCCGGTTCAGGTAACGCAAATGACGCCACTTCCATACTGAATGAATCAAATGAAGTAGGAACAAATATCTGCTTACTGTGCTGTCTACTGAATAGTAGGTACTAACAGTATACAGCACGGAGAGTAGGTACTGACTACTGACTACTGACTACTGACAGATTGAGTAGGCACTTTGAAATTCGGATTCACCCATTTTCTGCCTTTTCTCGGTCAAGAAGGCACCAACTTCTAAATCATTTCACATTTCTACGACATATATGACCCAATGTCAATACAGATTCATGTTTCAACAGGTGAAGTATCCCTTTAAACACTTGTGGAAATTAAATGAACTTAACTTGACACACTGATATAACAAAATATCAGGACAAATGTGAAAATAAAAAAAAGGATTTTTCAGTGTGTTACACTAACGAGCTAACTAGCGCTAGCTAACTTTAGCATAGCATTAGTTAGCTCGGCTCAAACTTGACTTCATAAAGCAAACAGGAAAAAACAAACAAACTTCAGTGAAAGAAAAAGGTTTGTGATATATTATTCTTTTTTCAACATGCACTTTGTGTTAAATGTAATGTAGGAGCTATTTACGTGTTGTTAGAATTAGTTTGGTATTTACTTTACTAATATTCGTTTGGTGTTTATTTAGTTATTCTACACGTTTTCTTTATTTAGAATAGATTTTGGATCATATTTTCTTTTGCTAATTATTTGTTTAGTGAATTTAGTGTTGCATGATTAGTATTTATTTGTATTAATACTTTAGTTAGGTATTTGGGAAACCCTGTGGGTACCTGAGGTTATAGGTAAGAGGCAGGTAGAGGACCAGCATGCACCTGGGTGAACCCACTTGTTGGACTGACAGTAACTGAGCCACATTTAGATAAAGAAAAGTAAGCTAGAAAACTTTTAGTCAAAGCTGCCGGTTCTGCTGGTCCTCCTCTCGTCTGGGTGAAACTGAGTAACCATGGCAACAGAAATGCATCACTGCTGAACCGTGGAAACAGACAGTTTCAGTTCTTTAGGTACACATGTGAACGTCTTACTGTGCTGAGCATGACTGAGTAACAAGAAGCTGCAGCAGTTTTTCTAAGAACACACTCACAGATACAGATCATGATACTGGTTTTTATAACGACACGAGACTGAAGGCGATTTGTATTCTCTGGAAATAAAAATGTGAAATATCATGTTTTCTTTTTTTCCTAATTCTTTTGAATTTTGAGGTTAAAACAATGCACATATGTTCTTTATAAAAAGTGACACTGACCACATCTTACAAAGAAGACAGTTTTGGAATATAAATTCTACATAAAGGTTTTTAAATCAAATCCTGAATGTATAAAACAAATAGAGCAAATCTCCTTAAATACAGATTTTCAGTTTGTTATTCTGGAAGTGAAGAAAAGAAAACTTTAAAAACACTGGATTCTCTCAGATTTCAGTGACCTAATGTACGTCTTCAGTCACATTTTTGAATCGTTGGGTCATGACAACTGGCTCCAATGTTTAGATCATAAACACAAATCCTTTGAATAAAAGTACTATAATATATACTTTTATTTAATCGATTTAAATTGTCCATATCTGTATTGATTTTTAAATGTATTGCCATGTATTGTTACAAACTCTAAAATTTAAAAACATCCAGTGAGGAGAAAATTCCTCATCAAGCTGGACAAACGTTTTTAAAATGAAACTCATTATTTAGTTTGCTTGAGGTAGATTTACATATCTCACCACAGTTGACTGACTCTGTGTGTTTGCATATCTGTCCTCCCTCTCTGCTTGGACGTTAAGAGGCCGGTGTCGATCAGCGGCTGTTTGAGGCCTTTCAGAGACGCTGACATACGATGATGATGATGTCACTGATTCTTCACCTGGTCATCTTTGTGCTCCTTGTTCAAGGTGAGGCCAGGTTCACTACAATCATTTCTGTTATAATGGAGAAAACTTAAACAAGCAGCATTTACCTGTTTCCAGCCTTTCTCTAAAGTAAAGAAAGAAAAGTTTCTGTTTGGATGTTGTTCATCTTTCTCTGAGCTGGATTTGTCTCCATAACCTTCTCCTCTTTTTTTCATGTTTCTTCAGGTTCATCAGGAGACATCCTCCTGACTCAGACTCCTGGATCTCAGTCTGTTGTTCTAGGACAGACTGTCTCTATCAGATGTCAAACCAGCACAAGTGTTGGTGCTTACCTCCACTGGTATCTTCAGAAACCTGGAGAAGCTCCTAAACTCCTGATTTATGATTCTACAAACCGTCAGTCTGGAGTTTCAGCTCGTTTTAGTGGAAGTGGATCTGGGACTGACTTCACTCTGACTGTTAGTGGAGTCCAGACTGAAGATTCAGGAGATTATTATTGTCAGCAGGGTTACAGCTTCCCGTTCACACAGTGATACAACGTCGTACAAAAACCTCGGTCAGCTGAAGAGGAACTGATCTGACTGAACAGCTGCACTAAAACAAAAACAAGTTCCATGAAACAAAATGGAGTTTAAAATCAATCAATTAAAACTATAAACTCTAAATATTCTGCACATTAAGAAGATTATCTATTTTAACTCCTTCAATGATTACACAAGGGTGTTTGATGTTACGAGACCTGAAACCCCCCATGAACCCAGAAATCATCACTGATGATGAGTCCCAGCCCATCTGTAGGATGATTCTTTTATCTCTCTTCAGACACACATGAACATTTTATCTTAATAAATCTACTTTGTAGTTTAGTTTCTTCTGTTTTTGTAGTTTGTAAATATTTTCAGTGTTTGAATCACAGTAGCACTGATTTGATATCTCTCTATGCTGATGATATCACGCTTTATTTCACAGATTTACAATATTTCTTTGAGCTAAAACACATTCATTTAGAGTTTCTCCTCTCTTTTCTTTTGATAAACATAAACCACTAGACATGTTAAAGTCCTGGTCATTAACATTTTCTGTAAAGAAAGCTGATTTGATGATTTTCATTCAGTTGTTTCAGTCATTAAGGCGTCCATATCGATTGTTAGAAAAACCTGGTGAATAGAACATTATTTAGCAGCTGTCTTTGAGGTTGTATCTTTCTGAAATTAATTCACAGTTTATGATTTCTGCATTATTTTATTATACTTTTTATTATGAAGACGTTACATGATACAACATATTTTAAATGATCTTTATTTCGTGTTACATTCTGAAGAATTGATCTCACTGTGATCGTTGATGAAGTCGCCTTGACACATTTGAAATAATTGAAAAAGACAAAAAGTGTATTTCTCATTGATTTAATGAACAGATTATCAGGAAACAATACACACACATATGAAGCAACAAGCTAATATTTATTCTCTTGAAACATGACATAAAGAGAGAGAGAGAGAGCTGCAGAGTTAGAGCAGTATCACAGTAAAACCAGCAGCAGAGTCCCAGTGACTCATTACTGGGAACATTGGTCTCTACTCAGACTCTTTGTGACTGGAGTCTGGGAGCCCTGGGTGGCCTCACAGGTCACAGAGACCACCTTCCCCCACTGGGCTGCAGAGAGCCTCAGGGTGCTGCTCCAGCTGTAGAGAGCGTCCTTCTCCAGCACCGCAGGGCTCCTGCTCTCCTCCCCGCTGCTGCTGCTGCCGCCGTTCACCTTCCAGGCCAGACTCCAGCCTGAGGGGAAGCCCTTGTTGGCCAGGCACATGAGCGTGGCCGTCCCCAGCTCCAGCTCCTTATTGGAGGGGGGCAGCACCGTCAGGGTGGGACGCAAATCAGCTCCTACAAGAGACACCAATCAGCTTAGAGGACAGGGAGCACACAGCTGTCAATCAAACACCACACCCTATAGGACATCTTTAATGTGTGAGAGTTGATTTTCTTTTTTTAGGAGTTTCTGTCAGATGTTTCTTTCTGCTCCACCGGTCACTCACTCACACATTGTTTCACTTCCCTTTAAGAAGCCTCTCATGCACATCAGCACACAGAGAGAGAGACCTCGTCTGACCTGAGAGATAAGACACTACACGGGTCCAAAAGAATCATTACTCAAACTTTAACATCAAAAACTGTGCTGGATTTTAGTTCAAGTCAACAACTACATTCATCTTGAAATAGATTTCATGTCTGATCTTGTTAAAGCCTCTGATATATCCCTGAGAAAATAATACAAATCTAAACTCTAAAATGAGAAATATGGTCAATCAGATCCACTCTGTCCAAAAACAGTCGACAAAAAGTGTTCTGACGGCAAACTAAGAAAACAAACGTCTTCAGTAATCTACAGAGTAATCTCTACAAGAAGTGAAAAGACATGAAGAAACATTATTATCCAGGATATTCAGCAGGATTTGAAATCATTTGAAATGACTGCTTCAAATCGTTCAGACTCAAAACAGAGAATCAAGAATATTTTTAAACCTGTCGTCCAACTTTCATTCATCAAAAACATCCGTATCATCTTCACATTTGTGCTGAACATTCAAAATCGTATTGAAATGATTTGAAGAAGACTTTAAAAATACATTTAATATCTTCACAGTCTGTCACACTTCTAAAAAAACATTTTGTTAAAGGACTTCATGAGCCGAATATCACCATCAAATATCAACTCTTCACCAGGTTCAAAATCAAAACAGCCACAGAAAGCAAGAAAATCATTCTGACGTGAGGAGGAAACTTTCAGAGACTTTATGAGAACGGAGATTTCAGTGGATTTGATCAAACTCATTTGAGTTTCAAACTCTTTTAATGGAGCATTTGAAGGCTTCATTGAAAACTATTCCTGAGTACAAGCATTGCTGTTTCATCTTTCTACATTTTGATTGTCTCACATTTTCCAAACATGGTCAGAAACAATCAGAAGAGCTGCTCTGAGTTCAACTTCAACTTAAGTCAAAGAAACAACAAATGTTCATTAGAGGTTTCAATCTTCTACAAACGTTCAGAGAAACATTTCTAACCCGTAACTGATGATAAAGAGATGAAATATCAGAGCACAAACTTACTTCCAACATCCAGTCTGGTTCCTCCACCAAAAGTCCACCACAGTGGTACAAAGTCATTGAGCGGCCGTACAAAAACCTCTCACTGTAGAGACACACGGCTCTCTGACTTTAACACACTGAACTCAAACTACCACAACTCCACATGTCACCTTACCATGAGACTGAAAATCATCCATTTCCCAACAAATCAAAACTCTGGCTTCAAACATTTCACCTTCATTTAAATTCAGTTTGTGTTTCTGTTTGAAACTGAAATCCTTTCAAGTCAAACTTTGTCTTTATTCTTTCTAAAACAAGAGATTTCAAAAGTAAAGCTCAGTATTTTCTTTTCCTCCAGGCTTGAATATGAAGACAAAAGACACCAGAATAACTTACTGATTGAATAAAAAGCTGAATATGTGACTTACTTCCAATATCCAGTCTGGTTCCTCCACCGAACGTGAGCCACAGTGATACAAACTGATGGAGTCGTCGTACAAAAACCTCTCGCTGTAGAGACACACGGCTCTCTGACTCTGACACAAACACAGACACCTCAATGAGTCTCTGCCTTCAAGACCTCTGACACCAAATGAAAACAGGATTTAAAAAGACTATAACTCATTAAAAAAATGTCTTTCTTAGAGATATTTACATCTTTGATTTATTTTGAAATCATTTTCTCAAGAACATCATTAATTACGACTCGTGATTTATATCAGAATAAATGTTTCTAGAAGCATGAACATGAAATCATATCACATTTGTTTTGAACCTTTTCTAATTAATTGTATAATGAATTGATTGATTGATAAACAGAGTAATGAGAGTGATCCCTGTTGGAGTCAGTCAGAACATTTCCATAGAGAGCCACTTTATGTCTCGGGCAGCTACCACCTTTTAGCCTGGTACCAGCAGAAAGATGGAGGAACTCCTAAACTGCTTATACACCATGCTAGCACTCGAGAATCAGGGATTCCAGGTCGTTTTTCAGGCAGTGGATCAAACTCTGACTTCACTCTGACCATCAGTGGAGTCCAGACTGAAGATGCAGCAGTTTACTACTGTCAGAGTCAACATCGCATCAACAGTCAGTGGGTGTTCACACAGTGAAAAAGCGTCGTACGAAAACCTCCCTCAGTCAGACTGAACAGAAACTGAACTGACTGCTGCAGCGTGAAGTTTCTGCAGAGACTGACACACTTCACTGAGGACACACACACACACACACACACACACACACACACACACACACACACACACACACACACACACACACACCCCTTCATACCCCTTAAAAAATCTAAACATTATATAGAAAGACAACATAAATCAATAAACTGTGTTCCTCTCTATTTTAATTCTTTTAGATTAGAGAGCAGCATTCGACACAGTAGATCATGACATTTTAATTGAGCTCCTCGAGTCCTGGGTTGGTGTCAAGGTCACTGCACTTAGTTGGTTTTATTCCTATCTTTTAGACAGAACCTTTGCGGTCACCATAGGTAACCACTCTTCTCTACCTCTTGTTTTACCTGTGGTGTACCGCAAGGTTCAGTTTTAGGTCCACTCTTATTTTCTATTTATATGCTCCCACTTGGCAATATTTTTCCAGCGCCTTAACCTTTCTTTTCAGTGCTTTGTGGACGACACACAGATATACCTTCCACTGAGGCCTGGTGACCAAGAAAGCCTAGCTGCTGATTTGAACTGTCTCATGGATATTAAATGTTGGATGGTCCAAAGTTTTTACAATTAAATGAGTCAAATTCAGAAATCATACTCTTCAATTATCCATACCCAAACATCAGCCAGATTAAAAGTTCCCTCGGTCCCCTCTCTGCTAACATCACACCCTCTGCAAGATATTTAGGAGTGACTTTTGATTCAGAGCTCACCTTCGAACAACACATCAAGAAAGTCGTCCAGTCCTGTTTCATCCACATCAGAACCATTTAAAGAATCAGATAAATTCTCCCACCTGCTGACCTGGAAAAAGTGATTCCCTCACTAATCTTTTCTCGTCTGGACTATTGCAACTCCCTTCTTTCTGGTAAAACTCATAAATCACTCTCCCACCTCCAACTGGTCCAGAACGCAGCAGCTAGGCTTCTTACTGGTTTTAACAGATGACATCACATCACTCCTGTCCTCGCTTCCCTCCACTGGCTACCTGTCACTTTGAGAATTGATTTTTAGATTTTACTGATCACTTTTAAAGCTCGTCATGGCCTTGCCCCGAGTTACATTTGTGAAATGTTAACCCACTACAAACCGTCTCATGACCTCAAATCCTCAGGCGGCGCCCTTTTGGTCGTTCCAAAGTCGAGGCTCAAATCTAAAGGAGACCGAGCCTTTGCGATCAGGGCCCCTCGACTTTGGAACGACCTGCCTGAGGAGATAAGGCGAGCAGATTCGGTGACATCTTTTAAATCACTTCTTTAAACTCACTTTTATAGACGTGCTTTTATGGGATTTCACCTTTTAAAGATTTTTTATCCATTTTTGTTTCATTCTGTTAGTGCCTGTGATGTGATGTTGTCTCCCACGTCTTTATTTTTATTTTTTTATTGTTCCCATCTTGTTGACTTTTTATTTCATTTTCCTTCATTGTATTTTTTGTAGCTTTAACTGCCTCTTGATACCTGCCTGTTGTATCTCTCTTATTCCTCTTATTTGCATTGATATTATTTCTGTACTCTCTGTTTGGTCCGATTGTTGATGTCTGTTCTGTTGTTGTCCTGACTTTATGTTTTTACTTTGTCTGTCAAAGCATTTTGTGACCATTTGTTTTTAAAGGTGCTATATTAATAAAGTTGTTATTAATATTATTAAACACAACTCTCTTTAGAAGTGACATTAACAAACTTTTAGCACATCCTTACAAGAACATATTCATGCAGGATGTCTAAACAGCAGGTGGAGGAATTATCTCAAATCAATGATGAGCACAAAGAATGAGAAGTGGAGTAGAATATCAATAGAAATCGGTCATTTGTCTCCATCTTGTTAAATAAATTAGTAAAACAATGAAAAGACTTTTGATAAAACCTCACAATGACCTTGTATGCTGATGATGCTCTGCAGTTGGTTTCTAATGACCTAAAAACTTCTCATATTCAGATTTGTTTTCAGCACATTTTGAAATGATCAACTCAAAATCAGCCATTTTCTCAGAACATTTCCATAGAGAGCCACTTTGCATCAGCAGCACCATGCTCCAGTGCTCTGGGAGAGTTTATAGTCCTGACAGTTGAACACTGGATGACTGACAGCTGTCCTTCATCACAACAGAAATCCTCGTCCTCATCATCAAAAACATGACTTTGATCTGCGTCCTCATCTGGACTCTCCTCCTCTGCTGCTGCTTCACAGGTAAAGTCCAGAGAATCAAACTCCTCTCCTTTATGAACATCCGTCCCTCTGAAATGAAGCCCACTAAACCCTGACGCTGCTTTCTGTTTTTGTCTCTGTATCCTCAGAGTCCAGAGGACAGGTCACAGTGACTCAGCCTGCAGCAGTGAGCTCTGCTCTGGGAGCCTCCGTCTCCATCTCATGTAGGACCAGTCAGAATGTTTATAGTAGCAACTGTTTAGCCTGGTACCAACAGAAAGATGGAGGAACTCCTAAACTGCTTATACACCATGCTAGCACTCGAGAATCAGGGATTCCAGGTCGTTTTTCAGGCAGTGGATCAAACTCTGCCTTCACTCTGACCATCAGTGGAGTCCAGACTGAAGATGCAGCAGTTTACTACTGTCAGAGTTATCATCTCATCAACAGTCAGTGGGTGTTCACACAGTGAAAAAGCGTCGTACAAAAACCTCCCTCAGTCAGACTGAACAGAAACTGAACTGACTGCTGCAGCGTGACGTTTCTGCAGAGACTGACACACTTCACTGAGGACACACACACACACACACACACACACACACACACACACACACACACACACACACACACCCCTTCATACCCCTTAAAAAATCTAAACATTATATAGAAAGACAACATAAATCAATAAACTGTGTTCCTCTCTATTTTAATTCTTTTAGATTAGAGAGCAGCATTCGACACAGTAGATCATGACATTTTAATTGAACTCCTCGAGTCCTGGGTTGGTGTCAAGGACACTGCAGTTAGTTGGTTTTATTCCTATCTTTTAGACAGAACCTTTGCGGTCACCATAGGTAACCACTCTTCTCTACCTCTTGTTTTACCTGTGGTGTACCGCAAGGTTCAGTTTTAGGTCCACTCTTATTTTCTATTTATATGCTCCCACTTGGCAATATTTTTCCAGCGCCTTAACCTTTCTTTTCAGTGCTTTGTGGACGACACACAGATATACCTTCCACTGAGGCCTGGTGACCAAGAAAGCCTAGCTGCTGATTTGAACTGTCTCATGGATATTAAATGTTGGATGGTCCAAAGTTTTTACAATTAAATGAGTCAAATTCAGAAATCATACTCTTCAATTATCCATACCCAAACATCAGCCAGATTAAAAGTTCCCTCGGTCCCCTCTCTGCTAACATCACACCCAACTGGTCCAGAACGCAGCAGCTAGGCTTCTTACTGGTTTTAACAGACGACATCACATCACTCCTGTCCTCGCTTCCCTCCACTGGCTACCTGTCACTTTGAGAATTGATTTTTAGATTTTACTGATCACTTTTAAAGCTCGTCATGGCCTTGCCCCGAGTTACATTTGTGAAATGTTAACCCACTACAAATCGTCTCATGACCTCAAATCCTCAGGCGGCGCCCTTTAGGTCGTTCCAAAGTCGAGGCTCAAATCTAAAGGAGACCGAGCCTTTGCGATCAGGGCCCCTCGACTTTGGAACGACCTGCCTGAGGAGATAAGGCGAGCAGATTCGGTGACATCTTTTAAATCACTTCTTTAAACTCACTTTTATAGACATGCTTTTATGGGATTTCACCTTTTAAAGATTTTTTATCCTTTTTTGTTTCATTCTGTTAGTGCCTGTGATGTGATGTTGTCTCCCACGTCTTTATTTTTATTTTTTTATTGTTCCCATCTTGTTGACTTTTTATTTCATTTTCCTTCATTGTATTTTTTGTAGCTTTAACTGCCTCTTGATACCTGCCTGTTGTATCTCTCTTATTCCTCTTATTTGCATTGATATTATTTCTGTACTCTCTGTTTGGTCCGATTGTTGATGTCTGTTCTGTTGTTGTCCTGACTTTATGTTTTTACTTTGTCTGTCAAAGCATTTTGTGACCATTTGTTTTTAAAGGTGCTATATTAATAAAGTTGTTATTATTATTATTAAACACAACTCTCTTTAGAAGTGACATTAACAAACTTTTAGCACATCCTTACAAGAACATATTCATGCAGGATGTCTAAACAGCAGGTGGAGGAATTATCTCAAATCAATGATGAGCACAATGAATGAGAAGTGGAGTAGAATATAAATAAAAGTTGGTCATTTGTCTCCGTCTTGTTAAATAAATTAGTAAAACAATGAAAAGACTTTTGATAAAACCTCACAATGACCTTGTATGCTGATGATGCTCTGCAGTTGGTTTCTAATGACCTAAAAACTTCTCATATTCAAATTTGTTTTCAGCACATTTTGAAATGATCAACTCAAAATCAGCCATTTTCTCAGAACATTTCCATAGAGAGCCACTTTGCATCAGCAGCACCATGCTCCAGTGCTCTGGGAGAGTTTATAGTCCTGACAGTTGAACACTGGATGACTGACAGCTGTCCTTCATCACAACACAAATCCTCGTCCTCATCATCAAAAACATGACTTTGATCTGCGTCCTCATCTGGACTCTCCTCCTCTGCTGCTGCTTCACAGGTAAAGTCCAGAGAATCAAACTCCTCTCCTCTATGAACATCCGTCCCTCTGAAATGAAGCCCACTAAACCCTGACGCTGCTTTCTGTTTTTGTCTCTGTATCCTCAGAGTCCAGAGGACAGGTCACAGTGACTCAGCCTGCAGCAGTGACCTCTGCTCTGGGAGCCTCCGTCTCCATCTCATGTAGGACCAGTCAGAATGTTTATGTCTATAGCAGTCTTTACCACCGTTTAGCCTGGTACCAACAGAAAGATGGAGGAACTCCTAAACCGCTTATATACAGTGCTAGCACTCGAGAAACAGGGATTCCAGGTCGTTTTTCAGGCAGTGGATCAAACTCTGCCTTCACTCTGACCATCAGTGGAGTCCAGACTGAAGATGCAGCAGTTTACTACTGTCAGAGTTTTCATGAAATCAACAGTCAAGCAGTGTTCACACAGTGAAAAAGCGTCGTACAAAAACCTCCCTCAGTCAGACTGAACAGAAACTGAAGTGACTGCTGCAGCGTGAAGTTTCTGCAGAGACTGACACACTTCACTGAGGACACACACACACACACACACACACACACACACACACACACATACACGCACACGCACACGCACACACACACACACACGCACACACACACACATACACACACACATACATATATATTATACATTAAAAACACCTTAAAATGTGAGCACATTGAATGGCCCAGTGAAGTTGGACTTGAATGTATTGGTGTAACTATTTCTCTTTCATCTGAAATGTCATTTACTGTCATTTGTATTTACCGGAAGCCATCTGCAAAGATAGATTTGTACGATCAACTGAAACTTCTTCTGGACTATTGTAACTTAGACAAAGAGTTGATTATCATGGGTGACTTGAATATTAACTGGGATGATAAGAAGGATAGAAAAAATCTCAAGCAAATAACTGACAAATTTAATCTTAAACAAATAATAGATAAACCCACCAGAATAACTGCTGGTTCCTCTACCAGAATAGACTTATTATTTACAAATCATCCTGAAAGAATTAAAAAAAAACTACAATCTACTTACAGGAATCTCAGATCATAATATAATTTTGTTCTCACAAAAACTCTCCAAAACAAGATTTCCAAACTCATACACATCTAGAAGTTGTCATGAGTTCATTCCACAAAACCAAATTCCAAGCCTGGACGCAGCTCTCATAGAGAGTGACTGGAGTGAAACTCTCACGAGTAAAAATATAGAAAATGGTTGTGATATATTTGGTTTAAAACTAAATGAAATGATGTCACCATTTCTGAGAAAGGGAAAACAAAGAAAAAAAAAAAAAAAGGAATCCACTGCCCTGGATAGATGAAGAATGCAGAAAACTAATGAAAGACAGAGATATGTTGCTTAAAAAAGCATTCAAATCAGGTCTGACCACAGACACATTAGAAATAAAGTAATAAGCACAATGCGGAGGGCGAGGGCAAATTTCTTCATGACCATTATTGAAGATGCAAAAGGAAATAAAAAAATTATATGGCAAAATATTGATAAACTAATTGGTAGGCAACCTAAAAATGGCAGTGATAATTTTAAAAATAAAACTTAACAATGTACCTGTGCAAAATCCCTCAACTATAGCCACTGAAATGAACAAATACTTTATGAATTCGGTTAACGAGATAACACAACAGTTTACCCCCCCTAACTGTATACATAGCCTTCCTAATCCCAATCATGCATGCGGCTTTTAAGATAGCGGAAATATCTGAAGTAGAGGTGGTGAATATTATTTACTCCCTCAAACGGTCAAAATCCAAAGATGTGTCTGGACTCGACACACATTTTTTAAAATTGTATAAAGAGTCATTAATTTGACCAATTACACATTTGCTTAATTTATCCTTTAAACAAAGTGTAGTGCCCTCAGCGTGGAAGCTTGCTGTTATCACCCCAATTTTTAAATCTGGTGATTAAACAGAAATGGCAAATTACCGACCTATCAGTATTCTACCTGTAATCTCCAAAATAGCAGAGAAGTGGGTCGCAAAACAACTGAATTTACACTTAAATAATGGCCATACACCCCTGTATCCGATGCAGTTTGTGTTTCGTAACCACCATTCTACAGAGTCTGCAAACTGTATTTTTGTTGAAAAAATCAAAAGCCTTCTTGATAGGAATGCATGTCTAGGTGCTGTATTCCTGGACCTCAAGAAGACTTTTGATACCGTCAACCACAGTGTTCTTATCTCAAAATTAACTTGTTACAATTTTTCACAGGAAGCACTACTCTGGTTTGAATCATACTTATCAATTAGAAAACAATGCGTGTCCATCTCTGGTACAAAATCCTCTTAGCTTGACTGTCCAACAGGGGTCCCACAAGGCAGTATTTTGGGACCTATTTTATTTACTATTTATATAAATGACCTTCTGGAAGTGTGTAAAAATGTAAACATTCAAATGTATGCTGACGATGCTGTTGTTTTTACACAGGGCAGAAATACTCATGAAGTTTCACAAATTTTAACAACAGCCAAGACCCAAGTGTAAAGCTGGGTCAAAGATTCATGTCTTCAGTTAAACGCAAAGAAAACGGTCTGCTTGATGTTTACTAAACAGTCAACCAGCCTTCAGCAGTCCGGCGTTTACCTGGAAGGTGTAGAGCTTAGTCTAGCTAATGAGTTTAAATATTTGGGCCTAACATTGGACCCAACATTAACATTTAAAAAACACATCAAACAATTAACAAAGACGGTAAATTTTAATATTAGCAATTTTAGACAGGTAAGATCCTTCATGACTATCAATGCTGCTAGAATGTTTTTACACTCAATGATTTTTTCACATATTGAATACTGTATAACCACATGGTCACTTTCTGCTGGCACAACACTTAAACCAACACAATCTCTTTTTAAAAAGGCCGTCAAAATCTTTGACAAAAAGCCATTTTCGTTTCACCATTGCACTGTTTTAGATAAACATCATTTGCTAAATTTTGTTCACTTTAAAAATGCATGTTTTATGTATAAAATGTTGCATGGACTTGCTCCTCCTCCTTTGAAGGACTTTATGAAGCTGAAGTCTGCCAGTGGGATCAGCACCAGGGCCACAGCCCGAGGAGACTGTGAAGTCCCACACAGACGCACTACATTCGGACAAACTGTTCTGTCAGTCAAAGGAACTAAATATTGAAATACTCTCCCACTCACAATAAGAGACTCACAAACATATGCAACCTTCAAAACACACCTCAAACAGTGGATAAAAGAAAACCAAGTCTGTGACCACCTTTAACCTCTATTATTGTCTTGTGTCACTTGTGCCTTTGTATTTGTATTTTATTTGTAATGTGTCTTTCTCTGTTACCTGCCTAGGGACAACAGATGGAAATTAGCACTTCTGCTATAATCTGGCATTTTTTACAGCTGTAATTGTTACAGCTGTTCATTAATATGCACTGTCCCCACACACACACACACACACACACACACACACACACACACACACACACACACACACACACACACACACACACACACACACACACACACACACACCATGCAACTTTAGGACTGTTGTAGTTAAGCTAGCTTGTTATGGATGGATGATAGTAACATTCGTGTTTCCTAATTCCTAATCAATAGCTCGAGTTAACTTCAGTTATTTCAGCTGTACTTTCATTAGGTCATGATTATTCATGTAAATAAAATAACCAGTGTAAGTAATACACTTTTTCTTTTGTGAAGCTATGTTCTAGACACAAAACATACTTATGTATTTATTGACATCTTTGTGTACTTAGTTAGCTTTCACCGTAATCGATTAAACATTTTATTTTCCATCTCTCATTAATAGTCTTAATCTCTTGCCTTTAGAGTATTTATGTCTTAGAGCATGAATGCATTTTGTACAGAAGTCTTCACTAATAGATATGTGTGCATGCTGCAGGTCTGGTTGTAAGGAGTCCTCACTGATAGATATGTGTGCATGCTGCAGGTCTGGTTGTAAGAAGTCCTCACTGATAGATATGTGTGCGTGCTGCAGGTCTGGTTGTAAGAAGTCCTCACTGATAGATATGTGTGCATGCTGCAGGTCTGGTTGTAAGAAGTCCTCACTGATAGATATGTGTGCATGCTGTAGGTCTGGTTGTAAGGAGTCCTCACTGATAGATACAGTCATGGATGAAAATATTGGCACCCCTGGAACGTTCCCAGAAAATGAACCATTTCTCCCAGAAATTGTGACAATTACAAATGTTTTGGTATACACATGTTTATTTCCTTTAAGTGCATTGGGACAACACAAAAAAGCAGAAGAAAAAAGCCAAATTTGACATCATTTTACACAAAACTCCAAAAATCAACTGGACAAAATCATTGGCACCCTATTAAAACTGTGGGTAAATAATTTCATTTCAAGCATGTGATCTTCGTTAAAACTCACCTGTGGCAAGTAACAGGTGCTGGCAATATAGAAATCGAAACTGAAGCCAGTTAGAGTGTATAAAAGTTGACTCAACCTTTGTGTTGTGTGCCATACCAAGCATGGAGAAGAGAAAGAAGAGCCGAGAATTGTCTGAGGACTTAAGAAGCAAAATTGTGGAAAAATATCAACAATCTCAAGGTTACAAGTCAATCTCCACAGATCTTAAAGTTCCTTTGTCAACTGTGCGCAATATAATCAAGAAGTTTAAAACCCATGGAACTGTGGCAAATCTCCCTGGACGTGGACGGAAGAGCAAAATTGATGAAAGAATGCAACGCAGGATAGTTCGAATGGTGGATAAACAACCTCAGTCAACTTCCACACAAATTCAGGCTGTCCTGCAGACTCAAGGTACAACGGTGTCAGCTCGAACCATACGTCGTCATCTGAATAAGATGAAGCGCTATGGCAGGAGACCGAGGAGAACCCCACTTCTGACACAGAGGCATAAAAAAGCCAGACTGCAGTTTGCAAGAACATACCTGAGTAAGCCTCAATCCTTCTGGGAGAATGTTTTGTGGACAGATGAGACTAAGGTAGAGCTTTTTAGCAAAGCACGTCATTCTACTGTTTACAGAAAACGGAATGAGGCCTACAAAGAAAAGAACACGGTACCTACAGTCAAATATGGTGGAGGTTCAAAGATGTTTTGGGGTTGTTTTGCTGCCTCTGGCACTGGGTGCATTGATTGTGTGCAAGGAATCATGAAATCTGGAGACTATCAAAACATTTTGGCCCATAATGTAGCGCCTAGTGTCAGAAAGCTGGGTCTGCGTCAGAGGTCATGGGTGTTCCAACAGGACAATGATCCAAAACATACCTCACATAGCACCCAGAAATGGTTGGAGACAAAGCGCTGGAGAATTCTGAAGTGGCCAGCAATGAGTCCGGATCTAAATCCAATAGAACACCTATGGAAAGATCTCAAAATTGCTGTTGCGAGAAGGCACCCTTCAAATCTGAGAGACCTGGAGCAGTTTGCAAAAGAAGAGTGGTCCAAAATTCCAGTTGAGAGGTGTAGGAAACGATTGGTTTCAGTTATTTTCTCCAAAGGGTGTGCAACCAAATATTAAGTTGAGGGTGCCAATGATTTTGTCCGACCCAATTTTTGAGTTTTGTGTAAAATGATGTCAAATTTGGCTTTTTTCTTCTGCTTTTTTGTGTTGTCCCAATGCACTTAAAGGAAATAAACATGTGTATACCAAAACATTTGTAATTGTCACAATTTCTGGGAGAAATGGTTCATTTTCTGGGAACGTTCCAGGGGTGCCAATATTTTCATCCATGACTGTATGTGTGCATGCTGTAGGTCTGGTTGTAAGAAGTCTTCACTGATAGATATGTGTGCATGCTGCAGGTCTGATTGTAAGAAGTCTTCACTGATAGATATGTGTGCATGCTGTAGGTCTGGTTGTAAGAAGTCTTCACTGATAGATATGTGTGCATGCTGTAGGTCTGGTTGTAAGAAGTCTTCACTGATAGATATGTGTGCATGCTGTAGGTCTGGTTGTAAGAAGTCTTCACTGATAGATATGTGTGCATGCTGCAGGTCTGGTTGTAAGGAGTCCTCACTGATAGATATGTGTGCATGCTGCACGTCTGGATGTAAGAAGTCCTCACTGATAGATATGTGTGCATGCTGCAGGTCTGGTTGTAAGAAGTCCTCACTGATAGATATGTGTGCATGCTGTAGGTCTGGTTGTAAGAAGTCTTCACTGATAGATATGTGTGCATGCTGCAGGTCTGATTGTAAGAAGTCTTCACTGATAGATATGTGTGCATGCTGCAGGTCTGGTTGTAAGAAGTCCTCACTGATAGATATGTGTGCATGCTGCAGGTCTGGTTGTAAGAAGTCCTCACTGATAGATATGTGTGCATGCTGTAGGTCTGGTTGTAAGAAGTCCTCACTGATAGATATGTGTGCATGCTGCAGGTCTGATTGTAAGAAGTCTTCACTGATAGATATGTGTGCATGCTGCAGGTCTGGTTGTAAGGAGTCCTCACTGATAGATATGTGTGCATGCTGCACGTCTGGATGTAAGAAGTCCTCACTGATAGATATGTGTGCATGCTGCAGGTCTGGTTGTAAGGAGTCCTCACTGATAGATATGTGTGCATGCTGCACGTCTGGATGTAAGAAGTCCTCACTGATAGATATGTGTGCATGCTGCAGGTCTGGTTGTAAGAAGTCCTCACTGATAGATATGTGTGCATGCTGCAGGTCTGGTTGTAAGGAGTCCTCACTGATAGAGATGTGTGCATGCTGTAGGTCTGGTTGTAAGAAGTCCTCACTGATAGATATGTGTACATGGTGTAGGTCTGGATGTAAGAAAAACGTTTGGGCTCACCTGAAAAACTCTGCTGAGGTTTCTGTCCTGCTCTGAAGAGAAAATATACCAGATTATTTAAAAAGTGTTTTTTTACCACCACTTATTCACAGCTATGAAATATGTTCAAAATGAATTTAAATGAACTTACAGTGTAAGTGCAGCCATGTAAAAAGGGGGTTGATTGGTTGTTTCTAAGCCAATGAGCTATTGAAGTGTATTCATACATTTGATTTAAAGTCTGTCAGCACTAAAGAGTTTAGTCAGTGTACTCTCACTTCCAGGAGTTTGCATGACATGTTTGTTTTTTCTCTGAGGAATGGTCACAACAACTTTATCTGTAGTGTAAAAGATGATCTGTAGCACATGTTGCATCTACAGCTGTTGAAATCATATCGGATGATGCAATAATAAGAACAGTTTAAGTTAGCAATAACAAGAACCCAGCCATCACATCAGGTCCAGAAACATAAAGAAATCCCTGTCATTATGTGTTTGCTGTTTAGAATGCTAGAGGCTGTAATGCAGCTCAGGTACAATTATGAACTGGGGTCAAAGTAGATATTTTGTGTTCACATTATAAAATGCCCATTGTTTCACAAATGCTCATCTTCTCTTTACAGATGAAATCATAAAACATTTAAAACCATCCGCTGCTGTCCCTGGGCCGTCTGTGAACACTTCTGCTCCCTGCACCGAGTTGTTTGATATTGTTTGTTCTGTTACACTAGTTATTAGTATTTATTTTATTATGTATTTATTTATAAGAAATATTAGTGTAATTACCATTTTATTTATGTTTGATTAGAAGTATTTTTTATTTTGAAATGAAGAAATTCTGTAAAATATAAAGCTGTATGCCTGTTTTCTTTAAGTGTATGAATATTGTCTTTGGTGGTCAAAGTGGCTGTAAGTTAAGGGGCTACAGCGGAAATCTTGCCTAGGGCACCAAAATGGTCTCTGAAAACACAACCTCTCAATGACCTTGTATGCTGATGATGCTCTGCAGTTGGTTTCTAATGACCTAAAAACTTCTCATATTCAAATTTGTTTCCAGCACATTTTGAAATGATCAACTCAAAATCAGCCATTTTCTCAGAACATTTCCATAGAGAGCCACTTTGCATCAGCAGCACCATGCTCCAGTGCTCTGGGAGAGTTTATAGTCCTGACAGTTGAACACTGGATGACTGACAGCTGTCCTTCATCACAACACAAATCCTCGTCCTCATCATCAAAAACATGACTTTGATCTGCGTCCTCATCTGGACTCTCCTCCTCTGCTGCTGCTTCACAGGTAAAGTCCAGAGAATCAAACTCCTCTCCTCTATGAACATCCGTCCCTCTGAAATGAAGCCCACTAAACCCTGACGCTGCTTTCTGTTTTTGTCTCTGTATCCTCAGAGTCCAGAGGACAGGTCACAGTGACTCAGCCTGCAGCAGTGAGCTCTGCTCTGGGAGCCTCCGTCTCCATCTCATGTAGGACTAGTCAGAATGTTTATGTCTATAGCAGCAACCACTACTTAGCCTGGTACCAACAGAAAGATGGAGGAACTCCTAAACTCCTCATACACACTGCTAGCAGTCGAGCATCAGGGATTCCAGGTCGTTTTTCAGGCAGTGGATCAAACTCTGCCTTCACTCTGACCATCAGTGGAGTCCAGACTGAAGATGCAGCAGTTTACTACTGTCAGAGTTTTCATGTCATCAACAGTCAGAATGTGTTCACACAGTGAAAAAGCGTCGTACAAAAACCTCCCTCAGTCAGACTGAACAGAAACTGAAGTGACTGCTGCAGCGTGAAGTTTCTGCAGAGACTGACACACTTCACTGAAGTCACACACACACACGCACACACACACAAACACACACACACACACACACACACACACACACACACACACACACACACACAAACACTGTGATTGTAACATCAAAGTTGGTCTAAATGTACCCCTTCATACCCCTTAAAAAATCTAAACATGATCTAAAACTCTTTAAACATAGCCTCCAATGGAATGACTGACACACCCATGCACTGGTTTACATCCTAACTCTCTGGTGGCACTCAGTTTATTCAACTCAAAACCTTCAAATCCCAGCTATTTCCCGTCACTACCGGTGTTCCTCAGAGTTCTGTCCTGGGCCCCCTTCTGTTCATCATCTATCTCCTTCCTCTTGGCCATATCTTCTGTAAATATAACATCCAGTTCCATTGCTATGCGGATCACACCCAGCTCTACCTGTCCACCACACACACCTCCTCCCTCCCGTCTACTTCCCTGTCTGATCAATCACCTTTAACAAATCAAATCCTGGTTCTCCTGCAACTTCCTCAAATTAAACAGTGACCAAACCTAGGTTCTCGTCATCGGCACCAAATCCACAATTTCAAAAATTGACAGTTTTTTCTCTCACTATTGATCACTCCTCAGATTCTCCCTCCCCTCATGTTAAGAGTCTGGGTGTTATCCTCGTCAGCAGACTATCATTCCAAGCTCACATCAATAATGTCACTCGGTCTGGTTATTTCCATCTACGTAACATTAATCACCTCTGTCCGTCCCTCACTCCCAACAGTACAGCCATCCTCGTTAACACCCTGGTTACATCCCGCATTGACTACTGCAACTCCCTCCTCTTTGGTCTCCCTCTCAAGTCCATCCATAAACTTCAACTGGTCCAGAACTCTGCTGCTCGTATAATCTCTAGAACCCCCTCTGTTAATCACATCACTCCTGTCCTTCAGCAGCTTCATTAGCTCACGGTTAAATATCGCATTGAATTCAAAATTCTGCTCCTCACCTTTAAGGCCATCCATAACCTCGCTCCTCTGTACCTCTCTGATCTCCTGCACATCAACACACCCACCCGCACTCTCAGGTCTTCTTCTTCCCTTCAACTCACTGCACCACCCTCACACCTGTCCACCATGAGGTCCAGGGCCTTCAGCTGCTCTGTCTCCTGTCTCTGGAACTCCCTCCCACCACACATCTGTGTTATTGACTCTCTTTCCATTTTTAAATTCTCCATCCGGTCTCATAAATCCTCTACACAATGATTTCATACATCCTGTAAATTTGTCTTTCTGATGTTCATTTTATAGATGTATTGTTACTTTGTTGATTTAATCTCTGCTTTGTAAGGTGACCTTGAGAGCTTTGAAATGTGCCTTTAAGTAAAATGTATTATTATTATTATCATTGAAGGAAGTGTCTCACATGACCTGAAACAATAGAAAGACACAATAAATCATGAAACTATGTTCTTCTAACTTTAAAGCCTTCAATGAGTGCGTTTACATGGACTTGAGTATCCCGGTTTTGATTGGGGTTTTAAGTATCCCGTTTTTGTATTTGTGCATGTAAATATCATAACCTGATATCAGAAACCGGGATACGCCCTTATCCCGGTTTTGAGAAACCCGATTTTGCTACCTGGAGAACTCCGAAAGAAAACGGGATACTGTGGCATGTACGCCTTACCCCGGTTTCTGACAGCTGCCAATGTTGCTCCCCCCGACTTGGCCTAGGGGTGCCAGGGAGGAGTGTTTCTAAATCCTGTATGTAAATACAAAGAGGCAACAAAGTTAGACTTGCATTCAGCTCGGCTGCAGGATTTATTCTGCTCATAACATCATATTTTAACAATGACTTCTTGAGATATTGAAATACACAAGTTGCATTGAGTAACTTAGTTTTCACATATATAACAATATCTTCAGAAAACGACCAGTAACTTGATAAAATATAAATGTTTACCTGAAGTAGAGTAAATAACCATAAATGTCTGTAAGTAAATACTCTTCTGTTTCCTTTACATTAAACATACATCTTTTCTGTAACTATTATTACATTTTCATTACATTACACATTAAACAATATCCAACGTTAACCTGAGTAGCTGTTGCCTTTACTCAAATGACTGTCTCCAGTATCACACATTCACACATAACCCGTGACATAATGTCTCTTCTTAAGTCTATAAGAAACATTCATACATAAAACAGAACATGAAACGTCCAGATTAGCTCTCTGTATGATTTCTGAATCATTAACTAAACAAAACAAACCCCTTTAATGTGTCTTAATATTTTCACGTGCTCCGTAATGTTACCATGCATTAGCAACAGGTGCGCTAGCCTAGCATGCTAGTGTACAGCTTAACATCTCTATTTCTCACATATAACTGTAAAAGTACTCGACTTCAAACATCATACTCTTACTGACAAAATTCCCAACACTCATAACCCTTATACTGGTGTTCATGCATGTGGTTTTGAGGACAATAAACCCACCTGTATGTAAATACAAAGAGGCAACGAAGTTAGACTTGCGTTCAGCTCGCCTGCAGCATGTGCCTCTTTAGGGTATTAGGCTCCTCACAAGTGCTATGCGCCCTCTAGTGACCTGATCTAGTATCGCAATAACATTGTAACAAGTTCAGTGCACTGAAATGTGGCTTTAAATAGCTATTTTAGACACATACAAAAAATATATTGGGGTCTCTTTTTAACTCATTTAACTTAATTATGTACATTTTTTAACCCTTTATACCAACACCTGCGCAGGCGCGGACTCAGCCAAGTGACGTACACGCAAAACAAACATGACGGCGGCAACGAGAGCGTCTTATTCCGGAGCGAGGAATACGTTTTGTGTTTGCTAATAAAAAATAAAATATAATTGAAGGTAGGCTATAGTATAGACCACACATGGGCAAAATAAATAGGCTACGACCCCAACCGGCCCGCAACGTCCTCAAAAAAAAATTAAAAAATCAATAAAAGCCTAAATGAATCCTGAGACGAATGATGTATGTGTGGGCAATCAATTGGTGTTATGATGAATATGGCCGTGGTTATTAATACAGGATGGGGCTGCAGGGGAAAGTAGGAGAATCAGAGTGCCGCGGGGGAAAATAACGAAAAGTGAAGCGCCAGGAAAACGTTGCTGCAGCTGCTGTTATGTTCATAGTCTGTTTGGTTTAAAAGTGTTGGATAATGAAAGAAAAGAGCGCTGAAGGCCTGTGAAAATGTCTGAAAGATAGACCGAAGATTCCCTCCGCGTCTCCTCACCCGCGACGGATACGCATGGCGGGGCTGAGACGGTCGGACCGACCGGATTATTCATCCTCCTATCCTGGTGAGATCACTTCTTTTTTTGTTCTTTTGTCTTCTGGTATAGCAGTGATCGCTCGACTACCTTTGTTGGATTATTTTATTACTTTTTTGGATGGGCTGAGTTTGTTTTGGATGAGCGAACGACTGCGTCGGCGGTTGGCTTCCTTCTTTTCTGTGGACTGAAAAGACAATTTAAACTGAACTTTCGTAGATCATATTGCATATTTCGTTTGTTTGGGACTTTTTGTTTATTTTGGATTCATAAAGGGGTAAATTAAAGGGATATTTTTGTTATAATACATTTTTTTATTTGCACCGTGTGGCGTAAATTAGGCTACTTCGAGAATATAGCCAAGGATTACAAAAGATTTAAATTGGTAATCAACATGTAGGCTAGGCTACGATGGAGCGAGTCTGGTCATGTTGGACAGGCTATAAGAAATATTACTACGACCCTGTCCCACTAGTCACGATTGCGTATCATCACCCATTGCTCCCTTATGCAGTGGCAGTGGCAGACTGACAACCAGTCAGAGTTGATGGCATGTTTAATATTTGCTGTTAAACAGTGCTTAATTTGTGCCAGATCCTGCCGGAACAACATACGGAACCTACCAGATTGGGACCCGCACCTAATTGTTGGCATTTAATAAACTCGCAATATAAACCACAGTATTCTCATGTTTCTCAGATTTCTAAATGTCCGAGGTTTGTGTTGTAGTAAAAAATAAACATCACATGCGCAAATAAGATGCAGTAATCAGAAACTGGGATAATATTGTTGATCATGTATACAGGGATATGAATAATCAGGTTTCTCTCTGTGCATGTAAACGCCATATCCGGAATATGATCAAAACCGGGATAAGGCTCATAATCGGGATACTCAAGTCCATGTAAACGCACTCAATAAGTGTTGTGAGGCTTCCAGTGAACTCACATGATGTTACTCTGATGAAGAACACAGAAAGCTTCCTTTAAAAGGACCTTAAACCTGCAACAACACAACTGTCTTTAGAATTGACATTAACAAACTTTTAGCACATCCTTACAAGAACATATTTGTGCAGGATGTCTAAACAGCAGGTGGAGGAATTATCTCAAATCAATGATGAGCACAATGAATGAGAAGTGGAGTAGAATCAGTCATTTGTCTTTGTGTTCATGAACAAATGAGTAAAACAGATATCGGAACTAAAATAAAACCTCACAATGACCGTGTATGCTGATGATGCTCTGCAGTTGGTTTCTAATGACCTAAAAACTTCTCATATTCAAATTTGTTTTCAGCACATTTTGAAATGATCAACTCAAAATCAGCCATTTTCTCAGAACATTTCCATAGAGAGCCACTTTGCATCAGCAGCACCATGCTCCAGTGCTCTGGGAGAGTTTATAGTCCTGTCAGTTGAACACTGGATGACTGACAGCTGTCCTTCATCACAACAGAAATCCTCGTCCTCATCATCAAAAACATGACTTTGATCTGCGTCCTCATCTGGACTCTCCTCCTCTGCTGCTGCTTCACAGGTAAAGTCCAGAAAATCAAACTCCTCTCCTCTATGAACATCCGTCCCTCTGAAATGAAGCCCACTAAACCCTGACGCTGCTTTCTGTTTTTGTCTTTGTATCCTCAGAGTCCAGAGGACAGGTCACAGTGACTCAGCCTGCAGCAGTGACCTCTGCTCTGGGAGCCTCCGCCTCCATCTCATGTAGGACCAGTCAGAATGTTTATGTCGAAAGCAGCAACCACTACTTAGCCTGGTACCAACAGAAAGATGGAGGAACTCCTAAACTCCTCATTTACTATGCTAGCACTCGAGCATCAGGGATTCCAGGTCGTTTTTCAGGCAGTGGATCAAACTCTGCCTTCACTCTGACCATCAGTGGAGTCCAGACTGAAGATGCAGCAGTTTACTACTGTCAGAGTTTTCATTACATCAACAGTCAGTATGTGTTCACACAGTGAAAAAGCGTCGTACAAAAACCTCCCTCAGTCAGACTGAACAGAAACTGAAGTGACTGCTGCAGCGTGAAGTTTCTGCAGAGACTGACACACTTCACTGAAGCAGCTCAGACATGATAAAGACCTTAAAAATCAATCAGCCCTCATATTTGGTTTGGATTATACACCTCATTGTAAAAGCACTCAAACACTACACACTCTCTACAAGCAGAGGATTATGGGTAATAATCCTCCTTTTAAAATAAATCTAACATAAACATTTTTTTATTGGTGATAAAGTGGAGAAAAACAAACCAACAAATATTTGCAGATAAAAACAGCTAAAGCAAAAAGTAAAAACCAAACAAACAAGAAAACAGAAAGAAAGAAATCAAAAGAGCAAAACATTAGAAAAGAGACAACACAACAATCATACAGGCGATAGATTGAAATGAGATATGGTGACTTCTGAACTTTTTGATGTTGAGGGAGGTTCATAGAAAGCTGAGGTTTTTGGATATGGTGTGAGTGGCAGTTCATTAATCAAGGTGAGGAGTCAAGTGGGTAGGAAAGAGAAAACAACCTAAGAATAAAGAAAAAGAAACATATATATCTATCTGTAAAGAAAAGTCATAAAACAATAAAGTCAAAGTTATAGTGTTCATGTGACCATCATAGAAACAAAGAGGAACATATAGATCCATACATACATGCACATACAAATACATTCATACACACTCGTGTAATATTTGAGAAGAACTGTAGAGAGGGGTCACACAGGGTCATCGGGGGATCAGGCAAGAGGCCCCCTCCACCTGACCCACGACCCCCAGCAGCAGCTGACAGGCCAAGCAGGATACAGACTGGGCGGGTTACATTAGATTGTTTCACTTGATTGAGGAGCTTGTAGAGTGTTGTTGATTATATTAGTTTGGATTTAACTGTTGTAATTGGTCTTATTTCGTATATAAATAAAAAATGCAGCCTCCGATGACGCAAAAACCATCAGTTAGCAGGGGTGAAACTACATTGCTAGTTCCTCATGTTTTCAACCACTGACGCTACAGACCTATTACAGATCAGTGGGCGGGACCTCACTCCAAGAATTGAAACTTAACGTCTGCCATATTGCTTGGAAGCTATGCTAACAGACTCTATGGAGAAAGCTGATAAGAACCGAGAATGGCGAAAAAAGTATGTTTCAACTTCAAACTGAAATGGATGAAGGGGATTTTGAAGGTCTTGTGCTCGAATCGTTTTTTGGCTCTTTCTATGAGCCGCAATATAGCGGCGAGGCGGCTTCTGTCGACAGTACGCGGCTGTGAGACAGGGAACCCGGGCCGACTCGAGCTGGGGCGGACTGGTGGTGTCGGAGCTCTCAATGTTTGCCTATGGACACAGACATATAGTCCGTTTGCTGCCAGGAATTTCCAAGATGTCAATTCCTTCTGGAAGAATTCTCTGAATCAGTTGAAGAAACGTTCGTATGTGTTGTAGTAACTGTTTGTAAATAATGCTGCATTCAGGTGCTGCTCAGGTGGTCCAAGTTTCCGAGTTGGGAAGTCGTTCTTCGGACTTCAGTGTGTTCACGACTTCCGACTTCAGTGTTTTAATAACAGCACAAAAAAGTGGTTGCTACGACGAAGATCAGTAAAAAGCTGTCAAAAGTTATATTTGAGCAAAACGTTGACGTGCAATACGTGCATGAATAAAAAGTATGTTAACATTAACAAAACATGTTTTGGCCCCCATTTGATGACGATTCTGACGTCAAGTCGGTAATTCGGGCGTCTACAGTAATTAGTTTTTCGAGTTGCTGTCCTGACTTGAGCAGGTGTTTCATGTGCATTTTACAACTCAGAAACTTGTTTTTCCGATGTGTCCAACACCACTTGAATGCACCATGAAATCCTCTATTTAAGCAGGCGTGGCCTGCGGTGCTGTGCATTCTGGGAGTTGTTGTCTTTCATCCACATGAGTCAAAAAGACATTGGCCCTTTCCGAATAGCCACAGTTCAGTATGTAGTGCGTACTATTCAGTAGGGAGTTTCAGTAGACTGAACTCTCGTGGTCATTCAGTATGCATTTTTTGTGTCCACCTCAGTAGACTGAACATTTCAGTATGGATACTAACTTCCTGGTTTCATGCAGTATGGATCGGATGCATGCTATCAGGAAATGAATTGGATTTTACCACCCACAATGCTTTGCGAAATTAAACGTAAAACGTCACTTCACCTGCGCCTCCAAATCAAAACAAACGAGCATGGATTAATTGAATCAATTTTTAATCTAGAATTAGAGTCCCTTCTAAAATGGCTCCTTTTAATTAAGAACAGAAAATGTAACAAATGTGTTTATCTTACATTATATTCTGTATATTACTTTATTTCCTGTATGTACTGTGTGTTATTTTATTATTTAATCTGTTTTTAACTTTATTTACATTGTGATTTTGTTTTTGTTTACTGACTATATATGTGAATTACTCTTCTTGAATAAAGCTAAAAAAAACAAAAAAAACAAAAAAAAAACGAGGATGGAGGCGGCCGGTTCAGGTAACGCAAATGACGCCACTTCCATACTGAATGAATCAAATGAAGTAGGAACAAATATCTGCTTACTGTGCTGTCTACTGAATAGTAGGTACTAACAGTATACAGCACGGAGAGTAGGTACTGACTACTGACTACTGACTACTGACAGATTGAGTAGGCACTTTGAAATTCGGATTCACCCATTTTCTGCCTTTTCTCGGTCAAGAAGGCACCAACTTCTAAATCATTTCACATTTCTACGACATATATGACCCAATGTCAATACAGATTCATGTTTCAACAGGTGAAGTATCCCTTTAAACACTTGTGGAAATTAAATGAACTTAACTTGACACACTGATATAACAAAATATCAGGACAAATGTGAAAATAAAAAAAAGGATTTTTCAGTGTGTTACACTAACGAGCTAACTAGCGCTAGCTAACTTTAGCATAGCATTAGTTAGCTTAGCTCAAACTTGACTTCATAAAGCAAACAGGAAAAAACAAACAAACTTCAGTGAAAGAAAAAGGTTTGTGATATATTATTCTTTTTTCAACATGCACTTTGTGTTAAATGTAATGTAGGAGCTATTTATGTGTTGTTAGAATTAGTTTGGTATTTACTTTACTAATATTCGTTTGGTGTTTATTTAGTTATTCTACACGTTTTCTTTATTTAGAATAGATTTTGGATCATATTTTCTTTTGCTAATTATTTGTTTAGTAAATTTAGTGTTGCATGATTAGTATTTATTTGTATTAATACTTTAGTTAGGTATTTGGGAAACCCTGTGGGCACCTGAGGTTATAGGTAAGAGGCAGGTAGAGGACCAGCATGCACCTGGGTGAACCCACTTGTTTGACTGACAGTAACTGAGCCACATTTAGATAAAGAAAAGTAAACTAGAAAACTTTTAGTCGCTGAAGAGAAAGCTGCCGGTTCTGCTGGTCCTCCTCTCGTCTGGGTGAAACTGAGTAACCATGGCAACAGAAATGCATCACTGCTGAACCGTGGAAACAGACAGTTTCGGTTCTTTAGATACACATGTGAACGTCTTCCTGTGCTGAGCATGACTGAGTAACAAGAAGCTGCAGCAGTTTTTCTAAGAACACACTCACAGATACGGATCATGATACTGGTTTTTATAACGACACGAGACTGAAGGCGATTTGTATTCTCTGGAAATAAAAATGTGAAATAACATGTTTTCTTTTTTTTCCTAATTCTTTTGAATTTTGAGGTTAAAACAATGCACATATGTTCTTTATAAAAAGTGACACTGACGACATCTTACAAAGAAGACAGTTTTGGAATATAAATTCTACATAAAGGATTTTAAATCAAATCCTGAATGTATAAAACAAATAGAACAAATCTCCTTAAATACAGATTTTCAGTTTGTTATTCTGGAAGTGAAGAAAAGAAAACTTTAAAAACACTGGATTCTCTCAGATTTCAGTGACCTAATGTACGTCTTCAGTCACATTTCTGAATCGTTGGGTCATGACAACTGGCTCCAATGTTTAGATCATAAACACAAATCCTTTGAATAAAAGTACTGTAATATATATTTTTATTTAATCTATTTAAATTGTCCATATCTGTATTGATTTTTAAATGTATTGCCATGTATTGTTACAAACTCTAAAATGTAAAAACATCCAGTGAGGAGAAAATTCCTCATCAAGCTGGACAAACGTTTTTAAAATGAAACTCATTATTTAGTTTGCTTGAGGTAGATTTACATATCTCACCACAGTTGACTGACTCTGTGTGTTTGCATATCTGTCCTCCCTCTCTGCTTGGACGTTAAGAGGCCGGTGTCGATCAGCGGCTGTTTGAGGCCTTTCAGAGACGCTGACATACGATGATGATGATGTCACTGATTCTTCACCTGGTCATCTTTGTGCTCCTTGTTCAAGGTGAGGCCAGGTTCACTACAATCATTTCTGTTATAGTGGAGAAAACTTAAACAAGCAGCATTTACCTGTTTCCAGCCTTTCTCTAAAGTAAAGAAAGAAAAGTTTCTGTTTGGATGTTGTTCATCTTTCTCTGAGCTGGATTTGTCTCCATAACCTTCTCCTCTTTTTTCATGTTTCTTCAGGTTCATCAGGAGACATCCTCCTGACTCAGACTCCTGGATCTCAGTCTGTTGTTCTAGGACAGACTGTCTCTATCAGATGTCAAACCAGCACAACTGTTAGTACTAACCTCCACTGGTATCTTCAGAAACCTGGAGAAGCTCCTAAACTCCTGATTTATCTTTCTACAAACCGTCAGTCTGGAGTTTCTACTCGTTTTAGTGGAAGTGGATCTGGGACTGACTTCACTCTGACTGTTAATGGAGTCCAGACTGAAGATTCAGGAGATTATTATTGTCAGCAGGGTTACAGCTCCCCGTTCACACAGTGATACAACGTCGTACAAAAACCTCGGTCAGCTGAAGAGGAACTGATCTGACTGAACAGCTGCACTAAAACAAAAACAAGTTCCATGAAACAAAATGGAGTTTAAAATCAATCAATTAAAACTATAAACTCTAAATATTCTGCACATTAAGAAGATTATCTATTGTAACTCCTTCAATAATTACACAAGGGTGTTTGATGTTACGAGACCTGAAACCCCCCATGAACCCAGAAATCATCACTGATGATGAGTCCCAGCCCATCTGTAGGATGATTCTTTTATCTCTCTTCAGACACACATGAACATTTTATCTTAATAAATCTACTTTGTAGTTTAGTTTCTTCTGTTTTTGTAGTTTGTAAATATTTTCAGTGTTTGAATCACAGTAGCACTGATTTGATATCTCTCTATGCTGATGATATCACGCTTTATTTCACAGATTTACAATATTTCTTTGAGCTAAAACACATTCATTTAGAGTTTCTCCTCTCTTTTCTTTTGATAAACATAAACCACTAGACATGTTAAAGTCCTGGTCATTAACATTTTCTGTAAAGAAAGCTGATTTGATGATTTTCATTCAGTTGTTTCAGTCATTAAGGCGTCCATATCGATTGTTAGAAAAACCTGGTGAATAGAACATTATTTAGCAGCTGTCTTTGAGGTTGTATCTCTCTGAAATTAATTCACAGTTTATGATTTCTGCATTATTTTATTATACTTTTTATTATGAAGACGTTACATGATACAACATATTTTAAATGATCTTTATTTCGTGTTACATTCTGAAGAATTGATCTCACTGTGATCATTGATGAAGTCGCCTTGACACATTTGAAATAATTGAAAAAGACAAAAAGTGTATTTCTCATTGATTTAATGAACAGATTATCAGGAAACAATACACACACATATGAAGCAACAAGCTAATATTTATTCTCTTGAAACATGACATAAAGAGAGAGAGAGAGAGCTGCAGAGTTAGAGCAGTATCACAGTAAAACCAGCAGCAGAGTCCCAGTGACTCATTACTGGGAACATTGGTCTCTACTCAGACTCTTTGTGACTGGAGTCTGGGAGCCCTGGGTGGCCTCACAGGTCACAGAGACCACCTTCCCCCACTGGGCTGCAGAGAGCCTCAGGGTGCTGCTCCAGCTGTAGAGAGCGTCCTTCTCCAGCACCGCAGGGCTCCTGCTCTCCTCCCCGCTGCTGCTGCTGCTGCTGCCGCCGTTCACCTTCCAGGCCAGACTCCAGCCTGAGGGGAAGCCCTTGTTGGCCAGGCACATGAGCGTGGCCGTCCCCAGCTCCAGCTCCTTATTGGAGGGGGGCAGCACCGTCAGGGTGGGACGCAAATCAGCTCCTACAAGAGACACCAATCAGCTTAGAGGACAGGGAGCACACAGCTGTCAATCAAACACCACACCCTATAGGACATCTTTAATGTGTGAGAGTTGATTTTCTTTTTTTAGGAGTTTCTGTCAGATGTTTCTTTCTGCTCCACCGGTCACTCACTCACACATTGTTTCACTTCCCTTTAAGAAGCCTCTCATGCACATCAGCACACAGAGAGAGAGACCTCGTCTGACCTGAGAGATAAGACACTACACGGGTCCAAAAGAATCATTACTCAAACTTTAACATCAAAAACTGTGCTGGATTTTAGTTCAAGTCAACAACTACATTCATCTTGGAATAGATTTCATGTCTGATCTTGTTAAAGCCTCTGATATATCCCTGAGAAAATAATACAAATCTAAACTCTAAAATGAGAAATATGGTCAATCAGATCCACTCTGTCCAAAAACAGTCGACAAAAAGTGTTCTGACGGCAAACTAAGAAAACAAACGTCTTCAGTAATCTACAGAGTAATCTCTACAAGAAGTGAAAAGACATGAAGAAACATTATTATCCAGGATATTCAGCAGGATTTGAAATCATTTGAAATGACTGCTTCAAATGGTTCAGACTCAAAACAGAGAATCAAGAATATTTTTAAACCTGTCGTCCAACTTTCATTCATCAAAAACATCCGTATCATCTTCACATTTGTGCTGAACATTCAAAATCGTATTGAAATGATTTGAAGAAGACTTTAAAAATACATTTAATATCTTCACAGTCTGTCACACTTCTAAAAAAACATTTTGTTAAAGGACTTCATGAGCCGAATATCACCATCAAATATCAACTCTTCACCAGGTTCAAAATCAAAACAGCCACAGAAAGCAAGAAAATCATTCTGACGTGAGGAGGAAACTTTCAGAGACTTTATGAGAACGGAGATTTCAGTGGATTTGATCAAACTCATTTGAGTTTCAAACTCTTTTAATGGAGCATTTGAAGGCTTCATTGAAAACTATTCCTGAGTACAAGCATTGCTGTTTCATCTTTCTACATTTTGATTGTCTCACATTTTCCAAACATGGTCAGAAACAATCAGAAGAGCTGCTCTGAGTTCAACTTCAACTTAAGTCAAAGAAACAACAAATGTTCATTAGAGGTTTCAATCTTCTACAAACGTTCAGAGAAACATTTCTAACCCGTAACTGATGATAAAGAGATGAAATATCAGAGCACAAACTTACTTCCAACATCCAGTCTGGTTCCTCCACCAAAAGTCCACCACAGTGGTACAAAGTCATTGAGCGGCCGTACAAAAACCTCTCACTGTAGAGACACACGGCTCTCTGACTTTAACACACTGAACTCAAACTACCACAACTCCACATGTCACCTTACCATGAGACTGAAAATCATCCATTTCCCAACAAATCAAAACTCTGGCTTCAAACATTTCACCTTCATTTAAATTCAGTTTGTGTTTCTGTTTGAAACTGAAATCCTTTCAAGTCAAACTTTGTCTTTATTCTTTCTAAAACAAGAGATTTCAAAAGTAAAGCTCAGTATTTTCTTTTCCTCCAGGCTTGAATATGAAGACAAAAGACACCAGAATAACTTACTGATTGAATAAAAAGCTGAATATGTGACTTACTTCCAATATCCAGTCTGGTTCCTCCACCGAACGTGAGCCACAGTGATACAAACTGATGGAGTCGTCGTACAAAAACCTCTCGCTGTAGAGACACACGGCTCTCTGACTCTGACACAAACACAGACACCTCAATGAGTCTCTGCCTGCAAGACCTCTGACACCAAATGAAAACAGGATTTAAAAAGACTATAACTCATTAAAAAAATGTCTTTCTTAGAGATATTTACATCTTTTAATTATTTTGAAATCATTTTCTCAAGAACATCATTAATTACGACTCGTGATTTATATCAGAATAAATGTTTCTAGAAGCATGAACATGAAATCATATCACATTTGTTTTGAACCTTTTCTAATTAATTGTATAATGAATTGATTGATTGATAAACAGAGTAATGAGAGTGATCCCTGTTGGAGTCAGTCAGAACATTTCCATAGAGAGCCACTTTGCATCAGCAGCACCATGCTCCAGTGCTCTGGGAGAGTTTATAGTCCTGACAGTTGAACACTGGATGACTGACAGCTGTCCTTCATCACAACACAAATCCTCGTCCTCATCATCAAAAACATGACTTTGATCTGCGTCCTCATCTGGACTCTCCTCCTCTGCTGCTGCTTCACAGGTAAAGTCCAGAGAATCAAACTCCTCTCCTCTATGAACATCCGTCCCTCTGAAATGAAGCCCACTAAACCCTGACGCTGCTTTCTGTTTTTGTCTCTGTATCCTCAGAGTCCAGAGGACAGGTCACAGTGACTCAGCCTGCAGCAGTGAGCTCTGCTCTGGGAGCCTCCGTCTCCATCTCATGTAGGACCAGTCAGGATGTTTATGCTAATAGCTATTTACACTGGTACCAACAGAAAGATGGAGGAACTCCTAAACTGCTTATATACCTTGCTAGCACTCGAGCATCAGGGATTCCAGATCGTTTTTCAGGCAGTGGATCAAACTCTGCCTTCACTCTGACCATCAGTGGAGTCCAGACTGAAGATGCTGCAGTTTACTACTGTCAGAGTTATCATGTCATCAACAGTCAAGCAGTGTTCACACAGTGAAAAAGCGTCGTACAAAAACCTCCCTCAGTCAGACTGAACAGAAACTGAAGTGACTGCTGCAGCTGGAAGTTTCTGCAGAGACTGACACACTTCACTGAGGACACACACACACACACACACACACACACACACACACACACACACACACATTCACACATGTACACTCTGTTCTGCAGCTTCCCTTTCTGCAACATCAAATTAACTGACATAATACAAAATGCTGCTTGATGAAATGAACACATATAAATCTTATCTGCCTTTGTAAAGTGTCCACAAATGTCCAACTGAGGCGACTCCCACATGTAGAAGTCCAAACCTCACAGGTACAATCACCTTCACTTTCAAGTGACCATAAATGTCATGATCATTGTCAACAGTGATGTGTATAATTTTCATGAAACAGGTCAGGAGTCATTCAACAACCTTCTGGATCCTTGTTAGTGAAGAAAAGTCCAAATGGAGTCACAATATTCTAAAGTAAATATGTAAATAAAGGAAATCATTGAATCATGTTCTTTATAAATGATGCAAAAGAAATATGTCAAAACTCTAAAAGATCTGAAGACAGAGAAGAAAATACAGAAGCATCTTCTCAGAGACACACTACCATCAAATCATCCTGTACGCTGATGACATACAGTTATACTTTACAGATCTCCAATTCTTTGACTCCATCATTTCACCACTTATTAAAACATTCCTTTACCTTTATAAGGACATGTGAAGTTAATTTGTGCCTCTTTGCCTGACTCCTGGTAATGTGTGGTGATACTGCTTGGTGTGTGAAGGTGTAGTGAGCTGTTACCTGATTTTTCCTGACTGATGTGCTCTGTAGCCTCATGTTGAAGAGGAAATTCAGCCTTTGACTCCCCCTGTTTGAGCCAGTGCAGTCAGCCTGCTGACCTTCCTGGTGTCTCCTTTAATCAGGGCCTCAGATTGAGCAAGACGAGTGCCAGACTGCTGCTTTTCCTGTACCAGCTCATCCATATTGACCGGCTCAGATTGTCGATAAACCGAACTCTGCCATAGTTGTTGTGTACACTGATCATGTTGTGTATATATTGGTGGATAATTTACTGCATGACTGCCTGTATTTAGACCCATGAATGTGTGTAACCTTTGTGTGAAACTGAACCAACTGAACTTCACGCTTTGCTTTGCTTTTTTAATTTATAGGCAGCTGGACGAGCTGCAGGGAATACGCATGGGATCCACATCCTTGCATGCAGTGTGGTAGGCCTGATAGTGGTGGTCACTTAAGTGATGGTAGGTCGTCTTTTTTTCTTGCAGTGTTAGTGATCACGGTTGGCTCAGTGTGGTGGGGTCTGTGATAGAATCTCCTCGGAGTAAGTACCCTGTCTAGTTATGGTTGCCCTCACATATTAGAAGTGTTTATATGAATCTGTAGCTGTAATTTTTTAGATATTATTATTGTGAAATAAAAACATTTGATCAAACTTACTGTTGCTTTTATTTCCTCAGGCATTCCAGCTAAAAGCACAACATTTTAAATAAATATTTGATTGGTGAACTGAATGCACGTCTCCTGCTCTCCTTGAACCTATACATTTGTTTTGTGTCAACATAACTGAAGCAGGGGCCTATCAGGACCCACACGTTAATATAGACTTCATATCTGTCTTTCAACACTGTGTCTGGTTACATTATTACATAGAAGAAGAAGAAAAGGGTCGTTTCTGGCTCACAATAACATCCAATTGTTCCTCGAACACAAACCCACTCCTCCTATACTCAGGTGAACATATAATGGTGACTCTTATAAGAACCTGGTTTTCTGTAAAAACAAACTGTACAAACACACACGTTATATAACACACACACACACACACACACACACACACACACACAAACACTCTGTCATTGTAACATCAAAGTTGGTCCAAATGTACCCCTTCATACCTCTTAAAAAATCTCAACATGATCTGAAACTCTTAAAGCATGTCATTGAAGGAAGTGCCTCACATTAAAATAAATCATGAAACTATGTTCTTCTAACTTTAAAGCCTTCAATAAGTGTTGTGAGGCTTCCAGTGAACTCACATGATGTTACTCTGATGAAGAACACAGAAAGCTTCCTTTAAAAGGACCTTAAACCTGCAACAACACAACTCTCTTTAGAAGTCACATTAACAAACTTTTAGCACATCCTTACAAGAAAATGATCCTTACTAAAATACAATGACATGACTTTTATTTATTTTAAACACACAATGACCTTGTATGCTGATGATGCTCTGCAGTTGGTTTCTAATGACCTAAAAACTTCTCATATTCAAATTTGTTTTCAGCACACTTTGAAATAATCAACTCAAAATCAGCCACTTTCTCAGAACATTTCCATAGAGAGCCACTTTGCATCAGCAGCACCATGCTCCAGTGCTCTGGGAGAGTTTATAGTCCTGACAGTTGAACACTGGATGACTGACAGCTGTCCTTCATCACAACACAAATCCTCGTCCTCATCATCAAAAACATGACTTTGATCTGCGTCCTCATCTGGACTATCCTCCTCTGCTGCTGCTTCACAGGTAAAGTCCAGAGAATCAAACTCCTCTCCTCTATGAACATCCGTCCCTCTGAAATGAAGCCCACTAAACCCTGACGCTGCTTTCTGTTTTTGTCTCTGTATCCTCAGAGTCCAGAGGACAGGTCACAGTGACTCAGCCTGCAGCAGTGAGCTCTGCTCTGGGAGCCTCCGTCTCCATCTCATGTAGGACCAGTCAAGATGTAGATACTACGAACAGCAAACCCGACTTATCCTGGTACCAACAGAAAGATGGAGGAACTCCTAAACTGCTGATTTACTCTGGTAGCACTCGAGCATCAGGGACTCCAGGTCGTTTTTCAGGCAGTGGATCAAACTCTGCCTTCACTCTGACCATCAGTGGAGTCCAGACTGAAGATGCAGCAGTTTACTACTGTCAGAGTTTACATATCATCAACAGTCAGTATGTGTTCACACAGTGAAAAAGCGTCGTACAAAAACCTCCCTCAGTCAGACTGAACAGAAACTGAACTGACTGCTGCAGCGTGAAGTTTCTGCAGAGACTGACACACTTCACTGAAGCAGCTCAGACATGATAAAGACCTTAAAAATCAATCAGCCCTCATATTTGGTTTGGATTATAAACCTCATTGAAAAAACACTCAAACACTACACACTCTTTACAAGCAGAGGATTATGGGTAATAAAACTGAATTCATATATATTTTCTTAAAGTAATTGTAATGGGTGAAGCCCCTGTATTTTACTTTTCTGTAACCTCTGTTCAATGGGGAGCACTCTGTTCAAGCAGCACGCAATGCAGTGTTTGGTCTTTGCAAATTGTACAATTTATTAAACACAATAATTAAAACTATTAAAACAGTCCAAGCTTCAGGGTCTTTAAGATCAACGTCCACTTTTGAAGCAGAGGGCCAGTCCTCCTTGTGCTGTATCTCGATGCGGTGTGTAGAGATCAGCCTGAGCAGAGATAGTTGATGTTAAGAGCAGGGCCTTGGATGCTCAACCCTTACTTCACTCAGATGGGTTGAATTAGTTCAGTCTATTTCTCCTGTCTTGCTCTGGGCCTTATAAACAATAATTCTAAAGAAACCAAACAACACACTTTCAAATAAATAATATTTGGCCACGGCAATATCAAAGTAAAAAAACTCAAAACAATAAACCCAACCTTCAGAATTGAAATAGCTGTCTTAACGGCTGTCTTCGGATGTACAATAGAGCTTTGAGGACCATGTGAAGTATTTGAGAGGTACTAAGCTGCAGGAGAGGTGTAGCGCGCTTCACCCCTCCACGTGTTCCACAGCGCTTCCTCTCTCGTAACTCTCTTGTTCCCGATCCTCACGTGGTCGCGCCGTCGGGGGTTCGTACTCGTCGCGCTGTTCTCTGTCGAAGTCTCTGTTGCTACCATCCCCAGCTCTGCACTCCCGGTGCCCCTCACACCTCCGCCTGCACGATTCCGTCTCTGTCCTCCCATACTCGGCTTCTCTTCCAATGTTCCTCCCGCATGCCCCTCAATCTCCGTCTTTTCACACACCCGCTGGTATCTGCACACCTGTGTAATGAGCCCGCAGCACCCAGAAAAAGCCTACACCTCCAACTGAGCACCAATCACCTTCCTCCCTTCCCCGTGAACAGGTGTAGGTGATCGCAATCAGCACACAGTCACACTAGGGGAAGGGGGAGGGGAGCAGAGTCAGACAAACGCAGACAGTCACACACAACCTGTGACACTATTATCTCTAAACCTTCATTTAGCAGCTCATTAAGAGAAGAATGAATAAAGATTTAAAGACCCATAATTATCCAACAACACAAGTAAGACATGTTTTGGTATATAGACGAGTTTATCATCTGCATAGTGAGGAACTTTTTGTCATTTCTACCATTGGCAGTAACACACTGAGATCCATAGGATAGGTTTATAAAGCAGTTTAGATTATTTGAACCACTGATTAATTATTCATTGATTCAATCCTCTATCAATGATAACAGGTATCTACTACCTGGAATCAGTGTTTATATCACCTTTGAAAAGATGCAGAACATGAATCTTTCTGACCTCACAGATAACGTTTGTAATAAAGGGGCTGAGTATGTGGACTTTGTTGATGCTGACAGACACAATGAACAACAGAAATACAAAAAGCTTTAGCTTCAGCATACTTAGAGTCCTTAAATACTGTAAATGATGAAGAAGATCCTGAAATCAAACATCGGAAAAAATGAAAAAACAAAGGCATTTAAAATAGAACCGGGATTAATATCATAATAAAGAAACATGCAGGAATATGTTTCTCTAAAGCAGTGGTTCTCAACCTTTATTAGCTCGTGACCCTACTTTGACTTCACTCTGTTTTCAGCACATTTTGAAATGATCAACTCAAAATCAGCCATTTTCTCAGAACATTTCCATAGAGAGCCACTTTGCATCAGCAGCACCATGCTCCAGTGCTCTGGGAGAGTTTATAGTCCTGACAGTTGAACACTGGATGACTGACAGCTGTCCTTCATCACAACACAAATCCTCGTCCTCATCATCAAAAACATGACTTTGATCTGCGTCCTCATCTGGACTCTCCTCCTCTGCTGCTGCTTCACAGGTAAAGTCCAGAGAATCAAACTCCTCTCCTCTATGAACATCCGTCCCTCTGAAATGAAGCCCACTAAACCCTGACGCTGCTTTCTGTTTTTGTCTCTGTATCCTCAGAGTCCAGAGGACAGGTCACAGTGACTCAGCCTGCAGCAGTGACCTCTGCTCTGGGAGCCTCCATCTCCATCTCATGTAGGACCAGTCCGAATGTTTATAATAATAATTATTTGCACTGGTACCAACAGAAAGATGGAGGAACTCCTAAACTCCTCATTTACTTTGTTAGCACTCGAGCATCAGGGATTCCAGGTCGTTTTTCAGGCAGTGGATCAAACTCTGACTTCACTCTGACCATCAGTGGAGTCCAGACTGAAGATGCAGCAGTTTACTACTGTCAGAGTTATCACACTCCATATGTGTTCACACAGTGAAAAAGCGTCGTACAAAAACCTCCCTCAGTCAGACTGAACAGAAACTGAACTGACTGCTGCAGCGTGAAGTTTCTGCAGAGACTGACACACTTCACTGAAGACACACACACACACACACACACACACACACACACACACGCACACGCACACATGCACGCACGCACACACACACACACACACACACACACTCTGTCATAGTAACATCAAAGTTGGTCTAAATGTATCCCTACATACCTCTTAAAAAATCTAAACATGATCTAAAACTCTTAAAACATAGCCTCCAATGGAATGACTGACACACCCATGCACTGGTTTACATCCTAACTCTCTGGTGGCACTCAGTTTATTCAACTCAAAACCTTCAAATCCCAGCTATTTCCAGTCACTACCGGTGTTCCTCAGAGTTCTGTCCTGGGCCCCCTTCTGTTCATCATCTATCTCCTTCCTCTTGGTCATATCTTCTGTAAATACAACATCCAGTTCCATTGCTATGCAGATCACACCCAGCTTTACCTGTCCACCACACACACCTCCTTCTTCCCGTCTACTTCCCTGTCTGATCGCCTACAACAAATCAAATCCTGGTTCTCCTGCAACTTCCTCAAATTAAACAGTGACAAAACCTAGGTTCTCGTCATCGGTACCAAATCCACAATTTCAAAACATGACAGTTTTTCTCTCACTATTGATCACTCCTCAGATTCTCCCTCCCCTCATGTTAAGAGTCTGGGTGTCATCCTTGACAGCAGACTATCATTCCAAGCTCACATCAATAATGTCACTCGGTCTGGTTATTTCCATCTACGTAACATTAATCACCTCTGTCCGTCCCTCACTCCCAACAGTACAGCCATCCTCGTTAACACCCTGGTTACATCCCACATTGACTACTGCAACTCCCTTCTCTTTGGTCTCCCTCTCAAGTCCATCCATAAACTTCAACTGGTCCAGAACTCTGCAGCTCGCATCATCTCTAGAACCCCCTCCGTTAATCACATCACTCCTGTCCTTCAGCAGCTTCATTAGCTCACGGTTAAATATCGCATTGACTTCAAAATTCTGCTCCTCACCTTTAAGGCCATCCATAACCTCGCTCCACTGTACCTCTCTGATCTCCTGCACATCAACACACCCACCCTCACTCTCAGGTCTTCTTCTTCCCTTCAACTCACTGCACCACCCTCACACCTGTCCACCATGAGGTCCAGGGCCTTCAGCTGCTCTGTCTCCTGCCTCTGGAACTCCCTCCCACCACACATCTGTGATATTGACTCTCTTTCCATTTTTAAATTCTCCATCCGGTCTCATAAATCCTCTACACAATGATTTCATACATCCTGTAAATTTGTCTTTTTGATGTTCATTTTATAGATGTATTGTTACTTTGTTGATTTAATCTCTGCTTTGTAAGGTGACCTTGAGAGCTTTGAAATGTGCCTTTAAGTTAAATGTATTATTATTATTATCATTGAAGGAAGTGCCTCACATGACCTGAAACAATAGAAAGACAAAATAAATCATGAAACTATGTTCTTCTAACTTTAAAGCCTTCAATAAGTGTTGTGAGGCTTCCAGTGAACTCACATGATGTTACTCTGATGAAGAACACAGAAAGCTTCCTTTAAAAGGACCTTAAACCTGCAACAACACAACTCTCTTTAGAAGTGACATTAACAAACTTTTAGTACATCCTTACAAGAACATGATCCTTACTAAAATACAATGACATGACTTTTATTTATTTTAAACACAATGACCTTGTATGCTGATGATGCTCTGCAGTTGGTTTCTAATGACCTAAAAACTTCTCATATTCAAATTTGTTTCCAGCACATTTTGAAATAATCAACTCAAAATCAGCCATTTTCTCAGAACATTTCCATAGAGAGCCACTTTGCATCAGCAGCACCATGCTCCAGTGCTCTGGGAGAGTTTATAGTCCTGACAGTTGAACACTGGATGACTGACAGCTGTCCTTCATCACAACACAAATCCTCGTCCTCATCATCAAAAACATGACTTTGATCTGCGTCCTCATCTGGACTCTCCTCCTCTGCTGCTGCTTCACAGGTAAAGTCCAGAGAATCAAACTCCTCTCCTCTATGAACATCCGTCCCTCTGAAATGAAGCCCACTAAACCCTGACGCTGCTTTCTGTTTTTGTCTCTGTATCCTCAGAGTCCAGAGGACAGGTCACAGTGACTCAGCCTGCAGCAGTGACCTCTGCTCTGGGAGCCTCCGTCTCCATCTCATGTAGGACCAGTCAGGATGTTCATGGTAGCAACCATTTGTACTGGTACCAACAGAAAGATGGAGGAACTCCTAAACTCCTCATTTACTATGCTAGCACTCGAGTATCAGGGATTCCAGGTCGTTTTTCAGGCAGTGGATCAAACTCTGACTTCACTCTGACCATCAGTGGAGTCCAGACTGAAGATGCAGCAGTTTACTACTGTCAGAGTTTACATGTCATCAACAGTCAGTGGGTGTTCACACAGTGAAAAAGCGTCGTACAAAAACCTCCTTCAGTCAGACTGAACAGAAACTGAAGTGACTGCTGCAGCGTGAAGTTTCTGCAGAGACTGACACACTTCACTGAGGACACACACACATATACACACACACACACACTCACCATGCAACTTTATGACATTACATTCACAGAGAGAATTAGAATCTGCTCCTGTTCTATATCACAACCTCCTCATCCTCTTCTCCTTCAGACCCTAATCCCATCAATAATCTAATCAGACGCTCTCTCTACTTTCACTCCTCTTTATTGATCAGACTGTTTCATCAACACCTGCAGTTCACATTTCAGCAAACAGAAGAACACCACTTACATCAAAGAAGAGAATAAAACACACCATCTTTTAAATATCAAACATTTTCAGCCCACAAAAGAACCTTCTCCCCACTTTCCTCACCATGATGGTGACGTGTAATTGTCACCTTGGTTACGACACATTAGTTGCACATTACTGCCACCTTCTGGTGCACACTGTTGATTGAGATATTTTGTAGCACTTATTCAAATAAGATAAAAGGGAAAAATGTGTTGAATGATCTACAGTATGACGATTAAATGAAACTCTCTCTATGTGATCTGTTCATGTTAGATATTAAAACAGATATGTCACACATCTTTTCAAAGTGTCGGCACATTCCTCCCACTTATACTGAACTATTTTTTGATAAGGTTACCTGTTATCCATGGTGTTGAAAACAGTGGTAAGCAAAAGACAAGTTATCCCACAAGTAGGTAGAATTATTCAAAGGTCACATATTCTGCAAAAAACACTTCTCCATGTTTCTCTAACACTAATACGTGTCTCTAGTGTGTCTACAAACCCCCCAATGATGAGTTAAGTCCATCCTCTCCGTCTTCTGCCTGCTCCACCTTTAAGAAAATGTGTGCTCAAACAGGCCGTTTGGAGATTTTCCCTTCATGACATCACAAAAGGCAGTAACCCCTCCCCCAGGTGGGTGACACTCCCACAGCTAGGTGTTTGTTCTGCCCTCTGAGTCTGCCTTCTCACCGTAAACAATAGGGCATGGAGCGAGAAAGCCCGAGCCGCCCAAGCCCTTCCAGAGAGGGGCGTGGTCAGACACAGCTCATTTACATTTAAAGCTACAGACACAGAAACAGCCTGTTCTGAGCAGGGCTGAAATAGAGGGGTTTATAGGCATGATCAAATACAGGATCAGAGTGGATTTAGAACAAGACACTTCACACACATGTTTTGGGGAGCTCTGAGACTTTTATATGTAATCACAGATATTTTTTCTGCATATTTTCCGATTGCTGTCTCACCTTTATATCCATAGACTCTCTCATGCAAGGGTGATGATGTCATTACATAACACGGTCAGAGTGAACAAACAGATGCATGCTTTACTGTTCAATAAGTTTAAAAGGTTAAAAACGATATTGCACAAAACAATCAGCAGAAAAACTCTAAAAAATATCAAACCCCTGCAGATGATGAAAATGCAGCAGCCTGACTGGTCTTCAACCCGCCAAAACAGCACACGTCACTCCGCTGTTCATCTCCCTCCACTGGCTCCCAGTTACTGCTGGTATCAAATTTAAAACTCTGCTGCTCACTTACAGAACAGCCACAGCAATATCTCCTCCTTACCTAAGCTCTCTCATCCAGGTCTATTCTCCCTCCCGCCCACTACGCTCTGCCAATGAAAGGCGTCTGATCCAACTTTCACAACAAGTCTCTAACACAACTCTTCTCCTCTGTCGCCCCCTGGTGGTAAAACAAACAACCAAAGATGATGACGATATTAAGAGATATTTAGAACTCTCAATTGTGAGCTGTCGATGTTGTTGTTTGTCGTGACGATATATTAACTTTAATTTTTTTTTTTTAAAGTGCTCTGCCTCTGGTCACTTCCTGTCAGCACCTGTGTGTCCAATCAGACTTAAAGCCGTTCCTGACGTTGTTTCCTCCTCTCTAGATGTTCTCTTGTGTTGTTCTTACTCTCTGATGTACGTCACTTTGAATAAAAGTGTCTGATAAAGGAATTGTAGAATTGTATTTCTCTCCTTCTAGATTCTAAGAAAAGGTAAAAACACAACATTTGTGTTTTTTGAGACCTCCGATCTGAGTGAATCTTTTATTACAAACACTGCAACCGTACGGTTTCTCTCCCGTGTGGACAAACGAGTGACGTTTCACGTTTCCTTTTCGTGTGAAGCTTTTCCCACAAACTGAACAACTATAGGCTTTCTCTCCACTGTGGATATACAAATGGCGTTTCAGATCTCCATGTTCTGCAAATCTCTTCCCGCAAAGGGAACAAGTCACACGTTTCTCTCCTGTGTGGGTTCTCATGTGTCTCTTCACAGAGTACATGTGCATTTTTTTGCCACACACTGAACAAATGCATTTTCTTCCTGTATGGATTCCTGCGTGGTCAAACAAATCTCTGATGTGACTAAAACTCATTTTACAAACTTTACAGGCATGACGTTTTCCTCCTGTGTGAGTATGTAAGTCTGAGATCAAATTTGACTTTACTGAGAACCTCGTAGCACCAACAGAGGAACTGAAGGGTTTCTCTTCTGTGTGGATTCTCATGTGTGCCAGAAGCATTCCTCTCAATTTGAAACTTTTTTGACAAATGGAGCAGCTGAAACAATTCTCCTCCGAGTGACATTTCAAATGTTTTCTTAAGAAGGCTCTCCGCATGTATCTTTTACCACAAAATGAACAACTGAGTGGTTTCTCTCCTTTTTTTATTTCTCTGATTCCATGTTGATGTTCCCTTTGCCCAAATCTTGTAGCACATTCAGAGGAGCTTAAAGATGTGTTTTGCAGAGGGTTGAAAATTGACAGAGTTTTAAAGGTCTCCTCCCAATCACAAAGACTGTTATTGTCCTCAGAGTCAGAGTGTGAAGTCTGTTCATGAGTAACAGACTGTACAAGAATGTGTGGATTAAAGTCTCTGTCTGCTCCTGATCCTCCACAGTCCTCTCCGCCGGCTTCTGTTTCCGAATGCTGTGTGTCTCTGCTCTCTTCAGTTTGGATTTCATGAAGCTGTGAGGTCTGGGGTTTCTCTACATCGTCACCGTCTTCTCTCTTCACAGGGACAGGAGTGAATACAAACATGCTGATATGAGCAGCCTCTGGCTCTTGAAGCTGCTCTCTCTCCTGACTGCTCCAGAGCTCCTCCTGGTCCTCTTTAATGTGTGGTGGTTCTGGTGGGTCCTCCTGGTCCAGACTGGAGCTTCTCTCCTTCTGCTCAGGGGGAACCTCTTCTTCACCCAACAACAGCTGCTGAACTTCTGTTGAGAACAATTAAAGACGTAAAGTTTATGAAAAAAGCTATTTTTTATGCAAATATTTAGATTCACAGTTTATGTGAGGTCATTTGTGGGTAGGATTTTATTTACATTATGTGATATTGTTATGCATTTAACGTTGTTTCTGTTTAAGGTCACATATTCTCGAACCCTTATATGTGTCCCTAGTCCGTCTACAAACCCCCCAGTGATGAGAAAAGTCCATCCTCTCCGTCTTTTGTCTGCTCCACTTTTCAGAAAATGTGTGCTCAAACAGGCCGTTTGGAGATTTTCCCTTCATGACATCACAAAAGGCAGTAACCCCTCCCCCAGGTGGGTGACACTCCCACAGCTAGGTGTTTGTTCTGCCCTCTGAGTCTGCCTTCTCACCGTAAACAATAGGGCATGGAGCGAGAAAGCCCGAGCCGCCCAAGCCCTTCCAGAGAGGGGCTTGGTCAGACACAGCTCATTTACATTTAAAGCTACAGACACAGAAACAGCCTGTTCTGAGCAGGGCTGAAATAGAGGGGTTTATAGACATGATCAAATACAGGATCAGAGTGGATTTAGAACAAGACACTTCACACACATGTTTTGGGGAGCTCTGAGACTTATTTAAACTGGTTGAAGAGGAAGATAAGATGTGACCTTTAAAGTATCCGTTGTGTTTTGGGGGAGCATAAAGTTAGACTTGAAACAGGTACCAATATTGTTAGATTTTTTGGGGGGGCAGGGGGCCTTTTTCTACCTTTATTGTAGAGATAGGAAAGTGGATAGAGTCGGAAATCAGGGAAACAACATGCTGGAAAGAAGCCACAGGTCAGAATTGAACCTGGGCCGTGCGCACTAACCACCACACCTCCAGCGCCCCATTTTGTTTTATTTTTACTGATATGTTATCCAAATTAAAAATTCTGGGTTCATGACAACCCTACAAAGACTTCAGGTTCACTGTATCTGTGGGCAGATTTGTTTCACAGCCAGCAAAGCGACGTCCATCATGACACACAATATGAAACAGATGTAACAAGAAACAACACAATGAAGAGAAGGACAACAATTTAACACTTATTTAAACATTTATTTATTGAGTTAGGACGGTGGACATGAATCAACAAATCACATCAAAGTAAATATGCTGGAATTAGCACAAAAGCTACATTTCATCCGTAGTCCTAAAGCAGCTACGAACAGAAAATACAGAAAATAAAAAGATCTCCTAAAAGAAGGAGGTTTGGCAATGAAATAATCATTTTAAAACCTTTATTAAAAAGCATTGATGGAGAGCTGAGAACAAAATATTTCATACTTTACACCGAGGGCTTCATTTTATGGTTGGGATAATGACTAATAATAAGCAATAGGTTGCTTGTAGTTCTCTCTGATGTACTTCTTATAATATTACTGTATAAATTATATTGTTAGTATTCTGTGTGTGCATGTGTGTAGGCAAACATGCATGTGTGAGTTTTAGTCTTGCTGTTGATGTTTTTGTTTTGCTTTTTATTCTGTATTGCTCTCTTGTTTCATGTTCAGCACTTTGGTCAGCTGTTGCTGTTTTTAAATGTGCTTTATAAATAAATGTGATTGATTAATAAAGAAAAACTGAGCGGACTTCAGGGTTAAAAACAGCATCCAGTAGTTTGTGTTGTCGCTCGTTTTCCTCTTTTGATCGATGAAGTTGCTCCTCATATTCTGCTATCGTTCCTTCAAACAGCTCAAATATCTCTTCAGCAGCTGCAGTCAGTCTCTGGTTGACGAAAGATCTCAGTGTTTGGACTTTAGACATTTTCACACACGGACAGAAGCTTTTTATTCACACACACGTCATTAAAACCGGTTTCTGATTTGAGCTTTGTCGCTAGTTTCAGCTTGCGAGCTAAGCTAACTTCATTAGCTTGGTAGGTCGCTGGAGTTTCCGGTTACGGAGCTACACTCCACACCAGTAGGTGGCGGAAATGCGCCAACATGCTGTTAGCCAACCGCCAGAAAACAACAACAAAGCGAAGAAGAAGAAGACTCGCTCCAGGACTAAATTAGAGTTTCCTGAACTGTTTTAGCGTTTGAATTAAATCCTGCTGACTTTCAAAGAAGCTTATGTCTACAAACGGGAGTGTGTCCGGTAGTTTTGTCCTGTGGAGGGCAGTAATTTACGCACAAGAAGAAGAACACGTAGCGTATGGAGTTAGCTTAGCATGCTAGCTGGGACCAAGCTCAGCCAGAGATTATTTTTCAGCGGTGTGTGTGTGTGTGTGTGTGTGTGTGTGTGTGTGAGTGTGTGTGTGTGTGTGTGTGTGTGTGTGTGAGTGTGTGTGTGTGTGTGTGTGTGTGTGTGTGTGTGTGTGTGGAGAAAAAGCTGCTCTGTCGCTGTGTGAAAATGTGTAAAGTTAAAATGCTGAGATCTTTCGTCAACCAGAGACTGACTGCAGCTGCTGAAGAGATATTTGAGCTGTTTGAAAGAACGATAGCAGAATATGAGGAGCAACTTCGATCAAAAGAGGAAAACGAGCGACAACACAAACTACTGGATGCTGCTTTAAACCCTGAAGTCCGCCTGCACAGATTAGGTTTGTATAGTTTATTGTTAGTGCTACTTTAAAGCCATGAGAAACAAGATACCTTCCCACATGATTAGGGATGTAACGACTCACTCAACTCATGACACGATACGATTCACGATACGATTCTCTCACGGTTTATTTGACAAAATGAGACTGTAGACAAATGAGTGAAACAGATTCCTTTAGGGGCTGCTAACCTGCTTGTCAGTGTGGTTTGGCCTTTAATGGTTTTTCTCTCTCAACAAGGGGAGGTGATTGGAGCTTCTCATTGTCTTCTTGTAATATTGTCACACAGTTTTTGTCTCGTCTGTTCTCTTCTCACCTCTTTCATTTTCTGTCTTGAAGCCAAAATGCTTCCACACCTCCGATTTAAAAGACGGTGGTGCGTCCTCAATTTCTAAATCTCGCCTCTGCTGTACAGCTGCTGACTGAGTACCGATGTGAACCTCTTTACATCCCTACTCATAACTGCGAGATATGTTATGATGTGCTGATTTTCTTTGGACCCACAGCTGGAGTTTCAGAGGTTAAATCCAGCTGAATTCCCCCAGAAAAACTATAGCAGTCCCTCTGAAGTCATATCACCATGGAAACCTTTCAGATCTCACACACAGTCCGAGATGAGCTCATAAGTGGAGTTTGACACGCACTCAGTCTCTCTCTCTCTCTTCCACAAATCTTGTCAATGAAGATATGGAGACCCCAGGAAGAGTAGCTTCTGTTTAACACATAAGCGAATGGGGATCTTTGAAGTCATATCACCATGGAAACCTTTTATTTTTCACACAGCTGATTGAGATGAGCTCATAAGTGGAGTTTGGCACACATAAAGTGCATGTGTTAAAATGGCTTTACAGACCCTCTAACATTTAACTCCATTTAAGAGCTTCATGCTCATATTATGCAACATAGGCTTTTCCAAGACTTCTGTCCGTCCCGCTTTCTCTTTCCCTCTCATTGTGCGTCTCTTATGTGTCTATGGATGTCTGTCTTTTTTATTTTTGACTCACAACCCAGACTGTCCTCTGCAAGCACAACATCCTCTCTATGTGTGGAGCGGAGCAGCTAGACCACCTACGCCCCAACCCTTAGTTTTCAATCCCAGCTATATGTTCCCTTCGTAAAACTCATAAAATAAAAATGAACACAAACTTTGGTAAATGCATTACAATATCGCAGAATGTGACACGTTTAAAATCCTGTCTTCATGTTTTCCAGCACTGCACCATTATTCACTTTTTTCACTGGTTCAAAATGTTGGCGTGAAAAATAGTTTTTGTAAAACTGTGTCTTTAATTGTTCTCAACAGAAGTTCAGCAGCTGTTGTTGGGTGAAGAAGAGGTTCCCCCTGAGCAGAAGGAGAGGAGCTCCAGTCTGGACCAGGAGGACCCACCAGAACCACCACACATTAAAGAGGACCAGGAGGAGCTCTGGAGCAGTCAGGACAGAGAGCAGCTTCAAGAGCCAGAGGCTGCTCATATCAGCATGTTTGTATTCACTCCTGTCCCTGTGAAGAGAGAAGACGATGTAGAGAAACCCCAGACCTCACAGCTTCTTGAAATCCAAACTGAAGAGAGCAAAGACACACAGCCTTTGAAAGAAGAAGCCGGCGGAGGGGACTGTGGAGGATCAGGAGCAGACAGAGACTTTAATCCACACATGCTTGTACAGCCAGTTACTCATGACAAGACTTCACACTCTGACTCTGAGGACAATAACAGTCTTTGTGATTGGAAGGGGACCTTTAAAACTGTGAGTGATATTGATTGTGGTCCTGGAAGAACATCTTTAAGCTCATCTGATTGTGCTACAAGCTTTGGACAAAATGAACATCCACAGGAAAACAAAGCATTAGAAAGAGAAGTGAGACTATTCAGTTGTTCATTTTGTGGTAAAAGATACATGCAGAGAGCCTTCTTAAGAAAACATTTGAAATGTCACTCGGAGGAGAATTGTTTCAGCTGCTCCATTTGTCAAAAAAAGTTTTAAATTGAGAGGAATGCTTCTGGCACACATGAGAATCCACACAGAAGAGAAACCCTTCAGTTGCTCTGTTGGTGCTACGAGGTTCTCAGTAAAGTCAAATTTGATCTCAGACCTAAACTTGGACACAGGAGGAAAACTTTATACCTGTTCTGTTTGTAAAATGAGTTTTAGACACATAAAGGATTTGTTTGACCACGCAGGAATCCATACAGGGAGGAAATGTGTTTGCTCAGTGTGTGGCAAAAAAATTCAAAAGCGCTCTCTAAAGCGACACATGAGAATTCACACGGGAGAGAAACATGTGACTTGTTCAGTTTGCGGGAAGAGATTTCTAGAACATGGAGATCTCAAACGCCATTTGCTCATCCACAAAGGAGAGAAAGCCTTTAGTTGTCCCGTTTGTGGGAAAAGATTTACACAAAAAGGAAACGTGAAACGTCACCTGTTGGTACACACAGGAGAGAAACCGTTTAGTTGTTCAATTTGTGGGAAAAGTTATTCAGAAAATAAACACCTGAAACGCCACTCGAAGGTCCACACAGTCGAGTGAACCTGTTTGGCAGGAATGCTTTAAAGCAGTGCTTCTCAACTGGTGGGTTGGGAGCCAAAAGTGGGTTGTGGAGCCGTGTTCAGTGGGTTGCCTGGGAAAAAAAGTGTGCAAAAGTCCATGAAGTACTTTTTAAACATGTTTGTTTTGTTCCGTGTCCTTGTTCTGTCACATGTTTTGTACCATCTAACTTCACGATTCTTCTTTAAAAAAATCTGATTGGTTGAAAAATATCAGAAATTTCGGTCGAGATTTTTCCTGAAGTGTGCGATGGGTCAGTGGTAACAGATTTGGAAATGCCTTTATTTTTCTTACGTGAGCTTTTTAGCTGCAGCTTCAGAGCTGTGGGTCTCTCATTCCTGCTGCATGTCTGTTGGGGGGGCACTGTGGGAATCACAGGGAAAGTTCGGAAAAGAAACTAAGGGGAGTCTAGTACGCTCCATGAGGGTGAGAGTGTGTGAGAATTCAAAAAACTTTATTTATCCCCGGGGGGCAATTCAAGGTCACACAGAGCAGGAAATGAACGACTTAACGACAAATGCTGCTCTGCGAGCCGGCCGGTCGACCACACAGGCAGTGACCCAGAACCGAAAAAATGATGAGATAAACAAAGCAGATACAGCTTGGCAAGCAGGCATCAGATCAGATGTCAGTCTTCACTACAGAGCAATATTATGGCCACCTGGGTGGGTGGAGGAAGTCAAACCTGGAGATGTAGTTACAGTATATGTTCAAATTCTACTGCACTTATGTCGCTGACACAGGAGAATGAAGAAAGCTGACATGGCAGCAAAAAGAGCAAAGTGTGGTGAGGGAAGCAAAGGCAGGTTTTATTTTTTCATTGCTGCCAACAATTAAATATGCACCAAGTGTAAGAATGGACAGGAGGGACAGTGTGGTTATAGGCTGAGACTGGGTCACTGTGCATGAAATCACTGGCTGGCAGTGGTTGGTAGAGACAGAACATCATGCCTTGACAGCAGCATGCACCAACTATCCCACAGAGAGAATCCTCATTAAAAGATTTACTTTGAAAACCTGACAGGTGTTGCTGCTTCCTGTTTGTATGTGAAGCCAGCACAAAGAAATGCCAGGCGGTCTACAGATTTGTGTAGCCTCACAAATAATACCAACAATACCAATATTGATTACGATAATACAAATATCGGACTCAGTATCAGTATCAGTACATGTGTATCGGAGCGGAACTAAAAAACAGTGGATCTTTGCATCTCTTATTGAAACCTGAGAGGAATTGAAGTAAGTTTGGATAAAATCGACACTCTGAAAGAACTCTGGGAATGGAATACGGGCTGTAGGATTTTATTTCAGAATCTTATAGAAAATAAGTTGATTGAGAAGATATTTAGTACACATTGTATTTAAGTTCTTGCTATTTTTACCTTATTTCTATTGTTAACTGTTTTGCACCAAACACCAAGTCAAATGATCCTTTAAGGGTAGCATGTTTTATTGGATAAAAGACTTCATCATACTGTAGGTCCATTCAGGTACGGGTTGGGAGAGCTTGCTCAGAAACAGCAGACATTGAAAATGGAACTCCCCAAGGTTCAGTAATCAGTCCAGTCCTTTTCAATGCTATGATCAATTTTATTTTTGTAAAAATTAATCATGGCTTTGGTGCGTCCCTGTTTGCAGATGATGGCGCCATCTGGAGGCGAGGGAAAAATATTCAGCATTTGTTCCTACAAACTCAGAAGGCTTTGGATCAGGTAGTGCAGTGGGCGGAGAGGTGCGGCTTCAGGATCTCTGCAGCTAAGACTAAGCTTATGATCTTTGGCCTCAAAAGGAAAATTCCCAATTTAAGTCTTCTAATGTACGATTGTTCTTTAGAAAGAGTAAATGTGTTTAAATGTGTTGGTGTATGGATGGATAAGAGACTTTCTTGGAAAACTCATGTTTGAACAAATCATCTGTAAATGTGAGAAAGTGAATAACATCCTCAGAAGCCTAGCTACCATCAATAAAAAGGAAGAGGCTACTGCTAAAATCTTGTAGAAAGGACGATGTGGTTTTAACTAGGCTGAGGTCTGGACAGTTATTTAAAGGTAATCAGTAAACACCCTGATGGTCTGTGTCAGTGTGGAAAGGAGGAAACAGTCCGTCATGTTGTCTTTGTTTGTGTTAAATACAGGAATGAAAGAAGTCAGTTATTCAGGGAGTTCTCTGACCTGGGACTCTCATCCTTCTCCTTTAAGTCCATATTTTCTGTGGATACAAACTTTCAACCTGTTGGGGGCGCAGTTCTTAGATTCTTACATGCTACACTCCTAGACTGTAGAGGGCAGCATTACACTCTACAGTGTACAGCCTGCCGGAAAACCAATAGAAGAAGAAGAAGATATTCTGCTCCACACTCCATACCAGCTGGTGGCGGTAATGCACCAACTCGTCGTTTGTCAGCAGCCATTAAAACGCAAAAAGAAGAACCTGCCAAAGCAACAATGCTAACTCCTTACGTTACCTACTACTAACTTCATTATCACACCTGAGAGAAACACCAGAGCCTGCTTCTCCTGATTAACATGTTAAAGTGTACTTTGCTAACATTTTCGGGACTTGTCATCTTAAACGGATCTTATAGTACCAGAAATGTTTGTTGAAGTTAGCTTAGCTTGCTAGCTTGAAACGGACGAAGAGAGACTAGCAGGCCACACAGCGGTGGAGGAGCTAACACACCGACTGTATCATTTATTTACAGTAGCTCGTTAGCTTAAAGCTATACCGACTACGAGGGTAAATAATAACACACCTGAGTGATATGTTTAACGTCTGGTCATCTACGGAGCTAGTGTAGTTAGCTTAGCTCTTTTTAAGCTTTCTTGACAGACACGAATGTTATAAAAGTGACACAGCTCATGTTTAGTGTTCTCCCTGAAAATGTCTAAAGTCCAAATGCTGAGATGTTTTGTGAACCAGAGACTGACTGCAGCTGCTGAGGAGATATTTGAGCTGTTTGAGAGGACGATGGCAGAGTACGAGGAGGAAATCTGTCGGTCCAAAGAGAATCAACACAAACTGCTGGACGCTGTTTACCACCCTGAAGTCCGCCTACACAGAGCAGGTTCGTACCATTTTGACCTTTGACGGTATTCTTTGCTCTTATTGGTTGCTTACAGCGACATGTTATTGTTATATTTTGTTGCATTTGCACACATAGCTGCACAGGTGGACCTTTGTTTTCCTTTATTATCATTTGTGTAGGATTGTCTCCTGGAAATGTGACTCAAAACCTAATCACCCAGCTGTTGTTTCACAGATACTGCAGTCAATCAATCTTTATTTATAAAGCCCCAATTCATAACAAGAGTTATCTGGAGACGCTTTACAAAAGATCATATGGGATAATATGAAGGAAGGATTTCTCCTTTGTATTCCTCGCGGTCCTGTTGTCCACACGTCCTTGTCTCTGAGGTGGAGGTCGGAGCAGGCCGTGCATGAATGAGGACAGAGATGGTTTAGGGGACGACACAGTCTGATGGTGGTGGCTGGGCATCGGGTGATGGTTGGGCGGCAATGTGTTGTTGTAGGATACTACTCTTATTCCTAAGGTGATGAGTTACTTTCTCCAAAGGTATACATCTATTAATCTGAGAAAGACACAGTCCTGTCGTAATGCAGACATTTGAATTCCGTTTGCGTTGCCTTTTTTTTGCAACAGCCAGGAAAATATCCGTAAGTTTCATAGCATGTCTACTCTCAAGACATGCTCCCCCCTGGGGGGGAATCTCACAGTCCATTGGGAAAGCAACATCTATGCCAATTTGCCAATTGCAAATTACACAGAGTGCAACATTTTCTGGTTCAAAATCTAAACATCAAAATGACAGTTTTGTATAATGTTGATGTCTCAACAGAAGTGCAGCAGCTGTTTGTGGGTGAAGAAGAGGTTCCCCCTGAGCAGCAGGACAGGAGCTCCAGTCTGGACCAGGAGGACCCAACAGAACCACCACACATTAAAGAGGAACAGGAGGAACTCTGGACTCATGAGGAGGGAGAGCAGCTTCAAGAGCCGGTGGACGCTGATATCATCAAGTTTACATTCACTCCTGTCCCTATGAAGAGTGAAGACAACGATGAAGAGAAGCCTCAGTCCTCAGAGCTTCATGAAAATCAAACTGAAGAGAGCAGAGACAGAGAGAAACAAAAGTGTAATCCAGACAGTCTTTTACAGCCAGTTATTCATGACGACACTTCTCTCTCTGAATCTGAGACTGACGACAGTAGCTGTGACTGGGAGGAGACCAGTGACTCTCAGTTAGATGAAACCCCTCTGTCCGATAACAAAGAAGTTCCTGTAAGTGATCTTGAATTTAATACTGGAAACCAGTCATTGAGCTCTGAATGTGCTACAAGCTTTGACCACGAGGAACATCTGCAAAATCGCACTGGATTCCAAACAGGAGTGAAACCGTTTAAATGCCCAATTTGTGGTAAAAGATACCCCCAGAAGATCTCTTTAACAAAGCACATGAAACGACATTCAGAAGGAACATGCTTTAGCTGCTCAGTTTGTAAAAAAAGCTTTCCATGGAGAGGAGAGCTTGTGCGGCACATGAGAATCCACACCGGAGAGAAACCTTTCAGCTGCTCCGCCTGTGGTATAAGGTTCTCACAAAGGGTACACCTGACCTCCCACTTACGAGTTCACACAGGAGAAAAACCGTTCACCTGCTCAGTTTGTCAGACTAGTTTCAGTATTAGAAAGAATTTGGGCATACACATGAGAATCCACACAGGACAGAAACCATTTAGCTGCTCCGTGTGCGGTAAAAGGTTTGCACGACGTGGAGGACTGACGCGCCACTCGACTGTCCACACAGGGGAGAAAGCCTTTAGCTGTTCGTTTTGTGGTGAAAGATTTGCACATCTTGTAACTCTGAAACGCCACATGACAGTCCACACGGGGGAGAAAGCATTCAGTTGCAATGTTTGTGAAAAGAGATTCGCTCGGCTCCAATATCTCAAAAAACACAAGTGTGTCGTGGAGAGCAGCACGAAGAAATGACGTCGCAGAAACAGTTTTCCAACATTTTATAAGAGCTGATTCAAATCTGGCTCATCACAGGTAATAATAATAAAACGTATATATATTTATATAGCACCTTTCTAGACCCAGATTACATCCAAAACATCTTTAACAACATGCACAGAAATCAACAGAGTGAGATCATCTGAAGAGAAGTCTGTTTTCAAAAGCTTTTTATAACGGGGAACAGAATCAGGAGATCTAATGGCGGCATTGTGAAGTGCGTTCCAAAGTCTCGGAGTCAAAACAAAAAAATGGAGCAGTCACCTTTTGTTTTTAGTTTTGTTTGTGTTATCGCCAAGAGATTGAGTCCTCGTCCACACGTAGGCGGGTATTTTTGAACACGAAGCTTTTTCTGTGCGTTTTTGCCTTTCGTACACAAACGGCGTACGGCGTGTTAGGTCACTGAAAACTCTCCGTTAGTAAAACTCCTTCTGGGTAAAGATGTTCAGAAACTGTGTTTAAGGTGTTTCTGTGTAGACGGAGAAAACAGAGTTTTGTTCTTGTAACGTCACGCTGTGCGCCGGTTTCTCCTCCGTTTGACTTCATCGTGCGACGCTGTCTCTTTTGTTTACATGAGATTAGTGCGATGGCAGACATAACAAAACTAGCGCTTGTGCTAACGTTGCTAACTGGACTTTTAACATGCTCACACATACATACACAGTTACTCTCCCACTGTGTTGACGAGCAGAGACGCATGAATGAACTTTGTAAATGAAATGGTCATTGCAGAGGAATGGCGAGAAAATGTTAGCATGTCAAAGGACATCGTTGTTGACGTGGCGTGCTCATGACAGCCGTAACTGTGTTTTGAGTTTTCATGTGGATGAAGATGTTAGTGAGAACTCAGCGTGTGTGGACGGGATGATTTACCCGCCTACGTGTGGACTAGGCCCGAGACTGGACGACCTGAGAGGAGGACGTTCGGGTTAAAAGCTCTGAAATATAAACGGGTGCTAAACCATTTATTGCTTTAAAAGTAAAAGATCAGCCTTTAACTGCAACACAAACTCTTAACTTCTTATCTCTACCGCAGCAAGAAGCCACATTACGTCTTAAAATCTGTTATATTTATGTCTGTTATTTTCCATTATAGGGATACGGAGTCTTTGCATGCATTCATTTAAACTGTTAGTGTAATCAAAAGCTCATCAGTGTCGCCGAGACAGCTAATGCTGCCGTCGATATGGGTTTTATTTTTTTTAAATAACCTGAAAGCTTTTTCTCTTCAATACAACACAATGTGTTTCTTATTTATTTAACCTTCCTGGTTATCAATAAACTCTTGAGAAGGTCGTACACTTCCATCTGGTTTGTACTTCTTTGATACTTCATTTGATACGTCTCGATTGAAAAAAAGGTGTTTAAAAATGTTTATTTGAGAAATTGGGACTGCATTATGTTTTCTGTTCGTCAGTATGTTTTCCTCCGCCATTTTGTTGAGAGCGTGATTCCGTTAAATTACACTACGCTACCGGCGCTCCATGATCCCAGTTTAACAGAAACATTTGCAAAACAGTGATTTATTGTTGTATACTGGGGAAAATCTGGGGGATTCTATTGTCATAGCATTGGGAAATGTGTCGTCACAGCGTGCACAGTCACACGGATACACATATATTTGGGTCAAAATGTTCTGTCGTTCAAAGGAAGCACGTTATGGAACAGCCTCCCACTCTCAGTCTGGGAATGTCCAAGCTTTGCCACTTTGAAGGCTCATCTGAAGTTGTGACTCAGAACAAACCAGTTGTGTGATCATGTCTGACCATCCTCTTTTACATACATACACACGTAATGTACCCAGTGCAATACTGCGTATGTTAACAGTTCTATGTATGCTAACCCTGTGCAATAGTATATGCATTCACACATCAGTGTAAACTCAGTGTAATAGAGACAGCTGCAATCACAGCAGCACTTTAAAGTTACAGGCTCGAGGGAAAATGTGCAATTTACAACAGTACCTCTTAATGATGTGCAAAACTCCAGCACTGTGACACTTTAATACTCAGACACTTGACCTCCCTGAGCAGCACTTTATGCACTTTGAACTCTGATGGTCACTTTATACTGGTTTGTTCTGTGAACTAATGTACAGTACATGTTGCTGTTTTGTCATTTGTATTGGTGTTGCTTGTCATCGTGATTTTGTCTGCGTGTTTACCACCAACCTGCCAAAGGACTACAGATGGAAATTAGCCGATAGCTATAATCTGGCGTATTGACATGTTTATGTTCATTAATGTGCACTGTCCCTATTTCAATAAATAAATATATGAGTAAACACGTAACACAAGGAGAAGCACATAAACCGTAACCATAGCAGCCAAGACAACATTCAGTGTGGAAGTTTGTTTAGAGCTTCAATAGTCGAGGGGACAAAGACAAATGCTTTTTGCCTTTATTAGATAGGACAGTGGAAAAGAGACAGGAAATGCTGGGAGGAGAGAGTGGGGGACGTCATGCAGCAAAGGGCCGAGGCCGGACTCAAACCCACGGTCACTGCGAGGAGGACCTCAGCCCCTGCACATGGTACGCACGACACAACCGCCAGGCCATCCGGCGCCCCTCATTTATTTTAATGAATGTCTCAAAAGTACACATTTAATACAAACAAATAACCATTATTCACACACTCCTCACCAGGTGGGGGCAGTAATGCTCCTAAACGTTGTTTGCCTACCGCCATGAAAACGAAGAAGAAGACCCGAGGTGACACCGAAAGTAATTTGATCGGTCGTGGCTAACATTTGGCTAAAATGTCGCGTTGTTTACCACTTTAACCACTAAAATACAAGCTAAGAAAATGTCCTGTATGTATGAATGAGTTAGAAACCGAGCGGACTTTGAGAAGAGTTTCTGGATGTTTCTCTCCGGACTTCGCTCATGTTAGCTCAGGCTGCTAGGGGTTCTGTCACTGCTCATGTCTCGGTGTCTAAAACAGGTTTAACGAGGTGTGTAAGTCGTTGTGATTTATTTTAAACAATGTCTAAAGTCCAAGTGCTGAGACTTTTCGTCAGCCAGAGACTGACTGCAGCAACCGAGGAGATATTTGAGTTGTTCGAAAAGACGGCGACGGAGTACGAGGAGCAACTCTGTCGATTCAAAGAGGAAAACGAGCAACTAAGGAAACTTCTGGACTCTGAGTTCAGCCCTGAGGTCCGGTTACACCAAGCAGGTTTGGACAGGTGTCACGATACCAGATTTAAAATAGGATACGATCCCAGTAAACTGCACAACTGTCACAAAAACACAAGTCCAACGCAGCCAACAATGACAACTTATTTGAGCAATCTAGAAAATGCTCTCTGTCTTTTGTACCTCTTACACTTTCATATGAATAATTTCACCTGTTTCTGACATGATGAATGTTATTTCACTTGTGGGTAAATATCGTATTCACTGAAGTAAGTGGAGAAATAGTAAGCCTTCCTTTCACTTGAACCTGTTTTTATATCTTTAAAGAAATGAACTTCAGCAGGATTGCAAGAAACATCAGTTTAATGTCATGTTGTAAGCAAGGCCATGGACAGTATATGGGGGACAGGCAGCTCAAGGTACCCTGAGAGATTATTTGAAGTCAGAGTACTTAAGAAAAAGGTTTAACAAAGTATGCAACATTTCACTCTGTGGGTTACAGTTTATAGAATACGTATTGAATTACTCTCCACAGATGACCAGCAGCTGATGGTGAGAACAGAAGAGGTTCCCTCTGAGCAGCAGGAGAGGAGCTCCAGTCTGAACCAGGAGGACCCACCAGAACCACCACACATTAAAGAGGAGGAGGAGGAACTCTGGAGCAGTCAGGAGGGAGAGCAGCTTCAAGGGCTGGAGGAGGTTGATGTCAGCAGTCTCACATCCACTCCTGTCCCTGTGAAGACTGAAAACGATGCTGGAGAGAAACCTCAGTCCTCACAGCTTCATGAAGACCAAACTGAAGAGAGTAGAGACAGAGAGCATTTGAAAACAGAAGCTGATGGAGAGGACTGTGGAGGATCAGAAGCAGACAGGAGCTCAAATTCAGACAGTCATTTACAGCCAGTTACTCCTGACGAGACTTCACATCTTTCTGGATCTGAGTCAGATGAAAGACGACGTGATTTGGAGGGGGTCATGGATCCACAGTCAGGTTTTAACCCTCTCCAAAACAAAGAAGCACAGATAAGTGAACTGGAACCTTCTGCTGAAAAAACTTCAGTTAGCTCCTCTGAATGTGCTACAAGCTTTGCACAAATGAATCATCTCGAGAAACAAGAAAGAGTTAAACCGTTCAGTTGCTCGGTTTGTGGTAAAAGATACTCACACAAGAATAATTTATCCGCTCACATGACTCGTCATTCGAAAGGACATCGTTTCAGCTGCTCAGTTTGCAAGAAAAGTTTTCCATGGCGGGGAGAACTTATGAGACACATGAGAATCCACACAGGAGAAAACCCCATCATCAGTGGTAGAAGGTTGACAGAAAAGCCAAATATGTACACGCATCTGCAAGGGCACTCAGGAGAGCAACTTACCTGTACCTGCTCCGTTTGTAAAGCAAGTTTCCCCTGCAGATCTAGTTTGGACGTACACATGAGAACCCACACGGGGGAGAAACCCTTTGGTTGTTCACTGTGTGGGAAAAGATTTACACAAAATGGAAATCTGAAACGCCACATGGCTGTCCACACAGGAGAGAAACCCTTCAGTTGTTCAGTTTGTGGGAAAAGATTTCCGTCAAAACAAGACTTAAAACGTCACTGGACCGTCCACACAGGACAGAAACTGTTTAGCTGCAGTGTTTGTGATAAAAGATTCGCTTGGCATCAAAGCCTCAGAAAACACTCTTGTCCAGGGGTCGTCCTGTCTTAAGTTTTGTTCAGAAAAAATACCAATCAAATGTTATGTGAAGTGAAGATGCACAGGAAGTCAATGGTAAGTTGCGATCTTGTATCTCTGTGTGGGATTTGTGCCAAAGACGCGTTGTTCCAGTGAGCTCAACATTTTTAAATTCAAGCACCAAATTTAGCTCCATGCGCTTTCACAAAATCAATCAGCTTTTATGTTTATTTGACTTTCTGGGATGCATCAGAAATATTTGTTTTTCTTGTCCTCATGCAGACAGACCTGACAAAGGGTGAATCATTACCTGTTTTACAAATCTGCATTATGTTGTAACCTTGGCAACGTTTTAATCTGTTCATTTAAGTGAAAATAAATGAAAAAATATTTGTTTTCGAGTTCTTCAAATGAATAAGAAAACATGAAAGAGAGAGAAAGCATGTAGCGATGGTAAAGCAAGCTAGAAAGTAAATGAAGAGAGGGAGCAGCACCAGCAGACTTCTCTCTCTCTCTCTCTCTCGATTATATGTTTAAAAAATGTCGGGAAATGTACTCGGTCGGCCATGAATATGTCGTTATTGTTTCAATAATATGTTGACAGCATGTTAATAATTTAGACGGCTCCTCTGCAGCCCTACAACAGGATTTTTAATTAGTCACAGGAAAAGCAAATGTGGGGAGGTGTAACGGTATCAAAGCTGGGATATCGCCCAACTGTAATTGAAGGTGCACTGACTCGCACAGAGTTAGCTTCACATAGGTTTAGTCATTTTAGTTTTCTTATTTTTTGATGAAATAAGGCCACATTTGAGTCTGTTTACCTCGGTCCATATTTCATAAGACATATCCTCCTGCTTCGGTTAAGCAGGGAAACAGGATTATGTACATAAACAGGCAACTTTGGAAGTTCTCTGTTGGACTTTTCGTGACTCCAGGACTCGTTCTCTGGATTTTTAGTGACATTCTTTCAAAGTCTGTGAGAGACCTGAAAGGACGGGGTCAACGCTTCCTGTGAATCCTTTATGTTATTTATCTTAAGTTATTATGAAGAATGTGTAGGGAATGGGTTTTTTGCTTGTTTCTGTTGGTGTTAGTTTATATTCATAAAGCTACATGTCACCCAAAGCAGCAGCATGACTTTTTTTGCCTCATATTTTTGGTCACAGAGAAGCAGGATTTATCAGGCTGTGATGTATAATCCATGCCCACAGATTTAGTAACCATGGGAATGAATTTACAAACGCCTTTTTATTTTCTATCTGATTCCCTCTCAGTGGCTCCGATGAGCTAACTTGATTGAAGGCAGATTTTTTTAAACACCCTACGAGGACTGATCTTTATTAAGTAAAAGTATGAAGATATTTTAAAGATCGTAAACCTTTTTGAACAGGCCGCTGTAATTCAGAGGAGATCGTCTGTTTCACGTCTGCTGTGTTCTGTTAAAACATTCACAGAGTTAAAGCTGATACAAGGAAGGCTCCTAAGAAGATTTCATTACATCGACTGGCAGTATGGATTAAACTGATCGTGGTATTTTTTTGCCACAGAGTCAGTAAACGAAATTTCAGTTACTTCTATTTTAACGATCAGGAAAAACTCGTATGTCACCCCCCGCTATCTCCTCCCAACATTTCCTGTCTCTCTTCAGCGGTCGCAAAGAGAAGTGCGACATGTTAGTCAGTTTAAACAATAGAAAAAGGAGCACGCTCAAACAATAACAACTCTTCAGGTGAATGACCACAAAAACACTTCCAGGAAAGTAGAAAAGTCAGCACAATCAATGTCCTTTAATGTCTTTTAATCCGGGTCGAGCAGCAGCTTCAGACCGGCGAGGATTTTTCCTGAAACGTGTCTGTTGCTGGTCTGTACGCTGCTACTCTATTGTTGAATATATATATTGTTGAACTGAATCAGTACTGCACCTCAACTGAATATGCTCAAAGCTGCAAAGACATTTTAAATTAATTAATTTTGCTTAAAGAAAAGAAGGACAGCATGAATTATGTACATAGGACTCCCTGGCTTGCTTGAAGCTTATGCTACATTTCTATACATTTTAAATGTACTGATTATGACTGTTTTATGACTGTTTGTCATACTTCTTTGGTGTAAATGCAATTTGTGAAAATATATTTTTTTTTTTTAAATCACTGTGCAGCTAATATGATCCAGTAGGTGGCGGTGATGCAACATTGTATGGATACCAAGCGCCTTAAAACTCCACAGAAGAAGAGGATAGCTAACATGCTAACTGAGTCCCAGATTCCGTCGGAGATAACAAGCGGCATTAAAATCTACCCGAGTCACTGTTTGGGAATAATCGACCTTAAGCTCATCTCAATTGAGCCCCGAATGTGACAGGAAGTTAGCTTAGTTTGCTAACTTGCAACCATAGACTGTAAATATAAACTCAGCTCTAGAAGCTAGCTAGCAGCTAGCTAGCGTAACGTAGCCACGCAGTTCATGTCAAAGTGAGACAGACTGTTTTTGTTCTGTTGGAAAAGTTGCTGTAAATTTTGTAAAAATGTCTAAAGTCAAAACGCTGAGGTGTTTTGTGAAGCAGAGACTGACTGCAGCTGCTGAGGAGATTTTTGAGCTGTTTGAGAAAACGATATCAGAGTACGAGGAGCAACTGTGTCATCTAAAAGAGGAAAACGAGCGACAACACAAACTCCTGGAGGCAGTTTTTAAGCCTGAAGTCCGCTTACACTCACCAGGTTTGTTCTTATTTTGTGATGACCAGGTTTTTACCTGCAGATGTACATTAGCATTAAGCTAACTCTGATTCAATGTTCAACATAATGACAATATTTCGCCCCACATCCAAGACAGAAATGCAGCGTTGCTTTAAGGTTTGTCAGGAAATTAGGTTTACGAAAACTTTTATGAGTTTTATTGTTCTCCACAGACGTCGAGCAGCTGACGGTGATAAAAGAAGAGGTTCCCCCTGAGCAGCAGGAGAGGGGCTCCAGTCTGAACCAGGAGTATCCACCAGAAACACCACACATCAGAGAGGATCAGGAGGGAGAGCAGCTCAAAGGGCCAGAAGAGGCTGATATCAGCATGTTATTAACGTTCACTCCTGTCGCCGTGAAGAGTGAAGAAGAAGAGAAACCTGTAGAGAGCAGAGACACAGAACATTTGAAAACAGAAGCTGATGGAGAGGACTGTGGAGGATCAGAACTAGACCAAGACTTTAATCAAGACCGTCATTTACAGCCAGCTACTCCTGACAAGACTTCAGACCTTTCTGGATCTGGATCTGACCTAAAGAACCACATGATAGGTCATTCAGAAAACAATTCACACCGAAGAACTCATAAAGGAGAAAAACCTTTTGCGTGCTCAGTGTGTAAAGCCGCTTTTGGACGCAGATCAGATATGGTTATACATATGAGAAAGCATACTGGGGAGAAACCGTACAGTTGTTCAGTTTGTGGGAAAAGATTTGCACGTAATCACCTGAAGATACACATGAGAATACACACTGGAGAGAAACCGTTTAAATGTTTAGTTTGTGGGAAAATGTTTGCACATAGCGGGACTTTGTTACAACACATGAATGTTCATGGCGTAGAGAAACCGTTTGGTTGTTTGGTTTGTGGGAAAAGCTTTGCATATAGTCCAAGTCTGAAACGACACATGACTAGCCACGGTCCATAAAAGTCACTCGTCTCCAACTTGTTAAAAACACAAGTGTGTTGTTGAGAGCAGCACAAAGACAGCGATGCCTGAGGAGTCGAGTCTTGAAGCGGGATCAAACTGACTGACATTAAAAGCAAGTCTTTTAATCTCAATTTAGATAAAGCACATGTCCATGTTAATTATTGTATTTGTCTGTGTGATTGGTACTAACATGTTCACTTATTAACATGCATTAATAATCAAACTTATTTCAAATTTCATGGAGTGAGGCCGAGATTGAAGAGCAGCACTGCCACACGCCGTGGCACATGGAAGCCCCTTCATGTTGTCAACAAAGACATTGAGAGGGACATCCGGCACTTCCCTGTGCCGTGGCACGTGTCAGGTTCCGCTTTTTGATCTCGGCGCTACTGATTTCATGGATGAAATGTTGAAACTGTTTTTTTTTCCGTTATTTTAGCAGCTGCATTTAACGTGATTAATGCATTTTATTGTAAAGGAGGTGTTCCTATATTTCTCGTCTGTCTCCAGTTAGTGCTCAGGTGCATGTTTACAGAGTTTTGGGTTCCTGTTATAATTCTTCAAGTGTATATATTTAACCTGGGACTTGTAACCTATTGATGCCTGTCTCATTGAGGAAACACAGAAAGAACTCATTAATTCAATAATACATCCAGAACCTTGACCTGTGTTGTTACTCTTGTCTTATAATGTGTAATTCAAAGGAATAAATCAACCGAATCCAGAAGTGTTTATGTTGTTTTTGTCAGGACATCAAGGGAAATAATTCGGTCACTTGTGAGGCTATAAGTGTGATTCCCTTTTCATCACCTCTGTCAGTGTTTCCCCACTCGCTCCTCCTCCAGGCAGTCCAAAGCTTTCAATAAATGTGGGCTTCATAGTCCATTGATAAAATATGAATCATGATTAACAATAACAGACTAAAGGTTTCACTTACAATAAAAGGCTGTTCAGTGTTCATGGTGTAGATTTTAAAAACTGCAAAAACACACTGGGCAGAGAGCAAGAGCTACCTAAGCCCTTCCAGTGAAGATTCATTATTATACTTATTTACACCTTTCACGTCTATGGTACCTACTGAGTACCTTTGCAGCTCCTAAAACTCATTATTTATCTGATACTGGCGTCAGTAAAACCCGTAATTTCAGCCTCTGCCTGAAACGATTTGTTTCAGCTGCTGTCTCTTTAAAACCCCCATCCCCACTTTCATCTGATTGGCCAGCTCTCTGAAAGTCTTCTGGAGGGCTGAACGCTGCAGGGCTGCCAGAGGAGGGCTGCTCTGGTAAAAGAGAGTCTATGTAAGAGGTTTGAAGTCGTCTCGTGAAATCCTCCGTTTTGTATCTGGGAACTTTTGCATGAATTGCAGAACAAGCCGTTTAGCGCCCTCTGCAGACATTTCCCTATGAGAGACGACACTTCGCTTCCACGGCCACTTCATGTCCCGTAGTTTTACTCATTTCTTGGGCTCTAAATCTAAATGTCGATCCGGTGCTGTAAAGGTGGAACAAAATACTTGAAGCATTGGGATACACGTTAAAATAAATGTTTAATATATGGATACAGGTATTTGTAAAAAGCACAGTGGGTCACATTATGACAAAATAGCATTCAAACAAATACAATCATTAATATGAGAATGTCTTTATCTTAGCTGAAAAGATAAGCTAAAAGTTTGGCTAATCAGTGTTGAGCAACATTTCGCTCAACAAGCATTTCTGCAGCTTCACTTATTTTTGCTGCTCTCACCAGCACACTTGTGATGTTTGACATGCTCGAGCCGAGTGAATCTTTTATCACACACACTGCAGTTGAACGGTTTTTCCCCTGTGTGGACAGCCAGGTGGCGCCTAAGAGCACCGTTTTGTGCAAATCTTTTACCACAAATTGAACACTTGTGCGGTTTCTCTCCAGTATGGGTTGTCATGTGATCTACTAAACTTTTCCTGACACTAAAACTTGTATTGCACACCGAGCAGGTGAAAGGTTTCTCTCCTGTATGAACTCTTAAGTGTAAGGTCAGATGCGAGCTTTGAGAGAACCTTGTGCCACAGAAGGAGCAACTGAAGGGTTTCTCTCCGGTGTGGATTCTCATATGCGTCAAAACGTCTCTTTTCCATGGGAAAGTCTTTTTACAAATGGAACAACTGAAAAATTTCCCCTCTGAATGAAGCCTCATATGATTCGCTAAGGATCTTTTCTGAGGGTATCGTTTACCGCAAACTGAGCAGCAGAATGGTTTCACTCCTTTATCCTTGTTTTGCAGAGGGTTTAAACCTGATTGGGGGTCACTTCTTTCTTCAAAAGGAAAACGAACGTGATCAGCCCTAGATCCAAAGGAGTGTGAAGTTGCAGGATGTAAATGATTATCTGGGATATAGTTTCTGTCTTGTTCTGATCCTCCAGAGTCCTCTACATCAGCTTCTGTTTTCAGATGCTCTCTGTTCTCTACCGTTTGGGTTTGATGAAGCTGTGAGGTCAGAGGTTTCTCTCCATGATCTTCTACACTCCTCACTAGTGGGAAAGGAGTGAATGTGAACTTGATGATATCAGCCTCCACTGGCTCTTGAAGCTGCTCTGCCTCTTGACTGCTCCAGATTTCCTCTTGTTCCTCTTTAATGTGTGATGGTTCTGGAGGGTCCTCCTGGTCCAGAGTGGGGCTCCAATCTTGTTGCTCAGGGGGAACCTCTTCTTTTCTCACCGGCAGCTGCTGGACTTCTGAAAATAATGAAATACAAACAGGCTTTTACATGAATTCCCTGTTAGCTTTTAAACCACTAGTATCAATACTTCCTGGCAAGAGAATTACAACTTTTCACATTCAAGCACACCAGAAGTTCTTCATTCCACTGTGAGCAGAAATGCCAAAAAAACTATCTATAAGTTTGAATAAATCTTTTAGCTAAAGATACAGGGTCACATTCACGCTAGGCAACATGTACCGTGCCCAAGTACTTTGACCTCCAAAGTCCTGTTTGTTTGACAAGTGTGAGCGCTCCGTACCACACTTCATTTGCCCTGGCACAGTTGAAAGAGGTGGGCTTCAGTTCCATGAGCATAAGCAAAGATGAACGCAACGTGGACATGACGAATATTCAATCGCCGACTTGCATAATCGAGAATTTCCAGGAGTGTAAGAGGGCCTTATCTGACCAAAAGACTCAAAATAAGCCAGTAAAGTTAGGCAAGTCAGTAAAATTTGCAGCCATGTTCTCCGAGTTATTTCCATTGCGCTGACTCTGAGACCACGCTTCTTGTAAATTAGACGTGATGACGTATGTGCAAGAGGTAACCTTGCTCAGGCCCGCTTGGACCTGGAGTAATGTGAGCGTAGACCAGCGAGGGAGGGGGACAATCGGGCTTCAACAACTTGGCATGAGTGCGCCCTTTAAGTGTTCAACTGTTCAGTAATGTGGGAAAGCAGTTCAATCATGTTTCTGCGTATAAAGGCTCAAATATTCTTGCTTTTGAACCTCGCGTAGACAACCGGCTGCGTCGTGAACGTAAATCTTCACATACTTGCCGTTGTACAACGTGTGTTACTGGAGGATTCCTCTAGAGGGAGCACCACATAAATCAGACCGTGTAAAACACTGAAGTAGAGATTCTGGATCTGCATAGGTAAACAAACATGACAACACTCAAGGAGGTTGTTTGTCGCTGTGTAACGGCAACGACACATCATACAGATGTGGGTAGTTACGGACTTGATCTATTAAGTTGTTTTCTAAACTTTCCGCCATTGTTGTAACAGCTCTCTGGTGTCTCCGATGTTGTCACATCCGGTCTCATCACCATACAACTCCACACTGCTCCTAGCGGTTATATGCATACTGCATCTTGCGGATGAGGGCGTGCACAGCCAACGCTCCAAACCACCGCAGGATATGCGAGGCTGATGTCATGCGTTCCTGTAGACGTAGTTAAGTATACTCAGGGCTTAAGAGGGGCCTCAGGTGACGTATAGAGGTGCAGAGGGATCTGTTTGGTTGTAATTTTGTCATTTCTGCTGAACTCTTTGTATCGTAGTAACAAATAAATATGAATATTAAACTTTTTGTATCTGTGCAGTGTGCACTGATTTTCCCTGTGGTGTTTCTCGTTGCACTTACAGGAGAAATGACTGAGTTTTGCTACAGACTACGTAAAACAGATAACAGTTGTGTTGGACATACATGCAGGACGTCACCACAACGATAAAAAGAAACTTATTTACACACACCAAACCAACATGGAACACTTTTGTTGGTGTTTTGAATTGATCACATCAGAGTTTATGTGATGCTCTGTAAGACAGAAGAATAGTATTAACTGTGTGTGTTGTTTTGGTGGAAGGAATCCGTCTTGAGGAGAGGGAATGAGGTTTTGAGTAACGAAGTAGTTCAGTAATTCTTTTCAGTTTGTGTTTCAGAGCTTTTGAGACATTGAGCGACAGTTTCTGGACATGTGTTTAAAAGTTTGGGATTACTGATTACTCGAGGCTCACGATTGTAAAATAATTTACAAGGAATCCCTTTTTGTCAGAGAAATAAATCTACACCGATGGTTCAGAAAGGCTCGTTTAAAGTCAGAAAACGTGTCATGCTCGGTCACCGGTGAATGAAGCAGCAGCAGAGGATGTGCAGCTGTTTTCAGTGAGAATAAGACAGAGAGGTACAAACCTGCTGTGTGTAACTCGAGGTCCCGGTTGAAATCCTCATCCAGTCGTTTGTTTTTATCCTGCTTCTCTTTTGATCGATCAAGTTGCTTCTCGTACTCTGATATCGTTTTCTCAAACACCTCAAATATCTCTTCGGCAGCTGCAGTCAGCCTCTGGTTGACAAAAGATCTCAGCATTTGGACTTTAGACATTTTTTAACAACTTATCGTGAAAGACACATTAGCTCTGGTCTTTTTCCAGCTAGCAGGCTAAGCTAACGGCGTTAGCTTGGTGGGGCACCACGAAATAATTAAGATGTATTAATATATGAACATAGGGTCTACTGTGACGTGTTCATATTTACCTTTTTAAGTATAAAAACTATTTATAAAAGCTGAAAAATCTGATTCAGACTCTATCGACGTTCACATCATGTGGCCTTGTAGCCGACCTCTTCGTCTGATTCCATCCAGCAAGAAAACAACATCCGGTTCCACGTCTCGTGTTCTTCTTCTTCTGTAGGTTTGTAAGTGGATCGCAAACCAACGTTTAGGTGCAAATCGCCACCTACTGGGGCGGCTGTGGTATCAATCAAACATTATTTGTGTAGCGCAAATTCAGAACAAGTGTTATCTCGAGACGCTTTACAAAAGAGCATATGGGATAAGATGCAGGAAGGATTTCTCCTTTGTATTCCTCGCGTTCCTGTTGTCCACACTTCCTTGCCGCTGAGGTGGAGGTCGGAGCAGGCCGTGCATCAGAATCAGAATCAGAATCCTTGCATGAGTGCATGAGGACGGCAGTGGTTGTGAAGACGACACATTCGTATGGGGGGGCTGGGCGTTAGGGACGTCAGGTAGTAGTTCTGCAAGATCACCTCGCTGAAGGGTGTAGAGTCGGTAGTCTCTCAACCGGCACCGGCAGCAACGTCCGATGTGTCCTTGGGCAAGACCCTTAACCACAAGTTGCTCCCGCTGATTCATCGGCGGCATGTGAATGTGTATGAATGAATGAGTTAATACTGATGGTCATTTTACTCAGCAGCCTCTACCATCAGGGTGTGAATGTGTAGGTGTGACCTGTGGTGTAAAAGCACTTTGAGTAGTCAGAAGACTAGAAAAGAACTACACAAGCTCAAGTCCATTTACCAGACAGCACTGGAGCGTACAGCATCAGAGCTGCACTTCAGGTTACATTCTGAACATATAAATATACATTAAATAAATACATTAATGCACAAAGACTAACTCCATTAGAGCATGACTAATATAAATATCACTATAATAATCTTTGATTAGTGGTTTACGTTTTATTCTTTTCAAAAATATGAACATATTATTCACTGTAATTTATTCTTTAAATGTATTTTATGACGCATTACTTAATGCATTAAAGTGTAAAGTCAAAAATGTTGTAAATATTCGGTCCATCCCTTTAAAGCAAAAGCTGAAATTGGCTTTAATGTGTTTAGCTCAGTAATTTAAGTCTCAATATCCAAGTACATAATAATATCAATACAGGATGAAACATTTATATTTGTTCTAAATGGAACTACAGGGTTCCCCATGCACAGCCGAAACACGTTCTCAGGTGCACACGGTTGCAGGAACATACCACGAAAAATGAATCAAAAGTCTGTGGCACACTGAAAAGAACTTTACTAAATTGTATTGTGAGCGAACGTTTCACCTGTAGATATATAGATATATATATATTTGTTCTTTACCTCTAAATATAAGTTGTAACTCTTTAATTTAGAGTATCCTATCATTTGTATTAATGCGGTCCTTTTGCATCTCTTGTTTAGATCATGTGACGTCATTTCACTCCACAACAGTGGGCGGCAGTAACGCACCCGAACCCTTTTGCTAACCATCGAAGAAGAAGTATGTTGCCGGAAATAATTGCGTTTAAGACGCTAACAAACTCCTCTCGTTACAACTTTTACTTTTTACAGTCGGATTCAGTCGGAGTGAAACTCGAGGGTCTGTGTCCCAAGGAACTGTTAAAGAGAACTTTTCTTTTTTTTAGAGTTTCGAGATGTTTCCTGTTTCTCTTGTGTGCCTTTTATTCTCCTGACGACTCACGGAGCTAATGAGGTTAGCTTAGCTTGTTAGCTGGACGCCACGCAGCGAGTTTCAGGTCGACCAGGCTGCTCCGAGTGTTTCTGGAGGGAAATCTGTCAGAGAAAAAGATGACTAAAGTCCAAATACTGAGATCTTTCGTGAACCAGAGACTGACTGTGGCGGCTGGAGAGATATTTGAGCTGTTTGAAAGAACGATAGCAGAATATGAGGAGGAAATCTGTCGTTTAAAAGAGAAACACGGACACAATAAACAACCGGACTCTGAGGTCGAGCTACACAGAACAGGTTTGTACATTTTAATCTCATTTTAAATCACCTGTCACCTCCGGCTCTTCTTCAAATGTTTCCAAGGACCTGAAACATGTTCTTGCTTTAAACAGAAGTGTGTGTTGACAGGAGTTATCTAGGGCTGTGTTTGTACTTTCAGCCCCCTGCAGGCTCCAGCTAGGGGGTTGTAAGAGCCGTAATGTGTAATACCTCTGTTGATTTTTGTTCCATTGAACTCCATTTTGGGGTTTGATTTAATTCCCTGTCATGACCAATTTCACAGAGGAAGCCAGCCAGGTTGCAATCGAGAACATAAGGCCATATTATATAATATGATTTGTGAAGGTGATCATAATAATATAATATTAAAGTTGTATACAACTAAATATAGCCATTGATGTCACAAACAACATGAAGAGTCCCGTTATGTGCGTAATACTTCTCGCTGGCGCGCACATTTAATTAATCGGGAATGAAAGAAGGCAGCTGTGGACTCATTTCAAAGCAAGTAGCAACACACAACCTGATTTATTTCATCTCTCCAAAGAAGACAATATTACAACAAAACCTGCACATTTCATCACATGTTATTATTCACAGAGGAGGAGACCAACTGCATTCAGCAAAACACGACGACGTCTAAAAGATGCACGCTATATCACACACTCTTCTCATTATCTAAATACGAAACACATAGGCTAGATAAAGGGTTTCAGGAACACCAAACTGCTTATTAATATCACAATTAATTAAATATGTACACAGTGCTGCTGAGCTCTGTTGCCGTAATGTTCATACTGCTAAAGGTCCAATAGGTGGCACTTGAACACAGGCTATGAGCGACATAAAAGAAAATCCCATTAATATGAGGATTTAAAGTTCAAAATGGCAACTAGTGATAATTCAGCTCAGACTAAAACGTAGCTTATGTAACTTTTCAATGCTTAAACATCACATAACAAGAACATGTTTTTAACGACATTAACTACAACAACCTACATCAAAAGAGGCCGCGGCGGGCCGTATCACTGTCCATGGTGCTGAAGCAAGCAGGTGACAGAGACAGAGGAGACACTTCTTAGTCTAATACCGTTTACTCACGTCTACTTGTAGAGGAATGACATTCTCCTATCCTTCATTGTGGCAAAACGCTCGGTGACTTTGTCATAAAGTATACCACGGGACTTGAGGTCTTGTGTTACTGAGTACTCCATCGATATCTTTACCAAATGACCAAGTCTCTCCTGTCCACAGGTGTTTCTCAGGTGCCAGGTTTGCAAGATCCACGAATCCCGCTGGGCTGCTCCATGGGTTGTTCAGGGAGCTAGTAGTTCTGTCAAACAAGAGACAAGGCCAGCAGAAAAGCTGCTTTAGTTTTGCGCTTCCTGTTAGCCATTCAGTCCTAGCATAATTCCCTTCACAAAAAGAGCGAGCTTTTCCCTTAGCTCTCGTCTGAGTAAGGTCAAGCTTCGGTGTCGGCCTGCCGTCCTGCTTAATTTTCAATTGAACCTCAAAGGGAAGTTTAGTAAAATCGTTTTTAACGAGAAACTCGAGGTCCCCATCTCCATTCATTCTGTGACTTGCTAACGTTCATTCATTCCCTGACTTGCTAACTGCCTGCAGTGCCTGGCTGGCAAATGTGTTGCTTATTGTAGGCTAGCTGGTAGTGGTCAGAGATCGGTGCAGAGCGGGAAGTGTTTTTGTAAGACAGTTTGTGATTGGTAAGATGCCAGGTTTAGTTTGGCCTCCCTTGTTTGTTTTTTTAATGATACATTGGTCATTGACTGATGAGCCTGGCTTGAATCTGATTGGCTAATACGTTTTTGTTTTTTCTTCAAGGGATGCCTTGAAACAACGGCACTTCACTAACCGTCAGACCATGCAGAGTGCATGAAGTAAACAGTGTAATACACCATGCGCGCTGCTGCAGCCGGGGCGCTGTTTCGCTCCTTACGTTAAACCAGAGCAGAGGTTTATGTTGATGCAGCGTTTTGACAACAAAATGACAAAAACTCAGTAAAATCGACGGAAGTGGGGATAATTCATATTTTTTAATTCATGGAATATTTTATTGAGGAGGCCTGGCTTCCTTTGGCCTCAAGGAAACCGCCACTGGTCATTTGCACCTGGGTTTGGATTTACCTTATTTAAGCTGATTACCTGGAGTCAGACATTTTTGGGACTTTTGTGCAGGATTATTTTGTCATTCTTTTGTTCAAAATGTGTCTGGACTTTGATAGGTTTTAGCATCATTTTCCAATCTTTAGTGGCTACATGAGTTAAAGAAATCTTCTCATCACTCGGTATATTTTTGAACGTAGAAAAATCTGTGAGGAATGATGAGGTCGGAGCCTAGGATTTGCTGCTGCAATAACATTTTTAAATGATAAGTTTGGTTGGAGGTTGTCTGACTGAAGTAACAATCAGTGTAGTCCTCAAACATTTTAAGCCCGTTCTTTCTTATTTGGTGTAAAGATCATTAAAAGCAGTAAAAAGAAATCTAAACAAAGCAGTTCTATATTAAAAACTGAACAGGGATTTCAACTCTAAAGAAACTGTCAACCCTCTCCATCAGACTCGCCACATTTGAGAGGGCAGCAGACCAAGCTTCCAACCCCGTTAGATGTTCTACTTTTTTAGATTGGGTTTCCTTAAGTCTTCTCAAGTTTTGTTTTTTTAATCCGGAGCCATATTAAAACCCCTCAACACACTGAATAAATCTGTTTAATCTTAAATATGGGAGATTCTTCAACACTTTTCACCAGACATAAAACAAGTGGGGCACTTGGGGGATTTGAGCTGAACTAATCTGTTACATAAAAGTTGAGATCCAGGCTTTAAAAGAAAAAAAATCCTTCATGTGGTTATGACGTTAAAAACTACCCGGATCTAAAAGGTGACAGTGACGTGACTGACAACAATAAGGAAGTACTCAACTGTAAATGTTAGAACGTCAAGCCTTCTGATTGAAAGAAAACATCATAATCTCTGCTGCTTTTTCACTAAGCATGTCTACACTATGCAGGGCTCCATTTTTGCCGGTTGTAGAAATATTACGTACCGCAAATTAGCACACAGACTGTCCATTTATAGGTTTTCTTTTTTTTATCATTCTCCACAGACGTCCAGCAGCTGATGGGGAGAAAGGGAGAGGTTCCTGAGCAGCAGGAGAGGAGCTCCAGTCTGAACCAGGAGGACCAAACAGAGCCTCCGAACATTAAAGAGGAACAGGAGGAAATGTGGACTGATGAGGATGGAGAGCAGCTTCAAGAACCAGAGGACGCTGATATCATCCAGTTCACATTCACTCCTGTCCCTGTGAAGAGTGAAGATGATGATGAAGAGAAGCCTCAGTCCTCAGAGCTGCATGAAGACCAAACTGAAGAGAGCAGAGAAGGAGAGCATTTGAAATCAGAAGCTGATGGAGAGGACTGTGGAGGAATAGAACCTGCAAGGAACTTAAATCTAGACCGATTTTTAACACCAACTTCTCAACATATAATTTCAAACTCCAATGATGCGAAAATGAATGACAGATGTTTTGATAGGGTGGTTACCAGTAACCCTCTGTCAGGTTTAAACTGTTTGCAAACTATTGATGAGCCTCTAAGTGATCTGGAATGTAAAACTGGGAAAACATCAATTAACTCTTCTGAATGTGCTACAAGCTTTGGACCAAATGGAAAACAGCGTGAACAGAGCAGAAGCCAAGTCGAAGTGAAACCATTCCGTTGCTCAATTTGTGGTAAAAGATTCTCTGACAAGTCCTCCCTTATAAATCATGTGAGCATTCATTCAGAACAAAAACGTTTCAGCTGCTCCGTTTGTAAAAAAAGGTTTCATTGGAAAAAAGACATTTTGACACACATGAGAACCCACACAGGAGAGAAACCCTACAGCTGCTCTTACTGTGGATCAGGGTTTACACAGAGCTCCCATTTGGTCGCACACCTAAAGGTCCATACAGGAGAAAAACCTTTCACCTGCTTAGTTTGTAGAGCAAGTTTCAGTATTAAAAAAAGTTTGGTCGAGCACATGAGAATCCACACAGGAGAGAAACCATTCGACTGTTCGGTTTGTGGTAAAAGATTTGCACAAAAGGGACATATGAGACGACACTTGACTGTTCACACTGGAGAGAGACCATTTATCTGTTCGGTTTGTGGGAAAGGATTTGCACAGAATGTAAGTCTGAAAAAACACCTGACTGTCCACACAGGGGAGAAACCGTTTAAATGCAACGTGTGCGACAAAACATTCACTCGCCTCGAGTATGTCAAGAAACACAAATGTGTCGGTGAGAGCAGCAGAAATAACCAAAGCTGTAGAGATGATTGTTGAGCCGTTTTGTTTCAAAGAGATCGAAACAGTGAGGGCAAAACTTGATTCCACCTTCATCAGTTTGTTGTGCCTTCTTATTTTTCAGCTGTGGTGAGTTTTTTTTTTTTTTTTCAGGCACAATCCTTTTGGAATAAAATGTTCTCTGATTAATATTCATTTAAATTGTGTAAAAATATTTTATATCAACATTTGTTTTACAATGTTATGTGTTTAAAACGGTTTACTTAACACTTTATAAAACAAGTTAAAATAAAATGCACTCTCCTGGACTCAAATTCAATCAGTTTGTATTTTTTATAGCACCAACACGTTATCTGCAGACATTTAGGAGAAAGAGCAGAGGTCTACATCATACTTTGTTGTATTATTTATAAAGACCCAACATTAATCCACCATGAGCTCGAGCAGAACCAGCCGTCTGCTGAAACTGTGTTGGGGTTGAGAGGAGATAGAGGAGACAGTCAAACGGAGAAAAACAAAAATGATTGGTGTCGACTTTTAGCTACAATGTCAGTAATCATTTTTAAAGTATGTGTAGCATTAGCAGTAACAACTAAGTCATAATTCTCATTAATGTTAGAAACTATAAAGGTCATGAAATCAAAAGGACCGGTATTTGTAATTATAGAGGCTGAAGTTAAACAGCTCATTTATCATGATGATAACTGAGACGTAAGGCTGAGCACATGATACGAAGCGTGTCGCTCTTCTTCTTCTCGTCTTAAGTTTATGCAACTTCCTGTACATTACTGCCACCTATTGATATGGAGTGTGGATAAATGATTTACACCCTCTTTTAATTCGCACCAAAAAAAAAGAAGCAACTCAACATCATAACAAAATGGAAATAGTTGAACATGTGCCAAGGAAAGTAATATATTTATGGATTTCTTCTAGATGGATTTTGAAGTACTTACAAATAAAGAGAAACCACCTCAGTGGTCAAAACCAGCTTTTTCAAGCTCAGACTGTAATCACTTTGAGAAAGGGGCGCCGATGGCCTAGTATATTATCGATCACATGATGCCTTACGTACAGAGTAGGGCTATATGCACTATTTGTGATATTAATGATTACAGTTTGAACCATTTTCTGCTTTCGCCCTGCTAGAAAAAGAACTAAAAGTATCTCTGCAGCTAATTCCACTGCTTTATGACATTCTGTTATTTTACATGATATAGTTGATGTATCTTTTAATACAAACACGGCAACTGAATGTTTTCTCCTCTGTGTGGATAATAATCACTGCATGCAACTGCAAATTTTCCTCATAAAAAAATATCTCAATCAGGAAGCATGCAGCAACAGCAGTGAAAAGTCACACACACAAACAAGGTAAGATGCTAAACAGACAAGGAATCAACTGCAAGAGAAGTGAGTCTTCAGGTGTTTGTTTTTTCAAGCATTCCAGACAATCTACTGATTGTATAAATAACAGCAGGTTGTTCCACAGCCTCGGTGTGGCTCCAGAAAGGTTCCCGTCTCCAAATTTGTTTTGGTTTGATCGTGGTATGTTTAGAAGTCTATGATGAGATGACCTGAGGGGCCTAGTTGTACTGTATGGTGATAAGAGTTCTGTGATGTAAATTGGAGCAAAGCCATGAAGGGCTTTAAACACAGGCAAGATAATTATGTGTGGGAGTCTATTCTGAACTGGGAGCCGGTGCAAGGATGCCAAAAGAGGTGTTATGTGATCCTACTTTGGGGCAGCAGTAGCTCAGTCCGTAGGGACTTGGGTTGGGAACCAGAGGGTCACCAGTTCAAGTCCCTATGTGGACCATAATATGGAAGTTGGTCTGGTAGCTGGAGAGGTGCCAGTTCACTTCCCGAGGACTGCCGAGTTCCCCTTGAGCAAGGCACCGAAACACTATGACACTTCACAACTATTCCAACACATTTAAAATGCATGAAGTTCTTCATGATTCTTCATATGTTGGAGGAAAAAGTTTCTGCATCTTTAAGTCTCACTGTAATAACGTATGTAACTGTGTTCTGTGTGTGTGTTCAGGTCAACCAGGAGATAAAGGAGAGAAGGGAGAGAAAGGTGTCGGAATCCAAGGTATCCAAAATATAGTAGCTGGAGGGCTGCCCCCGCACTCTGACATCCCTCCATTAATGTCCACAGGTCGTGCATGTGTGAGAAGCATGTCTCTAGAAGCATGTCTCTAGAACAACAGAGTGTAAAATCCGAATTTCCCCTCGGGGATAATAAAGTATATAAAATAAAAGGAGTCTAGCTGCAACATTTTGAACAAAATGTAGACGTGTGTAGAGGTCTGATGAATATCAAAATACTGAATTTCAGTAGTTGAGTCTGGAGGTTATCAGGGCATGGCATGGATGTGTCTTGCCCAAGGAGACTTTGACATGTGGCTGCAGGAGCTGGGGATGAACCTGGACCCTCCGGTTACCGACTCTACCTCTGATCCACAGGTGCTCCTGGCTGCATGTACAGCCAAGTGTTATCTCAGATCTCCATTTTTTTTTTTTAAATCCTGTACTGCAAAGGGAACACATGAAAGGACTCTCTTCTGTGTGTATCAGTATGTGTATCTCTGCTCTTGTTGGAAATATTTTTTTACAAACAGAGCAGCTTAAAGGGATACTTCACCCGTTGAAACATGAATCTGTAGTGACATTGGGTCATATATTTAGTAGAAATGTGAAATAAATGTTGAAATTGGTGCCTTCTTGACCGAGAAAAAGGCAAAAAGTGTATTTTTGCGTTTTCTCTGCAAAGACAACTCCCAGAATGCACAGCACCGCAGGACACTCCCGCTGAAGGAGAGGTGCATTCATGTGGTATCGGAAAAATGAGATTCCGAGTTGTAAACTGCAAATGAAACACCTGCTCAAGTCGGTTTTGTGTTTTGTTAACATACTTTTTATTCAGGCACGTATTGCACATCAACTTTTTGCTTAAATGTAACTTGACAATAAGATTTCTCCGAGTTGGGAAGTTGGAAGAATGACTTCCCAACTCGGAAACTTAAACCACCCGAGCAGCACCTGAATGCAGCATTACTCGCGGACAATAATACAGCAGTTTCCACAACTGATTCAGAGATTTCTTTCAGAAGGAATTGGCATCTTGGAAATTCCTGACAGAAAACAGACTCTATGTCTGTGTCCAGGCAAACAGTGACAGCACCGACAACACAAGTCTACCCCGGATCCTTCTTTTCTCTCACAGCCGCGGACCTAGCATGCTAGGCTAGCTAGCCTGCCTGTCGGCACTCAGCAGCCAGCTCGCCGCTATATTGCGGCTCGTAGAAAGAGCCACGAACATCCGATTCGAGCACAAGACCTTCAAAATCCCCTTCATCCATATCAGTTTGAAGTTGAAACATACGTTTTTCTTCATTCTCGGTTCATATTAGCTTATCCGTAGAGACACCCAGCTTGAGCCGGCTCAGGGTCCCTGTTCAGCCGCTGTCTGTCTGCAGAAGGCACCTGGCAGCAATATTGCGGGCGGCTCGTAGAAAGAGCCACGAACATCCGATTCGAGCACAAGACCTTCAAAATCCCCTTCATCCATATCAGTTTGAAGTTGAAACATACTTTTTTCACCATTGTCGGCAGATATTAGATTTCTGGTAGCATAGCCTTCAAGCAAGATGGCGGATGTTAAGTTTCGATTCTGGCAGTGAAGCCCCGCCCACTGATCTGTGATAGGTCTGTAGCTTCAGTGGTCGAAAACATGAGGAACTAGCGATGTAGTTTTACCCTGCTAACCCGTGCTAACCATAGCCTCCGCGAGTGACGCAATATGACGATTTTTGCGTCTATTGAGGAGGCATCTCAGAAAAGAAAATACAGATTTTTCCCGTCTCAGGGGGAAATGAGGGCTGGATGCAAGACCATTCAATAAAACCACAAGTTTACTACTGATACAAAGCTTAATGCAAATGGGCGAAGTATCCCTTTAAATGTTTCATAAAACACTCTGTAAGTGGGTCAGTAAATATCATGACCAACGTACCAATTTACAAAACACAATTATAGAAATATTGCAAACAAGATTGTTTATTTCATGTTTAGAACAAAGTGCTTATTTATGTACAAAGCTGTAGTGCAAAACAACTTCCGCAACATTTTTGAATGACTGTTTCCACAAAATGAAGAGACATTTTTCTACCTCACTAAAATGACCTTTCTGAGCGGGGCAGGGGAAAATGTAGGGGTGGTTTCTTGAAGGTTTGTTGTTGTATGTAAACAGTCCAAAGGACAAAGATGAGAACTTGAAAACTGATTTAAGCAACAAAATCTATCTCAACATTCATTTGACATCTTGGTTCTGCATGCAGAAATGCATGTAGTCTTACCTTTTGTGTTTTATTCCTACAGGAATTAATTGGAATATCAAGCATTTTGATTTTTCCGTCTTTCACAAACAAGCCTGTGACTTTTGGAATGATCAAGTCGAGAGAATGTTTTACCACAAACTGAACAACTAAATGTTTTTTTCCCTGTGTGAACTGCCAAATGGCGTCTCATATGTCCATTTTGTGCAAATCTTTTACCACAAACTGAACACTTGAAGGGTTTCTCTCCTGTGTGAACAACCAAGTGGAGCCTCAGTTGTCCTTTCTGTGTAAATCTTTTACCACAAACTGAACACTTGAAGGGTTTCTCCCCTGTGTGAGTCCTCATGTGCATCACAACGGCTGATCTAGAAGAATAACTTTTCTTACAAAGTGAACAGCTGTATTGTTTGCAACTCAAACGTTTCACTCCTGTTTGGATCTCTTTTTGTTTTTGTAGTTTCTTTTGTCCAAAGCTCGTAGCACATTCACAGGAGCGAACTGATATTTTACCAGTACTACATTTCAAATTACTCATAGGTACGTCTTTTGTTTGGTTTAGGTTTAAACCTTCCTGATGATTCCTGGCCCCGTCCAAAACACACCTTGTGTCATCTGTCTTTGATTCAGAGTGTGAAGTGTTGTCAAGAGTAACTGGTATGTCTTTGTTTTTCAGAGGGTTTAAACCTTCCTGAGGTTCATCACTCTCCTCCCAATCATCACTGTCATCAGTATCAGATCCAGAAAAGTGTGAAGTCTTGTCAGGAGTAACTGGCTGTAAATGACTGTCTGGATTAAAGCCTCTGTCTGGTTCTGATCCTCCACAGTCCTCTCCATCAGCTTTTTCTTTCAAATGCTGTGTGTCTCTGCTCTCTACAGTTTGGTTTTCATGAAGCTGTGAGGACTGAAGGTTCTCTCCATCTTCTTCTTCCTTCTTCACAGGGATTAGTTTGAATGTTAACATGCTGATATCAAACTCCTCTGGCCCTTGAAGCTGCTCCCCTTCCTGTCTGCCCCAGAGTTCCTTCCATTCACCTTTAATTTGTGGTGAGTTTGGTAGGTCGTTCTGGTCCAGTCTAGGGCTCAATTCCTGCTGCTCAGGGGAAACCTCTTCTTGACTCACCACCAGCTGCTGGACATCTGTGAAAAAAGTGAAATACATAAAGCTTAAAAAAACCTGAATTTCCTATTCAGATTAAAACACTGATAGCACTACTTTATAGAGGGTATGCACGAGATGTCACAGTGGGCGGAGTCACTGCACTTCAAGCCAGCGAGTGACAGAAAGCTCATACTGGTGTCAGGAATAAATGAGAAGTAAGCAGTATATGGCTTTAAATCAGATGAAAAGTGCCGTCTTTTCTGTAATGAGGGGACCTAGGGGTTTAACGATCCATCACTCCACATCGATGCATTGATTGGTTGAACAAGGATTTAGTCTAATCAGTGTACAGTGTTGGGACCAGCCATGTGTTGGACAGCACCAACTTAGCCCCCAGCACCTCTTGCAGCCGTAGAGGTTCTTTAAAGTTCAAAGTGATATTTAATAAATAATAAACTGTACAAACCTGCTCTGTGTAACCGGACTTCAGGGTTGAAAACAGCGTCCAGTAGTTTCTGTTTCCTCTCGTTCTCTTCTTTCAAATGACGAAGTTCCTCCTCGTACTCTGCTATCCTTTTCTCAAACAGCTCAAACGTCTCCTCGGGGGCTTCTGAGAGGTCATCATCACTGTGAAGAAAACCGAATTACAGAATATTGTCAGCATCCGTTTACAGGTGGTAAAATTTTCTTTATTCTATCAAGGATGCAAAACTGGATTGTTGCTGCTGCACAGAAACAGAAGTCTTGGGTTTGCCAGTTGATGAGAATCATTTTGATGGACCACAGACGCCTGCACAGAGTGATTCAAACTGCTGAGAAGACCCTCAGGTTGACCCCATCGTCTCTGCAGGACATCTACCACCGGAGAGTCTTTAGAAGAGCCTGTAACATGATCAAGGAACTACACCGACAGCCAACACAGGTTGTTCACACTTCTCTACCTCCTGTCGAGGGCGTCAGTGAGAACAGTCTGTTTTAGGGGTTGTTGGAGTCTTTTCATGATGTCATAGGCTCTTGTGTGAAATGCTGGAGCTTCTGGGTGACAGCTTTTATCCTCTAGCCATCAACAGACCTCATCAATTCTACCCGCCTTCACCAACCTTTATGGTCACTCTATAATGTGCAGTTTTATCTTGAAAAGAGACATTTTTTAGGCACTAAACGATTGATTTCACTGTTATGCAGGGGGTTTCTCCAAAGTGCTAGACGCCCTTGAAGGTGGGCAATTGCCCACTCAAATCAGGTGAAAACCTGATCATCTTCATATACATAACACAACCGAGCAAGAAATGAGGACGCTCATCAGAGAGGACAGTAATCCAGCCCGTGTTCATATCAGCTTAAAGTTACACTCACAGGTCAGAGAGAGACTCCGCAGCAACAGCTGACCCAGCGGGGGGAGGAGGTCTCAACAATCCGGGTTTCCACGGCGTCGATGTTTGCTTCTCATAACTACAAAACAAGTCAATATGGAATTGTAAACACACAGACACGCTCAAAGGGAGCCAATGCACCAGCTCACTCAGATGAGCTAACGTTAGCATTCGGCTAATATGGCTCCATAAAAAGCGACTTATTTGATGAAGACAAACAATCCTCCCACAACAAAACAAAAACTCACCTGTCCATCAGAAAGAGAGCAACCATGGCATCACTTCGCAGGCCCTTGAGCTCCCTCAGTTGTCTCCATCGTTGAAAAGCTGTACCGATGTTGACTCTCGTTTGATCAAATCTCCTTCTTGTTACAGCCTTCTCGGCCTCCGTCTTTCTTTTCTTCTCCTGATTATCAGGACGAGCCGTCACCAGCAACCGCGGCAGGGGTAATTTATCCGCCATCATCAGTAAACTTTGGCTGAAACCTCAAACTACACACACACAGGTTTGTTCCCGGTGTTCCGTGTCGGGTGGAGTTAGCATGTTAGCATCACAAAGTAGAACTGTATCAGGTTTCTTCTTCTGTCAGTTTAATGGCGGCAGGTAACTAGAGTTAAACCCCTCAGTAACTTTTGTTCAGGACAAATCCATTCAGTTAGGTCGCTCTGACAAGCGCTAAAGCTAACTGCATTAGCGTCGCGTTGCCCCAGGATTCACGTCAAATGTGAACAAATTAAAGTAAATGTAACAGCGAAGAGACGATCCAGTCAGGATGAATGTGTTCACATTAACAAGTGAATCCAAACAAACAGGCTTCTTTAGTCCCTTTGATTTTACATGAAAGTAGCGAGAATTAGCGTGTTAGCATCGCGTAGTGCAACTACTTCCGGTTCTTCTTCTTCTTTTAGTTTAAAAGCGCGTTACCGCCACCTCCTGTCTTGGAGTGTGTTCCTGAGTAGCTTTTTTTTTTTTTTTTTAAAGCTGTCTCTTTATTGACATATTGAGAACATACAACAAATATTTATACAAAATCTTTAAGAGGATAAACATACAACAGCAAGATGAAAATTACACAGGAACAAGCAAAATCAAACAAAGTTACGAATAGGGGGGTTGTACATACAAATTAAATTAAACAATTCAAGATTTTCCAAAAGTATACATCAGGCAAATGAAATCAGACATAGGAAAGAAAGGGGGGTAGCAATGAGCGCTGCACTGGGTCAAAAAATGTGAAGGAATCAGTTGCTCTTCAAGAACAGGGGACAGAAGTCTAATAGCTAAAAAAAAACAAGTGTCCACAAAGTTATTGTCTCTTTTTATATTGTCACAGTGGTTGCAGGCTCCACGTCTGTAGGTTCCTTTTGGTTTAGGGAACCAGGAAGTGGGTTGGGGGGCAATCAGACAACAACCCAGAACAAGGACAACAACATTCAACGAGTGCCAGAAATCCAAACAACAAGAATTTCGACAGGTCAGCACTAATCTTTCTAGCAATCCTGCTAGATTTAATTCTTTTCAGAGGTAAGAAAACATATTTGAAAATATGTATGAAGCAGTCAAAGGAGGGTTTGCTGTTTCTCCACTTACTACAGTGATAATCACTAATAAGTAAAATAACATTGACCATGTCAGAAATGGAAGGGTTGAAATGATCCATATAATACAGAATACTATACGCATCAAAAGATGGAATTTCATTATTGTTTTGCGATAACCAACTTCTAATGTTGACCCCAAATCTTTGAGACACAGAATACAAACAGGTGCTCTAAAGTCTCTTCAGACTCACCACAGAAAGCACAAGAGTTCACATCAACAGTCAACCTTTTTTTGAGAAACGCAGCAGTTGGATAAATCTGGTGAATTATTTTAAAATGGGTTTCTTTAACTTTAAGGAAAACAGGCATCTTAATATATTTGGAATGTGCTTTAGTCAGAACAGAAAGCTTCGTTAACTCTGGGAACATGCAGCCCTCTGTGGTGATCATGGAACAACCTAGATTTGAGGATGGTATGAATAACTTTGTTATTACATTTCCTATCACACAAGTTACACTCATCAATCACTAAGTTTATAATCCAGTCTTAACATTTGCATACATTAAGGTGTTTTGGATTAACTGAATGTATTCGCTTTACAAACTTTACGAAATTCACGATAACCGCAAGTAAAGTTATATTTGTTAACGAAGGATGTATAGTCACCATTACAACCCAATAAATCAGTAACAAACATCTTATTTTTCTCAACCCAATCATTCTTAAATAAAGATTTCCTGTTGCTTGTGATCACTCTATTGTTCCACAGAGTTGAACAGTTATGAGTGAATTGTTCCTGAGTAGTTGTTACTGTTAGAGGGAAACAAACAAAGGTAATACAAAAAAAAAACTAGACTCTCTTCACTAACACCGTTTCTTTTAAAAACTCAACCAGGGTTTATAGTTCTTTCTTCTTTTCTTCAATATTTACAGTCAATGTGTTGGACTAATGTTTAATTGTCAGTTCTGCTGCTTTCTGTGTCACTGTCCATCCAAAGCTATTTGTTTTCTTCTTCTGCGTTTCCCAACAAGGTTTTAAAGTTTCCTGTGTTGGATGATCTCGACTATGACCCTGTAAATTAACCCCGTCAGTCACTGACAGCTGCAGCCTTCTCGTCTCTAAAGGAATGTCTCCAAACTCCACCTGTAATGCTGCTGTTGGGGTTGTTTTAAAAGGGAGTGTTGATCCTCTTCTTCTACATCTTTTGTTTGAATGTGATTTCCTGTACATTACCGCCACCTGTTGATCTGGAGTGTGGATCAATGATCCACCCTCTCTCTAATTCTTACCCAAAAAAACAAACTGAACAGCTTAACAAAATGGAAATAGTTGATCACATGCCGAGAAAACACAAGAAAATTAATGTTTATAAATTAATAACATATCTATCTAACCTCACGAACTAAAGATCACAGATCACCTGAGTAGTCGTAACCAACCTTTTAAGACTCTCAGTCAAAGTTAAACCTTATGTGGGTCAGAATGACTTTGAGACGACTTTTAACTGGACCCTGACTCTGTAATAAAGTTTTGGATTGAATTGATTCACACATATGTACATATACAGTTTATTGGTATGTATGTATGCACATATAAAAGGAAGGGAAGGACAGTAAAATAGAACTTCTTAGGTCACAGGGATGTCTCTCCCCTCATCAACACACTGAGGGTGTGGGGTCAGACTTTAGGAATCTGTTCACAATCGTTATTTGTTCAATGAAAAGTGACACATAAGCATAACCTGTGCATTTAGGTTGCCCATTATTGTATATTTAAAAAGCGCAAGTGCATAACCAGGGTTTTTCCTGCATTCAAAACTTGGAAACAGCAGACTCCGTCTAATTTTGTACCGCCACCAACCCTCGTCAAAGTCTGATGTGTGCATTCATGGAGGACGGTTTTATTTGTATAGCAGCTGGTGAGTGTGTCATTTTTTAACTGCAATTAAGGCTGTACGTCAATATGGTGCAGCGCTGTATCGTAATCAATCCAGTGCACCAGAAAACGCTCAGCAAAACACCGAAAAGAAAGTAAAGTGAACATTTTCTGCGAGAGCATTTGTGTTTTGTTGCTGCGCTGCTGTACAGACATGCCCCTCACAAATATCCATGAATTGTCCCCATCAATGAGGGAAAGACAGACAGAGAAAAACTACAAATAATAAAACAGATTTATAGCTACAATGTCAGTAATAATGGTAAAAGTATGTGTAGTATTAGCAGTAACAACTAAGTATGATAACAGACTGATCGGTCTAATATTCACATTAGTTACTACTTATCAAGTTATTGAAATCAAGAGGACCGTTAGGATCATTTATCATAATGATAACTGAGACGTAAGGCTGATATTAATAATTGAATGATGTGTTCAACATGAAGTTTTCTCTTAAAACTGTTCGTAGGGGGGCCCTGATGGACTAGCAGTTCAGTCGAGCTCCATGTACAGAGGCTGTAGTCCTCCAAGCAGGCGGCACGGGTTCAAATCTGACCTGCAGCTCCTTTCCTGCTCTCTCCCTGGTTAGCTACTCTATCTACTGTCGTGTTCAAATAAAGTATAAAAAACAGTTCATGCTTGTTAAACATGTCTTTAGACAAGCTTTAATTCACCAGCTGAGGTTTGGGAATTACTTAATCGGCCTTAAAAGATGGGTTAAGATTTTTAAAGCTCGTCTCTTAACGTTGGGGGAAATGTCTGACAAAGAGAAAAACCTCCTGCTCTCACTTTATGCTGACATATTTATCAAATCACACAAAGTTTCGGTCCAATCAGCCTTCATCATGATGGCAGCATCAAAACACTTCCATGTATATAAACAACCAAAGACACTGCCTCAATTTTCAATCACCCAACTGAATCATTTATTTTCTCTCTAAATACAGAGTGCTTGTTTTTATTTTTTATAATGTGCCAACATGACATCTAGACCTTTGAACTTTGAAAGATACAGTATATGGTTATGAAGTCAGAGACGTGCAGAAAATGATGTGAATGCATACAGATAGAGAGAAAGAGGGAGAGACAGAAGCTCAGTGCGTCAGTCCCCCCGGCAGTCTAAGCTTACGGCAGCAGAACTGGAAGCTGGTCCGAGCCTGAGCCAGTCCTAACAATAAGCTTTATCAAAAAAGAAAGTTTTAAGCCTACTCTTAAAAGTGGTCATTGTTGCTGGTGTGATTTTACTGAATTATACCAGCACATATTGGCTTTTATTGGTCTGTAACAGCTTTATGCTTCAATGTACCAGTAAACCTGCTTCAAGTCAAATCAAGCTAAGCTGAAGAAGTGTTGTATCCTCAGTCACATCAGAGGTTATCTCATGATGGCTTTCATACAGAGTAGGTCTAGGCTGCAGTGGTTTCACCCTACTAGAAAAAGGGCTCAAAGTATCTGCAGCTTCATCTTATTCTGCTGCTTTTTATCGACTTGTGATATTTGACAAAATGTAGCTGGATGTACCTTTTATTACAAACATGAATAGGGTGTTGTGTCAGATTTTCATGGTGTGCAAATCTTTTGGCACAAACTGAACATCTGAATAGTCTCTCTCATCTCTGTTCAGCCAAAGGTCACCTCAGATCTCCAATTTATTTAGCAAATCCTGTACTGCAAAGAGAACACTTAAAAGGTTTCTCCTGGTTGGATCCTTGTGTATCACAACCTCTGCTCTTGTTGGATATTTTGCTGAAATGTTTCATAAAACACTCTGTAAGTGGGTCAGTAAATATCATGACCAACGTACCAATTTACAAAACACAATTATAGAAATATTGCAAACAAGATTGTTTATTTCATGTTTAGAACAAAGTGCTTATTTATGTACAAAGCTGTAGTGCAAAACAACTTAAGCAACATTTTTGAATGACTGTTTCCACAAAATGAAGAGACATTTTTCTACCTCACTAAAATGACCTTTCTGAGCGGGGCAGGGGAAAATGTAGGGGTGGTTTCTTGAAGGTTTGTTGTTGTATGTAAACAGTCCAAAGGACAAAGATGAGAACTTGAAAACTGATTTAAGCAACAAAATCTATCTCAACATTCATTTGACATCTTGGTTCTGCATGCAGAAACATGTTAAAAAACTGAACCCCAGAGAAGTCTGTGTAAACCAAACAGCTCAGGTTAACGGTGCATGCAAAACAACTATTACTGACAAAATAAAGCAGAATTACTTTAATCATGTGGCTTTGTCTGCTGAAAAGATCAAACTGAAAGAAGACTCATTTTGGAGTCTGACCATCGTTAAGATGTTAGTCTTACCTTTTGTGTTTTATTCCTACAGGAATTAATTGGAATATCAAGCATTTTGATTTTTCCTTCTTTCACAAACAAGCCTGTGACTTTTGGAATAATCAAGTCGAGAGAATGTTTTACCACAAACTGAACAACTAAATGGTTTCTCTCCTGTGTGAACTGCAGAGTGGAGCTTCAGATGACAATTTCGTGCAAATCTTTTACCACAAACTGAACAACTAAATGGTTTCTCTCCTGTGTGAACTGCCAAGTGGAGCTTCAGATGACAATTTCGTGCAAATCTTTTACCACAAACTGAACAACTAAATGGTTTCTCTCCTGTGTGAACTGCAGAGTGGAGCTTCAGATGACAATTTCGTGAAAATCTTTTACCACAAACTGAACAACTAAATGGTTTCTCTCCTGTGTGAACTGCCAAGTGGAGCTTCAGATCTCCATTTCGTGCAAAACTTTTACTACAAACTGAACAACTAAATGGTTTCTCCCCTGTGTGAACTGCCAAGTGGCTCTTCAGATCTCCATTTCGTGCAAAACTTTTACTACAAACTGAACAACTAAATGGTTTCTCTCCTGTGTGAACTGCCAAGTGGAGCTTCAGATCTCCATTTCGTGCAAAACTTTTACTACAAACTGAACAACTAAATGGTTTCTCTCCTGTGTGAACTGCCAAGTGGAGCTTCAGATGACAATTTCGTGCAAATCTTTTACCACAAACTGAACAACTAAATGGTTTCTCTCCTGTGTGAACTGCAGAGTGGAGCTTCAGATGACAATTTCGTGCAAATCTTTTACCACAAACTGAACAACTAAATGGTTTCTCTCCTGTGTGAACTGCCAAGTGGCGTTTCAGAATCAAAGTTTGTGCAAATATTTTACCACAAACTGAACACTTGAAGGGTTTCTCTCCTGTGTGATTAACCAAGTGGAGTTTCAGATGTCCAGTTTGTGAAAATCTTTTACCACAAACTGAACAACTAAATGGTTTCTCTCCTGTGTGAACTGCCAAGTGGAGCTTCAGATGTCCAGTTTGTGAAAATCTTTTACTACAAACTGAACACTTGAAGGGTTTCTCTCCTGTGTGAACTGCCAAGTGGCGTTTCAGATCTCCATTTCGTGCAAATCTTTTACCACAAACTGAACAACTAAATGGTTTCTCTCTTGTGTGAACTGCCAAGTGGAGCCTCAGTTGTCCTTTCTGTGTAAATCTTTTACCACAAACTGAACACTTGAAGGGTTTCTCCCCTGTGTGAGTCCTCATGTGTATCACAACAGCTGATCTAGAAGAACAACTTTTCTTACAAAGTGAACAGCTGAATTTGTTGCAACTCAAAAGTTTCACTCCTGTTTGGATTCCTTTTTGTTTTTGTTGTTTCTTTTGTCCAAAGCTCGTAGCACATTCAGAGGAGCTAACTGATATTTTACCAGTATTACATTCGATATCAATCACAGCTATGTCTTTGTTTTGCAGAGGGTTTAAACCTTCCTGATGATTCCTGGCCCCGTCCAAAACACACCTTGTGTCATCTGTCTTTGATTCAGAGTGTGAAGTGCTATCAGGAGTAACTGGTATGTCTTTGTTTTTCAGAGGGTTTAAACCTTCCTGAGGTTCATCACTCTCCTCCCAATCACCACTGTCATCAGTATCAGATCCAGAAAAGTGTGAAGTCTTGTCAGGAGTAACTGGCTGTAAATGACTGTCTGGATTAAAGCCTCTGTCTGGTTCTGATCCTCCACAGTCCTCTTCATCAGCTTTTTCTTTCAAATGCTGTGTGTCTCTGCTCTCTTCAGTTTGGTTTTCATGAAGCTGTGAGCACTGAAGGTTCTCTCCATCTTCTTCTTCCTTCTTCACAGGGATTAGTTTGAATGTTAACATGCTGATATCAAACTCCTCTGGCCCTTGAAGCTGCTCCCCTTCCTGTCTGCCCCAGAGTTCCTTCCATTCATCTTTAATTTGTGGTGAGTTTGGTGGGTCGTTCTGGTCCAGTCTAGGGCTCAATTCCTGCTGCTCAGGGGAAACCTCTTCTTGACTCACCACCAGCTGCTGGACACCTGTGAAAAAAGTGAAACACATAAAGCTTAAAAAAACCTGAATTTCCTATTCAGATTAAACCACTGATAGCACTACTTTATAGAGGGTATGCACGAGATGTCACAGTGGGCGGAGTCACTGCACTTCAAGCCAGCGAGTGACAGAAAGCTCATACTGGTGTCAGGAATAAATGAGTAGTAAGCAGTATATGGCTTTAAATCAGATGAAAAGTGCCGTCTTTTCTGTAATGAGGGGACCTAGGGGTTTAACGATCCATCACTCCACATCGATGCATTGATTGGTTGAACAAAGATTCAATCGAATCAAGGAGCCATTTTGTTAATATTATTTATCATATCATGTGACAAGAAATGATATCACAAAGAAGGAGCCCTGATGATCCTAACTGCTGCAGGCCACGTTTAGCAACTCTCTTTGAAACATGAGATAGTTTGACATTTTGAGGGCGTGGTCAGGTATGACCTCAGAAAAACATGAACAATTTATGACAATTATACAAATTTGTATTCACTTTGAAAGTTATATTTGAAATGTTCACACCAGGAAATGTGCTTTCATAGGTCTCAATGATAATGCCGGTCAAATTTGATTTGAAGTGGAAATGTCAAATGGTGTACTGGTTACACTGTTTGACTTCTATGACAAGCCTTTCTGTTAGAGGACACTTTTGTCAAATATACAAGTATTTTGAGTTTATTCCAAATACTGAAAAAATGAATTCACCCTGAAGATTTTCAGGGTGAATTCATTCAACCCCACAATTCCAGTATTGTTTTTGTCTTAACTAAAGACATGAGCTCGCCCTGACAATTTGTCAGATGTTTTTCATCTTCACTTAAAGACAACAGAAGACATGTTTTTTCTGCCGCTAGGGGGTGCGAGAGATGAATAATGTAATGGCGGTCTGATAATTACACAGTTACAGTGTTTTTTTCCCACACAATAAAGATGTGTAAATAAACATTTCCTTTGTAAAATTGAAATCAAAAACTGTGATTTTAATAAATACAGGCTATTCAAAATGCACTTCCTCTTAAAATGAAGCGTAGAAGAAGAAGTTATCTTCTTCTACGTACTGTATATGCTGTCATCTGATGGGGCACTGCAGTTGCAGTTCAAACAAAAGCCACTTGTGGATTTTTGGACTGAATCAATGCCATCATACACAGTCCTGGCAAAGCAGGCCTTGAGAGTTTAGATGGCCTTCACTACAACTTATTTATGCAAGGCTGGTTTCTCTGATCTGACAGCAGTTAAGACTAAACATCGCAAAGACTGGATGCTGTTGAGAAAGATTTGAGGCTTAAACTGTCTTCAATTGCGCCAAACATTGGAGAACTTTGTGCCAAGATGCAGGCCCACCCGTCGCATTAATATGGGTAAGTATTTGGCCGAATGGTATTGATATTATTGCTACAAATACACTGGAAATACTCACACGTCCACCCTCCCTTTCTCCCTCCCTCTCTCTTTCTTTCTTTCTCTCGCTGCAGGCTGAGGCACCTAGATGTGCTGCACTTTAAAATCCTCAGGATCCTGTTTTTTTTTTAAAATCTGTTCCTGAGCCATGCTCTTTGTTATTTATGTTGTGTGTAACTTTATTGGAATATAATTCAAATTACTGGCTTAATTACGCGGCTCAAAATATTCTAACATTTTCCCCAACTTATCTGCTTTCTGCCTCTGAGCCTGAACCTGTCATCCATCCGTTTTGCTCTTAAAAGTTGAAGATTGCCAATAACTTGTTGCATTATATTGACATTTTGTTACAGTGTTTTAGTTCAATTTAATTTAATTGAGAGCGCATTGTTGTGATTGTGATTATTTTGTTATATGTATGTTCTGGTCATTTGAGCATGATTAAACATGCCGCCTTTAATATGGCTATAAAAAAGCTTGTTGCGTTTTTTGTTTTTTTAAGGTGTGGGGGATTGGGGGTGCGTCAACCCGGTTGGGACATAGAAGGGGGTGCGCGGCTAAAAAAGTTTGGGAACCGCTGCTCTAGATGTATAAATATGAAATATTCTGAATTGTATCAGCGGTTACACCACTTGACATTTTTAGGTCTATTCAGTCTTACCTTTTCAAAAAATGGTGCAAATGTCATTTTAAATAACACAAAACCAACATGAATACAAATGTCACATTTGAATGAACCTGATGCTTTCAAATTGTGTTTTTAAAAGATTTTTGAATTGGTCATCAGAACAACCCTTATTTGTCACTGACCCTAAAATGTTTTGGATAACGAGTGAAACAATTCACGTAAGAAGGACCAATAAAGTTATCAGAGTACGTAACCAACGTCAAAATGGCTGCACGCTGCGAACCACAGAGCTCGTCACTCCCGACAATTTAAAAAGCAGTGTGTGGGAAGTTTTTGGATTTCCGTCAAATAATGGGAAGATAACAAAACAGAGACTGTCGTCTGCTGAATATGCAAGGCTCGTATGAAATACCACTCCATGATGACTAACTTAAGGGCACACCTGCTAACACGTCACCCCACTGAACTAGCCGAGCTGGAGGAGTCAGACGAACCACGGCCAAAGCAAGCAAAAATTACCTCTTTCTTGCCCCCATCTTCGTCGCGAGGATTACCAGCTGCCCGCCAAACGGCGATTACAGATAAATTGACCCGTTTTATCTGCAAAGACATGCGGCCGATTAACTTCACGCAGGGGTCTGGATTTAAAGATTTCATCCGTGAGCTCGAGCCGAGGTATCTGGTACCAAGCCGCCCGACCATCACTGACAGAGTTGCATAACTCTATGACACTATTAAAGACAACATCAGAGAGATTGTCAGTGGGAAAAAGATCGCCCTAACAACAGATGGGTGGACATCAGTAGCCACGGAGGGAAATGTGACTGTCACAGCACATTTTAAAGACTAAACATGAATGTGGATCCTCTATTGTTTGCTTTGCTTTGAGTGGTTAAATTGTCCTCTAATGGACAAAACATAAATAACAACTACATGCGTGCTGATCATGTGGGCCATTGACATGCAGTATGGCTCAAGGTTTGCCGTAGGAATTAGTAAAATTGCCTTTAGTTATTGGTTATAGGATAAACATTACTACATTTTATTCATTCCAATATTAAAAATTATAACGCATAAATATTCTAATGGGATTATAGAGGAATATCTGCAGCCCTAGTTGATATGCCGGCTGTGTTTCCATTTTGCTTTTTTTATATCCATATATGGTCAATATCTAGGATCACATAGTGAAAAAGAGATGTCCCCTGAGCCCATTGAGAGTGGTGTTAGTAGCATCTGAAACTCTGCAGGTAAACAGAGAGAGAGAGTCGCTCACTCTAACTCGCTCTGTAGATGCATTGATTGTAGTGCCACGTCTCATGTGAAATATAAACTTAATGGCGTCGTTTTCAGTGCTGGGTTTCGGCAGCTGCTGAATATATGTTCTGATTATGGAGCAACACATGACGTGCAATACAGAGCTAAAAAAAAGTAGTGTTGACATCCAGAACAAGAGGGGACAAGGACCTCAACTTTCCAAGTTTTTACCTGTCAGGGCAGGTGCTTAGTGTCAGCAGCAAAATAAATATGTAGGGCTCTTCATTACGGACCAAATGTCTGATGATGATGACATGTACAGACAGTGTCGAGTATTATACACTCAGGACAATACGTTGGCAAGAAAATTCTCAGTGTGTTCAGACCCTGTCAAGATAAATCTCTTGAGAGCATATTGCACTCCTCTTTATACCGCCCCCTTGTGGGCAAGGTTTAAAAAGACAAGCTTAAAGAGCTTAAAGGCGTTTATAGAATTGCTCTAATGAACACAATTTTCAGCCCACACACCTGAATTTACCCTCAAAATGTAGGGGAACTTGTCTTCTACCACTGATTAGGTTTTCTGGTCCCAGACTTTCCCCATCCCAGACACAAAAATCACATCAACGCGTTCAGCCCTTTGTCCTCTTGCTCACAAAATCATCATTTAGCCACTAACTCTTAATTTTACCTCTTAAAATGAGCACAGAAACCACCCTCACAATTGTCTAGCTGTGAATGTTTATTTTCACATATTTGTCGATCATAAGTGGAAGAAATGTTCACATTTGACTGGAAATGAATAGACATAACAAAACAATACAAACCTAATCTGTGCAGGCGGACTTCAGGGTTGAAAGCAGCATCCAGCAGGTTGTGTTGTCGCTTCTTTTCCTCTTTCGATCGACAGATTTCCTCCTCATATTCTGCTATTGTTCTTTCAAACAGCTCAGAAATCTCGTCAGCAGCTGCAGTCAGTCTCTGGTTGACGAAAGCTTTCAGCAACTGAACTTTAGACATTTTATACAGATCACGGCAACTTTCCCCCCAAAACTCCGTTTAAATGAAAACTGACATCGCTGAGCTGTTACCTTACAGCTAGCACGCTAAGCTAACTTCATGATGCTAACCGCCGTTAAAAATCCACCGAAGAAGAAGCAGAAGAAGCTAACTTCATGTTTAAGTCTCAGTTAAAGAATAAAACACCTCCAGAAACTCTGTTCAAGTTCACTTCAGCAGTATTATCTGTAATATGCACACAGAATATCAGTGTGGTTGCTTAGCAACACTGTTTGAGCTGTGAGTTTGAAACTTGCGTGGCTGCGTTCCTATTGGTTGCTAGATGAGCCTGATTGTGATTGGTCCGCAGTGTATGCAGACGGAGTCTGTTCAGCTCAGTAAGGATAAGGATAAACTTTATTGATCCCCCAATGGGGGAAATGTAGATGTTACAGCAGCTCAAAAACAGGAATATAAACAGCATCAATAGCAAAAAGTGAAGAAAAAACAGCTACGAGCATGTTTACATGAATTAAATAAAGGAAGAAAAAATACAATAGAATTAAATAATACTAGGCATAAACAGTATGTACACTTTCACTTGTGGAAAGACAGATCAGATATTATAACAAACACACACAGTGTGTAGCATTAATGATATTAATGATTATTATACAGAGTCATGAGGCGGTGATGCTGTTAAACAGTCTGACTGCAGATGGAATAAAGGACCTGCGGTAGCGCTCAGTCCTGCAGGGTGGATGTCTCAGTCTGCTGCTGAAGGAGCTGCTCAGGGCCCCCACAGTGTCATGCAGGGGGTGAGAGTGATTGTCCATGATGGATGCACTCTAACAGGTACGGTGGCTGAGGAGGATCTTACAGTGTAAACTCGCACTTCACAATAGTGCTTCCAGCGCTATAACAATACATTACAGGAGTAGGCTCTCCATATACATAAAACAGTATAAAAACATTCAGGCCGTCAATAACACAGACAACATAGCAGCTACATTTGCACATTAAAAAGCAGTTCATGTCATGGTTCAGATCTCATCAGTCATGTTGTAAGATTAAGGATGTTTACTGCACTTGGAATAAATGACTTCTTATAGACATTTTTAGTTGCCAGAGGGAATCTATAGCGCCTCTGTAGTGGAAAAATACTGTCTGTCTGTCGTCCTCATTTGAACTTAGAAGACTTAGATGTTTGTGCGTCATTTGACACCTGTTTCTCTGTATGGCCTTGCCTGCATCTCACACATGTACACTTCTACTTCTTGTTATCTGAGTACAAAAGGTTCCCAAAACAGACTGTGTGCCCTCCTTAGAAAGGAGTTACTGTTGTGTTCCACTGTACCAGGTGTTTCCTAAAAGCTTGCATAATTAACAAACTGACCTTATTGCCTATTATTGCCTCAAAAGGGATTAATCTATGCAGAAGGCGTATCCACAAGGGCGAGCCGAGACCAATGACAATGTGTTACTCATGTTTATGTAATATACCTACATCCTGTGAATGTATAAATATGCTCTGCAACCGAGACTGCCCCGGGAATCTTTGATGCATTCGTGACTGATGTTACTTTTGTAGCTGATTACCCCTTTTGAAAAAGAACTTTTACTATATGCAATAAAATACACAAAGACAAAAGACTTTGACTTGAGATCCTTTATTACCAACAGAAAAATCCACAACACCTCCCAGAACTCATTGGCTCATAGGAGAGAGGATGGGAGTTATCTGCTAGGATACTCCTCGCTTTCTTCCTCGTTCTGTCAGTAAATAATTGAGACAGAGGTTTTTGTGGTTTGCCCACTATTTTGCCTGCTGTTGACACAATCTTAGAGAGTTTATTCTTTAATCTACAGCTCAAGTGACCGGGCAGGAAGACGGAAAGTTAAGACACACTCAACAATAGATTTGTACACCAGCTCTAAAATGTGCTGACTGACACCAAGACTACTGAGTTTTCTAAGGAGAAAATGTCGCTGTGAGCATTTCTTGGAGATATACTCTGTATTTTCAGAGAAGCTCAGCTGGCGGTCCAAAATTGTGCCGAGGTATTTAAAGTTTTCCACAGTTTCAACAAGTTGGCAGTCAAGTGAAACTAGCTCAATTTTGAGATCTCTTTTAGTGCAGATAATTCATTCTTTTGTTTTGGCTACATCCATTTTTTTAGCTGGCTGGTGTGACACCATGTCTCCAGGGCCTTTACAGTATGTGGAGTGAATATGCAGCTTCACAAGAAGCATCATTATTCTCTAACAGGCCAACAAGGGCCAAATCATCTGCATATTTAAATAAATAGAAAATGTTCTCATTGATCTTAAATTCAATAGTAAATAGATAAAGTAACACAGGGGGGAGAACACAGCCTTGGGGGCGGCCAGCTCACTGTGAGCACATCTGACATGCTGCTCCTGATATAAACCATCTGTGGACGGCAAGATAGAAAATCTCTGATCCAGAGAATTGGATTGCTTTTTTATGGTAGTTGTTACGTTGTAGGTTGTTTTGTCCCCCTCTGCTGGCCATAATGAGTAACCTGTTCACTAATTGTTTTTTGTTTCTCCCTAGGGTGTTTGTGGTTGGGGAATGATTGGAAGGCTGATAAGGAGGCAGGAACTGGCCTGCTGGCTCTCTCTCACACTCTGTTCCTGGCTCATGAGAGCCTAACCTATGTTGTGTTTGTTTGATCATGCTGGCTGAGATTTCTGCCTGCCAGTGTACCTTTTTCGTGGCTTTTGTTCTGGTTTAAGGGACTAGGTAAAGTATTGTTCATGTAATCAAGGGGTAGAGGGTAAGTGCCCAGTCCGACGGTCCTTTGTGGGCTGGTCTGGGTGACTTACACTTCCTTTTTGTTTGTTTGTGAATCATACAGGAGTTGTTGTTTGATGGTTGTTATCAACTTTATCCTTGTAAAAATAAACTGTTTCTTGATTTAAGACAACTTGACTTATGGATTTATGTTCGATTCCCTGTTGAAACGGGTCTTAGTTAGGGGGTCGTAACATAATTGGGGGCTCGTCCTAATTGAAAACTATTGTTTTCAATATAGTTGTTGTTAATGGCTTTGTGGATTAGGTTACCTTTTGGGATTTTTGGTGACTTTGTCAATGCAGTTTTGTGGGTTTGTGTAGAGTTTGTTGCTGTGTGCAGTAACTTTGGAGGCCGGTTTTTGCTTTGCAACTGGTAGACTGTGTGTGTGACGTTTTCTGTCCTCAGAATGGAGTTTAAACTGTCAGACTTTGTTGAATCTCCTACTTCAGAAGGACTGAATCACTGTACGAAAGACAATTTATTGTTAATCGCTGAACACTATAATGTATCTGTTTCAAAGCAGGCTAAAAAGCAAATTGTTAGAGAGGAGTTATGTGTTGCTTTGATAGAGCTGGGTTTGATACCAGTGCGGAGTGCTCCAACAACTCCCAAGCAGTCAAGTCATGGTTCGGATGACACAGTAAGACTTAAGGAGTTGGAGGTGGAGTTGCAGCGCATTGCTTTAAAAGAAAAAGAGTTGCAATATGCAAGTGAGTTAGAGTCGAAAAAAATTGAGCTTCGCATGCGTGAGTTAGAGCTTGGTGCTGTTTCTCATGGCCCTTCCAGGCATGCGGATTTCGATGTCAGTAGGAACATCCGCTTAGTTCCTCAATTTAATGACAAAGATGTAGACAGATATTTTGTGCTTTTTGAGCGAGTGGCTACGAAGCTGAAGTGGCCGAGAGAAATGTGGTCTGTGTTATTGCAATGTGTTCTGGTTGGGAAAGCGCAGAAGGTTTGCTCGTCATTGTCTGCGGAAGACAGCCTTGATTTTTACAAAATAAAAGCAGCATTGCTCAGGGCTTATGAGCTTGTGCCGGAAGCGTACCGCCAGAAATTTCGTGGTTTAAAGAAACCGAACTATCAGACATATGTGGAATTTGCTCGTGACAAGGAGACATTATTTGATCGCTGGTGTTCATCAAATGAAGCGAAGGATTTTGAACAGCTTAAGCAGATGGTGCTTTTGGAGGATTTTAAATCCTGTCTACCAGAGAAAGTAGCAACTCTTTTAAATGAGAACAAGGTATATGATGTGTCTAAAGCTGCTGTAATGGTGGATGAGTACGTCCTGACGCACAAAACTGTGTTTGGGGATCGATTTGTCAATAATCGACCCTTTGGTAACTTTAGTGGTCCTGTGAGGGACGGTGGAAAAAGTCTGACTGAAGTTTCTGATGGGGCTAAACGTTCTCTTCAGTCAGAGCTTGGGAGTAACAAGGATGATTCGAAAGGAAAAGATTCTGTGATGTGTTACTATTGTAAAAAAATGGGGCACATTGTTGCCAATTGTCCGGTGTTAAAACAGCGAAATGCAAAGCCTGTGGCTTTAGTTAACACCTTTCTTGAGAAACAATACGAATCTGTGACAGATGAGGACCTTTCTAGTGATCTGGAGGATTTTGGTCCGTTTATTATGGATGGTGTTGTTTCGTTACCTGGTAAGGATTTGAAGGTCCCTGTGAAGATGCTTCGTGACACAGCTGCCTCGCAGTCTTTTATTTTGGAGGGAGTTTTGCCATTCAGTAGTGAGTCTGCTGTGGGCTCAGATGTTCCTGTGGTCGGCTTTGGCATGGAGGGCATAGGGGTGCCTTTGCATAAGATTAAGGTGGAATCTGATCTGGTGTCAGGTGTAGTGTTGGTTGGAGTTCGTCCTGGCTTCCCGATTAAGGGGGTGGCCTTTCTGATGGGAAATGACTTGTCTAAAGGAAAGGTGTTGGTGACACCTGAGGTGACGCCCATTCCTCTACGACAGGCTCCAGATGAGTTGGCTGTGAAATTTCCTAAGGTTTTTTCAGCTTGCGCTGTTACTCGTTCTCGTCATAAGAAAAATGAGGAAGAACTTGATTTGAGTGACAGTGTTCTGTGTAATCCTGCCAACGGCTGCTCATTGTCTTCAGATGTCATTGAAAGTGAAGAGCCGAGTGCCGGTAGGTCTGCAAAGGTGGTCTCAAGTATGGAAAACATTTCTTTGTCTCGTGAACAGTTAGTAGCCGAGCAAAGGAAAGATGACACTTTATCTCATTTGTTTGAAGCTGCGATAGCTGAGGAGAAAAGTGAGTCATTGTCCGCTGGAAGTTTTTTGAGAGACGAGTTGCTCATGCGCAGATGGACGCCTCTGAGTGCCTCAGTTGCAGATGACTGGAGTGTTGTGTCTCAGATAGCTATTCCTCGTCCATATCGGAATGGAATATTGTCTCTGGCACATGATAATCCTTTGTCTGGGCATTTGGGTATAAGGAAAACATATGATCGCATATTGCAGCATTTTTTTTGGCCGGGTTTGAAGAGGGATGTCACCCGTCATTGTAAATCTTGTCACACATGTCAGATAGCTGGAAAACCCAATCAGAGTATTCCACCTGCTCCGCTGTATCCAATTCCAGTGTTGTGTGAGCCATTTGAACGTGTCTTGATTGACTGTGTGGGTCCGCTTCCTCGTACGAAGGCTGGAAATAAGTTTTTGTTGACAGTGATGTGCGCATCGACTCGCTTTCCTGAAGTGTTTCCTTTGCGCAGAATCACCACTCCTTTTGTTGTGAAGGCTCTGACTAAGTTCTTTTCGTTGTTTGGCCTGCCGAAAGTGGTTCAATCGGACCAGGGTTCGAACTTTATGTCGCGTGTGTTTTCCCAGGTGATGAAGCAGTTGAAATAAAACACTGTCATTTAAGTGCGTTTCATCCTGAGAGTCAGGGGGCGCTTGAACGTTTTCACCAGACGTTGAAAACCATGTTGCGCACATATTGCCTTGAGTTTGAGAAGGACTGGGATGAGGGGGTTCACATGCAGCTGTTTGCCATAAGGGAGGTGGTTCAGGAATCTTTAGGATTCAGTCCGTCGGAGCTGGTATTTGCTCATTCTGTCCGTGGTCCTTTGAGGCTCTTGAAAGAGAAGTGGCTGTCAGAGGGGACAGAGCAGAATCTTCTGGACTATGTGAGCAAGTTCAGATTTAAGTTACGTCGGGCTTGTGAAATAGCCAAAGAAAACCTTGCTTCTGCGCAGACTAGGATGAAAACCTGGTATGATAGGCATGCGAGAAGCAGAGTGTTTGAGCCTGGTGAGAAAGTGTTGGTGTTGTTACCGATTCCTGGTTCTAGCTTGCAGGCACGCTTTAGTGGGCCTTATTTAGTACAGGAAAAGGTTGGGGATAGAGATTACCTTGTAGCTACTCCAGATCGTAGACGCAAAAATCGTCTGTGTCATATTAATATGCTGAAGCCGTATTTTGACAGAAATCAGGCGCAGCGAGAAGTGGAGTTTAAAGCTGTGGGAGGTGATGAGCGTGTGTCCGCTGTGGCGCTGTCCAGTGCTGAATTCACTGCACCGTCTGTGAGTCAGGTGGCAGGTGAGGGACATGTGTCATCTGTGGCGCTGTCCGGTGCTGAACTCACCGCTCCGTGTGTTAGTCTGGTGACAGGAGTGGTGTCGCCCATTTCTCTGGATTTTGAAGGGAACGAAGGGGGGTTGCATGTGGCGTTGACGAAGGGAAAGTTGTCGAACTCTGAGATATTGCAGGATCTTCCTTCTCGTTTGTCTCACCTGTCTGAGACCCAGTGTTTGGATGTGGTTAAGTTGATTGAATGTAACAAGTCCCTGTTTCCTGATGTCCCTTCTCAGACAAACTTGTTAATGCACGACATTGATGTGGGTGATTCGAGGCCTATTAAGCAGCATCCGTATCGAGTGAATCCGGATAAACGTTGCAGGCTTAAGCAGCAGGCTGAGTACATGGTGCAGCATGAAATTGCTGAGCCCAGCTGTAGTCCATGGAGTTCCCCGTGTTTGCTTGCTGATAAAGCAAATGGGGAAGATCGTTTTTGTACGGACTTCAGAAGGGTGAATGAGGTAACGAAACCTGACTGTTACCCACTTCCTCGTATGGAGGACTGTGTGGATCGTGTCGGGGGGGCCAAGTTTGTGACTAAGTTAGACTTATTAAAAGGTTACTGGCAAATTCCATTGACTGAGCGGGCGAAGGCGATATCGGCCTTTGTTACGCCTGGTGATTTTCTTCAGTACAATGTTATGGCCTTTGGCATGCGTAATGCGCCAGCTACCTTTCAGCGTCTGATAAACATTGTTCTTTGTGGTCTGTCCTTTTGTGAAGCGTATCTTGATGATCTGGTGGTGTGTTCTGGGTCGTGGGTTGAGCATTTGGAGCACTTGTCTGTTGTGTTTGCTCGTTTGCGGGAAGCAAATTTAACTGTGAATCTGTCTAAGTGTGAGTTTGGACAGGCAACCGTGACCTATCTCGGAAAAGTGGTGGGAGGGGGTCAGGTCTGTCCTGTTCAGGCGAAGGTGGAGAGCATAGTGGCTTTCCCTGTTCCGTCCAACCGGACAGAAATGCGTCGGTACTTGGCGATGGTAGGTTATTACAGGGGGTTTTGTAAAAATTTCTCTGCTGTAGCATCTCCCTTGACTGATCTGCTGAGTCCGAAGGTGAGTTTTAAATGGTCTGATGCGTGTCAGGTGGCATTCGAACAAACGAAGAACTTGTTGTTAAATGCACCTGTTCTCGCGGCACCTCAGTTTGATAAACCGTTTAAGTTTGCGGTGGATGCGAGTGACACAGGGGTGGGCGCTGTTCTCTTACAAGAGGGTGCTGATGCGATAGAACATCCGATTTCGTATTTTTCGAAAAAATTAGATCGTCATCAAAAATGGTACTCTACAATTGAGAAAGAAACATTAGCTCTGGTCTTGGCAGTAGAACATTTTGAGGTGTACGTCGGTTCATCCAGTGTTCCTGTGATTGTGTTTACCGATCACAATCCGTTAGTGTTCCTGCATAGGATGCGAAACAAGAACAGGCGCCTTATGAGTTGGAGTTTGCGTCTGCAGGCGTTCAATTTAGATGTCAGACACATCCGTGGCAAGGATAACGTTGTGGCTGACGCGCTGTCCCGTCTTTAAATAATTGTAATTGAACACTGTATCCTGAAAGGGTAGGAAGTCTTTCAGGCTACCATGTTCAAACACAGGGTGGGGGTGTTACGTTGTAGGTTGTTTTGTCCCCCTCTGCTGGCCATAATGAGTAACCTGTTCACTAATTGTTTTTTGTTTCTCCCTAGGGTGTTTGTGGTTGGGGAATGATTGGAAGGCTGATAAGGAGGCAGGAACTGGCCTGCTGGCTCTCTCTCACACTCTGTTCCTGGCTCATGAGAGCCTAACCTATGTTGTGTTTGTTTGATCATGCTGGCTGAGATTTCTGCCTGCCAGTGTACCTTTTTCGTGGCTTTTGTTCTGGTTTAAGGGACTAGGTAAAGTATTGTTCATGTAATCAAGGGGTAGAGGGTAAGTGCCCAGTCCGACGGTCCTTTGTGGGCTGGTCTGGGTGACTTACACTTCCTTTTTGTTTGTTTGTGAATCATACAGGAGTTGTTGTTTGATGGTTGTTATCAACTTTATCCTTGTAAAAATAAACTGTTTCTTGATTTAAGACAACTTGACTTATGGATTTATGTTCGATTCCCTGTTGAAACGGGTCTTAGTTAGGGGGTCGTAACAGTAGTCTACTGTTGGACTAATGTTTAATTGTCAGTTCTGCTGCTTTCTGTGTCACTGTCCATCCAAAGCTATTTGTTTTCTTCTTCTGCGTTTCCCAACAAGGTTTTAAAGTTTCCTGTGTTGGATGATCTCGACTATGACCCTGTAAATTAACCCCGTCAGTCACTGACAGCTGCAGCCTTCTCGTCTCTAAAGGAATGTCTCCAAACTCCACCTGTAATGCTGCTGTTTGGGTTGTTTTAAAAGGGAATGTTGATCCTCTTCTTCTACATCTTTTGTTTAAATGTGATTTCCTGTACATTACCGCCACCTGTTGATCTGGAGTGTGGATCAATGATCCACCCTCTCTCTAATTCATACCCAAAAAAACAAACTGAACAGCTTAACAAAATGGAAATAGTTGATCACATGCCGAGAAAACACAAGAAAATTAATGGTTATAAATTAATAACATATCTATCTAACCTCACAAACTAAAGATCACAGATCACCTGAGTAGTTGTAACCAACCTTTTAAGACTCTCAGTCAAAGTTAAACCTTATGTGGGTCAGAATGACTTTGAGACGACTTTTAACTGGACCCTGACTCTGTATTAAAGTTTTTGGTTGCATTGATTCACACATATGTACATATACAGTTTTAGCACAGATTTACCACAAGCTAACCAGTGACTCTGCTGGAGGGATGGAAGTGGGAGAAGAAGAAGAGGGTCCACACTGAAGGCTGCACACACGGAAATGTTCCTGTTGGTTCAACTGTTCTTTAACAGTTCTTTACATCATCCATTGTCCTCAGGAACCCAACATACAACCACATATCATGTTTAAGGTTACAGTAGAACTGTAGAAAGCTTTACGCTTCGTAAACAGAGCTGGTTATCATGAAGCCACTTACATTCTATATACACATGCTCTCAAATAAAGAAATCTGTCTGGCTTGAAAAAAAGCACACTATAAGTACAAAGTAGAACAAGGAGATGCCTTCATCTCATTTACACAGAGTAGCATCTCTAGTGCTTTTTAAAAAAATGTATAATGTGCCAACATGATATCTTGACCTTTGAACTTTGAAAGATACAGTATATGGTTATTGTTATGTATTTGTGGTAAACACTTAAAGAATCACTGAACAGAGGATCACGTTGTAACTTTCTTTACTGTCGGCGCACATTTTTCCAACACACTGTTTCTCTTATTCTCTACTTTCTTTCTGTATTCTCTAGAGTAGCAACAGTCCCACTATGCCACCTACTGGCCTGAGAAGGATAAGCTTTTAGAACACAACATCTCCCCCTTTCTTAAAAGTATTACACTTACCGCAAAAGAATGTGGGGTATTATCAAAATTTCTTTCAAAACAAGTAAGCTCCGTAGAGATAACCTGAATATATCAACATCTTCTGTAGGTATTATAACCTGCATGTAACTTCACATAACAATTAGCAGAACAGTTTTTTTTTCATTTTATGAACACTTAAATGTCCCTCATATATGCTCAAGTGACATAGTCTTTGATCCAAGCTGGCTGTTTTCTATTTCGTTGGCTCCTATTCTGTATGCTGTCACTTGTAGCAGGTTCTGTAGACTGTGGTTCTTCTGCTGTAGGAGTAAAGATCTCCGGTAGCAAAGACAGGCGTGAAGCATCCCAAGTCTTCCCGTCAGTCAATGTGTGGCTGTGATGTCCCTTCTGTTTTGTCACTTTAAGAGGTTCACTGAACTTAGACCTTCCTTTCTTGGTATGCAGAGGGTTTCTCACACGTACAAGGCTCCCCGGGTGCAGTTTAGGAGTCTTGGCATGTCTCTTGTTGTCTGTGTATTTTTTCATGTGTAACTGTTTCTTTGCAGCTCTGTCTCTCAGTTCTTTATCCTGAACAGCTGTGAGCTTTGGCTGGATAGTGAGCTTTGTTCTCATCTTTCTTCCGTACATGAGCTGAAAAGGTGATGTTCCTGTGGTTGCATGTGGTGTAGCTCTATAAACTTGAAGAAACTCAGTGACATGGGTTTTCCAAGGAGCTTTCACTCTCTCTGCACTGAGAATGCTTTCTTTTAACACTCTGTTCAGTCTCTCCACTGCTCCGTTTCCTTCGGGGTGATAAATTGTGGTCCTGATGTGTTGGATATCTCGTTCTTTCATGAAAGAGGACAGTTCTGAGGAAGTAAGCTGTGGGCCATTATCAGTCACCACAGCCATCAGGTTTCCTTTTTGGCTAAACACTGACCTCATGAAGTTAATCACTGTAGCAGCAGTGCACTGTGGAGCAATACACACCTCTGGCCACTTTGAATAGTAGTCCACCATGGTTATAGCAAACTTGCAGTCAGCAGGACCAGTCTCAAATGGGCCAACAATGTCTAGTCCAAGCTTTTGCCAAGGTCCATCAGGCAAAGGGACGGGTGTCATCGGGGCAGGAGCTGTTTTTGTTGTTTTATCGTTCAGCTGACATGACACACATGTTGCGATAACAGACTGCACCAGTGCATCCATCTTAGGCCACCAATACAAGTCTCTAAGTCTCTGTTTAGTACGAACAATGCCTTTGTGGCTCTCATGTGCCAGGTGTACCATGTGAGAGCGCACACTTACTGGCACCACCATTCTGTGAATCCCTCTCAGAATAAGTGAGTCGTGTACTGACAGTTCGTTTCTAACCTGGTAATAAGGCATCATGTCTGTAGGCAGACCTTTGGATGATGCAGGCCACCCTTTTGTCATGTAGATGTGCAGCTGGCATAGCTCTGGGCAGGAGGAACAGACATCTTTGAATTCAGACATGGGAATGGCAGTCAGGATGGTGGAGACGGCAGCAACAGTCTCGGGTTCCATGTCTGAAAAGCACTCTTGGTTGTTTGGCAACGGCAAGCGAGAAAGGCAGTCTGCTGCATGGTTCTGAGCACCGGGTCTGTAAACAATATCATAGTTAAAGCAGAGCAGCAGGGCTATCCTCATACCAGCTCTCCCCATGCCTTTTGTCATCAGTAGTGTGGTTAAGGCCTGGTGATCAGTTTGTAAAGTGAACTTTGTTCCCCATAAGTAAGTCCTCCAGCGCTCTGTAGCCCAGACACAGGCCAACGCTTCTTTTTCTACCACAGAGTATTTCCTCTCAGCTGCACTCAGAGAGCGAGAAGCAAAAGCCACCGTTCTTTCGGAGTTGTCTGGATGTATCTGGGTGAGGACACCGCCTATGCCATAGTCGGAGGCGTCTGTGGACACAATGATGGGCAGTGAGGAATCAAAAAGGGCCAGCGCTGGACTTTCAGTAATTAGTTGTTTGACCTGCTGAAAGCTATGCTGAGCGTTATCAATCCATGTAAATGTAGCGTTGCGCAACACATCTCTCATTGGCTCCACAACAGTTGCATAGTTCTGTATGAACTTGGCGTACCAGGATGTCAGGCCCAGGAAGGACCTGAGAGATGTAGCATCTCTGGGTGCAGGAGCATCACGAATAGCTGTGATGTGGTCTTCAGTCGGCAGCAGACCATCCCTACTTATGGTGTGCCCCAGGTAAGTCAGCTTATCTTGGTAAAATTTGCATTTTTCTGTATTCAGACGCAGTCCAGCTTCCTGTAGTCTGTACAGTACAGCTTTCAGGCGTGTTTCATGATCAGCACGGCACGATGAGAAGACAATGATGTCATCGAGATATGCTTGAACTCCAGGTAGACCTTTTAGCACCATGGACATCATCTTCTGAAATGCTGACGGCGCTGATGCTAGCCCAAAACAAACTCGCTTGTATCTGAAGAGCCCTTCATGTGTTATGAAGGCAGTCAGGTCTCTGCTGTCCTCATGCAGAGGAACCTGATATTAAGCGTTTGCAAGGTCAATGGTTGAGAACATAGATGCTCCTCTGAGCTCTGAAAAGAGCTCCTCAATGTGTGGAATGGGGTAGCAATCAGTCACTACAGCTTTGTTGGTCTCTCTGAGATCTGTACACATCCGTATTCTTGCTGAGTTCCTGTGTTGGGTCACCACAATTGGTGACACCCAGGGAGATGCGTCAATCTTCTCAATGATGTCAGCATCCAGCAGGCGCTTTAACTTTGCAGAAGCAGCATCTCTGAATGAGAAAGGTAACCTCCTTAACTTTTGTTGCACAGGTTTCACATCATCTCTCACTTTGACTTTATGTACAAAGCCCATGGTAGGTAGAGGCGAGGCTGTAGTGGCAGGTGGAGGTGAAGTTGTTGTTGCAGGTGCAGGTTGAATGGTTATCTCCTTGACTATCAACTCTGCTTTCAGTATCACTTTCCTTCCCACAATGATCATTTCCAGTGCCTCAACCAAGTCCAACCCCAGCAGCAGTGAACCCGACTCCACAATGAAGAAAGTGGCTGGAGCGGAACATCCGTCATGAAATGCACTTATGTCCAGACAGCCAAGTACTGGAATTCTCTGCCTTGAGTAGGTCACAAGAGGAATGTCTGTGTGCTTTAGTGGGATGTGACTGAATGAGTTCCGATAAACATGAGCAGGTAGCAGTGAAACTGAAGATCCAGTGTCCACTATCATCTCAAATGGCTGCATATTGGGAGGTAAACCTAATTCTACAGTGCACAGTATTTTCCTCTCTCGTTGCACAGCATCTTTCAGATATAGCACAGTCAGCTCTGGGATAATAATCTCCTTCACCTCATGTTTTTGACCTGAGCGGCACACTTTGGCAAAGTGCCCAGTCTTTCCACATGATTTGCATGTTTTATTTGCAGCAGGACATTTTGGTGAATTTGCAAGATGCTTATCTGAGTCACATCGGTAGCATTAACGTGCCTGTTGAGTCTTCGAGTCATGTTTTCTGGAATTACCTGCATTGTTGGGGCGCTGTTTTTCCATCTTTGGCAGCGTATTCATTTCCCGCACTTGTACTTCACTGTGTGAAAAGGCGCTGGCGTTGCGCGCGGCTGATTCTACTTGGTTGGCAATCTGAATCGCTTTATCCAGTGTCAGTTGGTCCTCTAGCAGCAAACGTTCACGTATGCGTCCACTATAAGCTTTTTCCACAATCTGGTCTCTTAGCATATCTTGCTCTGCATTGCCAAATTCACACAATGCGAGCATCTCGCGTAGCGCGGAAACATACTGTGCAATACTTTCATCATGTCTTTGTGCACGTTGGCGAAACTTATGTCTTTCAGCAATGACGTTTACCTTCTGCACAAAATGTGCTCGCAGGGCAGCAACAGCATGGTCGTAAGTAGTCCCTGTTTCAGTCAAAGTGTAGAAAATCCTCTGTGCTTCGGTGCCGACGCTGTGCAGTAATACAGCACGCTTTCGGGCATCAGGCCACTTAGCTCCTTCCACGTCAATCACAAGCAGGTAGCTGTCGAACATTTTTAGCCATTTTCCAAACGGCATTGTAGGTTCTCCCGGACATTGTAGGAACGAGGGAGGCAAAGGAGTAGAAGCCACGGCCATCCTCGTCGCCAATTTGTTATGTATTTGTGGTAAACACTTAAAGAATCACTGAACAGAGGATTACGTTGTAACTTTCTTTACTGTCGGCGCACATTCTTCCCAACACACTGTTTCTCTTATTCTCTACTTTCTTTCTGTATTCTCTAGAGTAGCAACAGTCCCACTATGCCAACTACTGGCCTGAGAAGGATACGCTTTTAGAACACAACAGTTATGAAGTCAGAGACGTGCAGAAAATGATGTGAAAGCTTACGGCAGCAGAACTAGAAGCTGGTCCGAGCCTGAGCCAGTCCTAACAATAAGCTTTATCAAAAAAGAAAGTTTTAAGCCTACTCTTAAAAGTGGTCATTGTTGCTAGTGTGATTTTACTGAATTATACCAGCACATATTGGCTTTTATTGGTCTGTAACAGCTTTATGCTTCAATGTACCAGTAAACCTGCTTCAAGTCAAATCAAGCTAAGCTGAAGAAGTGTTGTATCCTCAGTCACATCAGAGGTTATCTCATGATGGCTTTCATACAGAGTAGGTCTAGGCTGCAGTGGTTTCACCCTACTAGAAAAAGGGCTCAAAGTATCTGCAGCTTCATCTTATTCTGCTGCTTTTTATCGACTTGTGATATTTGACAAAATGTAGTTGGATGTACCTTTTATTACAAACATGAATAGGGTGTTGTGTCAGATTTTCATGGCGTGCAAATCTTTTGGCACAAACTGAACATCTGAATAGTCTCTCTCATCTCTGTTCAGCCAAAGGTCGCCTCAGATCTCCAATTTATTTAGCAAATCCTGTACTAGAAAGAGAACACTTAAAAGGTTTCTCCTGGTTGGATCCTTGTGTATCACAACCTCTGCTCTTGTTGGATTTTTTGCTGAAATGTTTCATAAAACACTCTGTAAGTGGGTCAGTAAATATCATGACCAACGTACCAATTTACAAAACACAATTATAGAAATATTGCAAACAAGATTGTTTATTTCATGTTTAGAACAAAGTGCTTATTTATGTACAAAGCTGTAGTGCAAAACAACTTAAGCAACATTTTTGAATGACTGTTTCCACAAAATGAAGAGACATTTTTCTACTTCACTAAAATGACCTTTCTGAGCGGGGCAGGGGAAAATGTAGGGGTGGTTTCTTGAAGGTTTGTTGTTGTATGTAAACAGTCCAAAGGACAAAGATGAGAACTTGAAAACTGATTTAAGCAACAAAATCTATCTCAACATTCATTTGACATCTTGGTTCGGCATGCAGAAACATGTTAAAAAAACTGAACCCCAGAGAAGTCTGTGTAAACCAAACAGCTCAGGTTAACGGTGCATGCAAAACAACTATTACTGACTAAATAAAGCAGAATTACTTTAATCATGTGGCTTTGTCTGCTGAAAAGATCAAACTGAAAGAAGACTCATTTTGGAGTCTGACCATCGTTAAGATGTTAGTCTTACCTTTTGTGTTTTATTCCTACAGGAATTAATTGGAATATCAAGCATTTTGATTTTTCCTTCTTTCACAAACAAGCCTGTGACTTTTGGAATAATCAAGTCGAGAGAAAGTTTTACCACAAACTGAACAACTAAATGGTTTCTCTCCTGTGTGAACTGCCAGGTGGCTCTTCAGATCTCCATTTTGTGCAAAACATTTACTACAAACTGATCAACTAAATGGTTTCTCTCCTGTGTGAACTGCCAAGTGGCGTTTCAGAGTCCAAGTTTGTGCAAATCTTTTACCACAAACTGAACACTTGAAGGGTTTCTCTCCTGTGTGATTAACCAAGTGGAGCTTCAGATGACAATTTTGTGCAAATCTTTTACCACAAACTGAACACTTGAAGGGTTTCTCTCCTGTGTGAACTGCCAAGTGGAGCTTCAGAGTTCCAGTTTGTGCAAATCTTTTACCACAAACTGAACACTTGAAGGGTTTCTCTCCTGTGTGAACTACCAAGTGGCGTTTAAGAGTTTCATTTTGTGCAAATCTTTTACCACAAACTGAACAACTTAATGGTTTCTCTCCTGTGTGAACAACCGTGTGGCTCTTCAGATGTCCCTTTTTTGCAAATCTTTTACCACAAACTGAACAACTAAATGGTTTCTCTCCTGTGTGAACTGCCAAGTGGAGCTTCAGATTTCCATTTTGTGCAAATCTTTTACCACAAACTGAACACTTGAAGGGTTTCTCTCCTGTGTGAACTACCAAGTGGCGTTTAAGAGTTTCATTTTGTGCAAATCTTTTACCACAAACTGAACACTGGAAGGGTTTCTCTCCTGTGTGGGTCCTCATGTGTTTCACAACGGCTGATCTAGAAGAATTTGTTGTTTTACAAAGTGAACAGCTGAATTTTTTTCTTGCATGAAGACCTTCCTGAGGTTCATCACTCTCCTCCCAATCATCACTGTCATCAGTATCAGATCCAGAAAAGTGTGAAGTCTTGTCAGGAGTAACTGGCTGTAAATGACTGTCTGGATTAAAGTCTCTGTCTGGTTCTGATCCTCCACAGTCCTCTCCATCAGCTTTTTCTTTCAAATGCTGTGTGTCTCTGCTCTCTACAGTTTGGTTTTCATGAAGATGTGAGGACTGAAGGTTCTCTCCATCTTCTTCTTCCTTCTTCACAGGGATTAGTTTGAATGTTAACATGCTGATATCAAACTCCTCTGGCCCTTGAAGCTGCTCCCCTTCCTGTCTGCCCCAGAGTTCCTTCCATTCATCTTTAATTTGTGGTGAGTTTGGTGGGTCGTTCTGGTCCAGTCTAGGGCTCAATTCCTGCTGCTCAGGGGAAACCTCTTCTTGACTCACCACCAGCTGCTGGACACCTGTGAAAAAAGTGAAACACATAAAGCTTAAAAAAACCTGAATTTCCTATTCAGATTAAACCACTGATAGCACTACTTTATAGAGGGTATGCACGAGATGTCACAGTGGGCGGAGTCACTGCACTTCAAGCCAGCGAGTGACAGAAAGCTCATACTGGTGTCAGGAATAAATGAGTAGTAAGCAGTATATGGCTTTAAATCAGATGAAAAGTGCCGTCTTTTCTGTAATGAGGGGACCTAGGGGTTTAACGATCCATCACTCCACATCGATGCATTGATTGGTTGAACAAAGATTCAATCGAATCAAGGAGCCATTTTGTTAATATTATTTATCATATCATGTGACAAGAAATGATATCACAAAGAAGGAGCCCTGATGATCCTAACTGCTGCAGGCCACGTTTAGCAACTCTCTTTGAAACATGAGATAGTTTGACATTTTGAGGGCGTGGTCAGGTATGACCTCAGAAAAACATGAACAATTTATGACGATTATACAAATTTGTATTCACTTTGAAAGTTATATTTGAAATGTTCACACCAGGAAATGTGCTTTCATAGGTCTCAATGATAATGCCGGTCATTTTGATTTGAAGTGGAAATGTCAAATGGTGTACTGGTTACACTGTTTGACTTCTATGACAAGCCTTTCTGTTAGAGGACACTTTTGTCAAATATACAAGTATCTTGAGTTTATTCCAAATACTGAAAAAATGAATTCACCCTGAAGATTTTCAGGGTGAATTCATTCAACCCCACAATTCCAGTATTGTTTTTGTCTTAACTAAAGACATGAGCTCGCCCTGACAATTTGTCTGATGTTTTTCATCTTCACTTAAAAGACAACAGAAGACATGTTTTTTCTGCTGTTAGGGGGTGCGAGAGATGAAAAATGTAAAGGCGGTCTGATAATTACACAGTTACAGTGTTTTTTTCCCACACAATAAAGATGTGTAAATAAACATTTCCTTTGTAAAATTGAAATCAAAAACTGTGATTTTAATAAATACAGGCTATTCAAAATGCACTTCCTCTTAAAATGAAGCGTAGAAGAAGAAGTTATCTTCTTCTGCGTACTGTATATGCTGTCATCTGATGGGGCACTGCAGTTGCAGTTCAAACAAAAGCCACTTGTGGATTTTTGGACTGAGTCAATGCCATCATACACAGTCCTGGCAAAGCAGGCCTTGAGAGTTTAGATGGCCTTCACTACAACTTATTTATGCAAGGCTGGTTTCTCTGCTCTGACAGCAGTTAAGACTAAACATCGCAAAGACTGGATGCTGTTGAGAAAGATTTGAGGCTTAAACTGTCTTCAATTGCGCCAAACATTGGAGAACTTTGTGCCAAGATGCAGGCCCACCCGTCGCATTAATATGGGTAAGTATTTGGCCGAATGGTATTGATATTATTGCTACAAATACACTGGAAATACTCACACGTCCACCCTCCCTTTCTCCCTCCCTCTCTCTTTCTTTCTTTCTCTCGCTGCAGGCTGAGGCACCTAGATGTGCTGCACTTTAAAATCCTCAGGATCCTGTTTTTTTTTTTAAATCTGTTCCTGAGCCATGCTCTTTGTTATTTATGTTGTGTGTAACTTTATTGGAATATAATTCAAATTACTGGCTTAATTACGCGGCTCAAAATATTCTAACATTTTCCCCAACTTATCTGCTTTCTGCCTCTGAGCCTGAACCTGTCATCCATCCGTTTTGCTCTTAAAAGTTGAAGATTGCCAATAACTTGTTGCATTATATTGACATTTTGTTACAGTGTTTTAGTTTAATTTAATTTAATTTAATTGAGAGCGCATTGTTGTGATTGTGATTATTTTGTTATATGTATGTTCTGGTCATTTGAGCATGATTAAACATGCCGCCTTTAATATGGCTATAAAAAAGCATGTTGCGTTTTTTGTTTTTTTAAGGTGTGGGGGATTGGGGGTGTGTCAACCCGGTTGGGACATAGAAGGGGGTGCGCGGCTAAAAAAGTTTGGGAACCGCTGCTCTAGATGTATAAATATGAAATATTCTGAATTGTATCAGCGGTTACACCACTTGACATTTTTAGGTCTATTCAGTCTTACCTTTTCAAAAAATGGTGCAAATGTCATTTTAAATAACACAAAACCAACATGAATACAAATGTCACATTTGAATGAACCTGATGCTTTCAAATTGTGTTTTTAAAAGATTTTTGAATTGGTCATCAGAACAACCCTTATTTGTCACTGACCCTAAAATGTTTTGGATAACGAGTGAAACAATTCACGTAAGAAGGACCAATAAAGTTATCAGAGTACGTAACCAACGTCAAAATGGCTGCACGCTGCGAACCACAGAGCTCGTCACTCCCGACAATTTAAAAAGCAGTGTGTGGAAAGTTTTTGGATTTCCGTCAAATAATGGGAAGATAACAAAACAGAGACTGTCGTCTGCAGAATATGCAAGGCTCGTATGAAATACCACTCCATGATGACTAACTTAAGGGCACACCTGCTAACACGTCACCCCACTGAACTAGCCGAGCTGGAGGAGTCAGACGAACCACGGCCAAAGCAAGCAAAAATGACCTCTTTCTTGCCCCCATCTTCGTTGCGAGGATTACCAGCTGCCCGCCAAACGGCGATTACAGATAAATTGACCCGTTTTATCTGCAAAGACATGCGGCCGATTAACTTCACGCAGGGGTCTGGATTTAAAGATTTCATCCGTGAGCTCGAGCCGAGGTATCTGGTACCAAGCCGCCCGACCATCACTGACAGAGTTGCAAAACTCTATGACACTATTAAAGACAACATCAGAGAGATTCTCAGTGGGAAAAAGATCGCCCTAACAACAGATGGGTGGACATCAGTAGCCACGGAGGGAAATGTGACTGTCACAGCACATTTGAAAGACTAAACATGAATGTGGATCCTCTATTGTTTGCTTTGCTTTGAGTGGTTAAATTGTCCTCTAATGGACAAAACATAAATAACAACTACATGTGTGCTGATCATGTGGGCCATTGACATGCAGTATGGCTCAAGGTTTGCCGTAGGAATTAGTAAAATTGCCTTTAGTTATTGGTTATAGGATAAATATTACTACATTTTATTCATTCCAATATTAAAAATTATAACGCATTCATATTCTAATGGGATTATAGAGGAATATCTGCAGCCCTAGTTGATATGCCGGCTGTGTTTCCATTTTGCTTTTTTATATCCATATATGGTCAATATCTAGGATCACATAGTGAAAAAAAGATGTCCCCTGAACCCATTGAGAGTGGTGTTAGTAGCATCTGAAACTCTGCAGGTAAACAGAGAGAGAGAGTCGCTCACTCTAACTCGCTCTGTAGATGCATTGATTGTAGTGCCACGTCTCATGTGAAATATAAACTTAATGGCGTCGTTTTCAGTGCTGGGTTTCAGCAGCTGCTGAATATATGTTCTGATTATGGAGCAACACATGACGTGCAATACAGAGCTAAAAAAAAGTAGTGTTGACATCCAGAACAAGAGGGGACAAGGACCTCAACTTTCCCAGTTTTTACCTGTCAGGGCAGGTGCTTAGTGTCAGCAGCAAAATAAATATGTAGGGCTCTTCATTACGGACCAAATGTCTGATGATGATGACATGTACAGACAGTGTGGAGTATTATACACTCAGGACAATACGTTGGCAAGAAAATTCTCAGTGTGTTCAGACCCTGTCAAGATAAATCTCTTGAGAGCATATTTCACTCCTCTTTATACCGCCCCCTTGTGGGCCAGGTTTAAAAAGACAAGCTTAAAGAGCTTAAAGGCAGACTGTACGGCACTTCACACAAAATGCCGAAATTCAGTATCCTCTGTAAATATCTCTTTGAGTCATGACTGTCCACAATGAGTGTGACGCACGAGTCCCGCTGTCTGTGTTGTTGAGCCGTATCTACACCGTGTTTACATGGGCGGGACGGACGGACGGCTCATCCCCTTGCGTATAAAAGCTGTTTAATCGAGGGACTAGAGAAAAGAAGAATAACATAGCCTTCTCACTGCTTATTTGAAGGTCACGTAAGCGTTTCTTTGGTCACGGTCATTCCGTTTAGAGAGGAGAGCGGAGGATTGAGTGTGGCGTAGGTGTCAACAAACAGCAGTTTGTTTTGGTTTCATGCTGGTGCTCAAGGGCGACATCTACTGGATCAAAAAGTCACACATTTTCCCTTTAAGGCCCTGACACACCATGAGGCGACGGGTTAGGGTTAAATATTTATAAATCTTAACTAAAGATTTAGAAATCGTTGCTAAATATTTAGAATCAGGACATGTATTTTTAACATTTATATATAACATTTAACATTTAGATAAAACATTCAACATTTAGATATAATATTTAACATTTATATTTGCCAATTAGTTCACAGATATTTCTCTAAATGTGAATAAAAAGTGATGTTTTAGGGCTAAATGTGGAGAAATGTTGTTATTTGTAGTGTGCGCAACTTTACAATCGGCGCCCCATATACGCAGCATTTTAACTTTGGCTCTGTTCTGCCTAGAGACTTCATTTTTGCTTTAAAACGTTCACAACCTTTTCCACTACCTCCACACACTTAATGCTATCTTTTATACTTTTTAAACTGTTCCTCTAAATGAACCACTGATTAGGTTTTCTCAGGGCCGGCCCGTGGCATAGGCAGTATAGGCAAATACTAGGGGCGCCAGCCTCCATAGGGGGCGCTGCCGGCGCCCAAATGAGTGAGGAAGAAAAGTTGAAGATAAGAAGAAGAAATAGAAGGAAAAATGCGTTTAAATATGACAAAATGTGATTGATCTATGATCATTTTCATGCTATTATTTAGTAATGTTACAAAAGAAGCCATGAAAACACAACTACATCACATATTTTAAAAGTCTCTATTTTCTTGCCTCCTGCTTGACCCGGCGCGTCACAACACCACTGCTCTTACCTGCTCGTTGTGGAGGAGGAGGGCAGGTGACTTATCAGAAGTGAGTGACACTGATCGTACCGATTAATGTCACGTTATGAACGACTGTAATGTAAAAAACAACAACAAAGTGACCGGGAGCCCTGGGACGAAGAAGAAGAAGAAGAGGAGGAAAAATCTGAAGAAGACACAGAGGTAACGAGCTGCACGGATCAATGATTTATCTGTTGGAGTTAAGCTAGCTTGTTATGGATAGATGATTAACGTCCGTGTTTCCTAATTTCTCATCAGTAGCTCGAGTTAACATCAGTTATTTCCACCGTACTTTCATTAGGTATAGATTATTCAGGTTAAGAAAATAACCAGTGTAAGAAATACACGTTTTCTTTTGTGAAGTAGGCTTTGTTGTTTGGGACACAAAACCTACTTCTATATTTATTGACATCTTTGTATACTTAGTTAGCTTTCACCCTAAAATGTTTATTTTCCACCTCCTGTTGTCATTAATAGTTGTAAGCTCTTTCCTTTAGAGTATTTATGTCTAAGAGCATGAATGTATTTTGTGCAAGAAGTCCTCACTGATAGATATGTGTGCATGCTGCAGGTCTGATTGTAAGAAGTCCTCACTGATAGATATGTGTGCATGCTGCAGGTCTGGTTGTAAGAAGTCTTCACTGATAGATATGTGTGCATGCTGCAGGTCTGGTTGTAAGAAGTCCTCACTGATAGATATGTGTGCATGCTGCAGGTCTGGTTGTAAGAAGTCCTCACTGATAGATATGTGTGCATGCTGCAGGTCTGGTTGTAAGAAGTCCTCACTGATAGATATGTGTGCATGCTGCAGGTCTGGTTGTAAGAAGTCCTCACTGATAGAGATGTGTGCATGCTGTAGGTCTGGTTGTAAGAAGTCCTCACTGATAGATATGTGTACATGGTGTAGGTCTGGTTGTAAGAAGTCCTCACTGATAGATATGTGTGCATGCTGCAGGTCTGGTTGTAAGAAGTCCTCACTGATAGATATGTGTGCATGCTGCAGGTCTGGTTGTTAGAAGTCCTCACTGATAGATATGTGTGCATGCTGCAGGTCTGGTTGTAAGAAGTCCTCACTGATAGATATGTGTGCATGCTGCAGGTCTGGTTGTAAGAAGTCCTCACTGATAGATATGTGTGCATGCTGCAGGTCTGGTTGTAAGAAGTCCTCACTGATAGATATGTGTGCATGCTGCAGGTCTGGTTGTAAGAAGTCCTCACTGATAGATATGTGTGCATGCTGCAGGTCTGGTTGTAAGAAGTCCTCACTGATAGATATGTGTGCATGCTGCAGGTCTGGTTGTAAGAAGTCCTCACTGATAGATATGTGTGCATGCTGCAGGTCTGGTTGTAATGAAAACTTTTGGCGTCACCTGAAACTCTACTGAAGTTTCTGAACTGCTCTGAAGAGAAAATAATACTTTGTTCACACTATATTATAAAATGCCCATTGTTTCACAAATGCTCATCTTTTCTCTCCAGATGAAATTTTAAAACATTTAAAACCATCCCCTGCTGTCCCTGGGCCGTCTGTGAACACTTCTGCTCCCTGCACTGGCTTGTTTGATATTGTTTGTTCTGTAACACTAGGGATTTGAATTTATTTTATTTTGTCTATAGGAATTATTACCATTTTGTTCATGTTTGTTTTAAAGTATTTATTATTTTATAATAAAGAAATTTTGTTCAATATAAAGCTGAATGCCAGTTTTCTTTAAGTGTATGAATATTGTCTTTGGTGGTCAAAGTGGCTGCAATATAAGGGGCGACCGCTGAAATCTTGCCTAGGGCATGATGGTTAGGGCCGGCTCTGGGTTTTCTGGTCAAACAGATCAACGGTTTTGACACTGTGAGCTTCAAAGCAGCAGGTGGTCCAAATAACTCTCCTTCTGCTTAATGTTAAATATCAAACTCTCCTGATCAAACCTCTCGGGACTTTGTTTTTACATCGCTGTGGTTCCCACATTTCTTTCATCCCAGACACAAAAATCACATCAACGCTTTCAGCCCTTTGTCCTCTTGCTCACAAAATCATCATTTAGACACTAACTCTTAATTTTACCTCTTAAAATGAGCACAGAAACCACCCTCACAATTGTCTAGCTGTGAATGTTTATTTTCACATATTTGTCGATCATAAGTCGAAGAAATGTTCACATTTGACTGGAAATGAATAGACATAACAAAACAATACAAACCTAATCTGTGCAGGCGGACTTCAGGGTTGAAAGCAGCATCCAGCAGGTTGTGTTGTCGCTTCTTTTCCTCTTTCGATCGACAGATTTCCTCCTCATATTCTGCTATTGTTCTTTCAAACAGCTCAGAAATCTCGTCAGCAGCTGCAGTCAGTCTCTGGTTGACGAAAGCTTTCAGCAACTGAACTTTAGACATTTTATACAGATCACGGCAACTTTCCCCCCAAAACTCCGTTTAAATGAAAACTGACATCGCTGAGCTGTTACCTTACAGCTAGCACGCTAAGCTAACTTCATGATGCTAACCGCCGTTAAAAATCCACCGAAGAAGAAGCAGAAGAAGCTAACTTCATGTTTAAGTCTCAGTTAAAGAATAAAACACCTCCAGAAACTCTGTTCAAGTTCACTTCAGCAGTATTATCTGTAATATGCACACAGAATATCAGTGTGGTTGCTTAGCAACACTGTTTGAGCTGTGAGTTTGAAACTCGCGTGGCTGCGTTCCTATTGGTTGCTAGATGAGCCTGATTGTGATTGGTCCGCAGTGTATACAGACGGAGTCTGTTCAGCTCAGTAAGGATAAGGATAAACTTTATTGATCCCCCAATGGGGGAAATGTAGATGTTACAGCAGCTCAAAAACAGGAATATAAACAGCATCAATAGCAAAAAGTGAAGAAAAAACAGCTACGAGCATGTTTACATGAATTAAACAAAGGAAGAAAAAATACAATAGAATTAAATAATACTAGGCATAAACAGTATGTACACTTTCACTTGTGGAAAGACAGATCAGATATTATAACAAACACACACAGTGTGTAGCATTAATGATATTGTAACGGATCAGATTTCATGTTTTGTTAAGATAACGACTGTTATGGCAGTTACTGAGTTCTCCCTAATGTCAGTGAATGTGTGAGATTGACAGCAGTGTTCTGAGAGGTCGTAAGCCTGTCAGTTATTTCAAGTGCCTATGGCAGTGTTCTGTACAGGTTGTCGGGTGGGTGATTGGTCGAGAGCTTGAGGAAAGGTGGGTCTGCGCGGTGGTGTGTGTGCGAGAGCTGAGCGAACGAGTGTGTGACTAGGAGAAAGGCTGTAGGTTTTGTTATTTTGGCGTTGGCTACGGCCCTCAGTAGCCTGTTGTAAGTTGGCGAAATAAACCCCCATGCAAGCTGAATACGTCTCCTAACTTCCTTGAGCAGAACTATACGGCGCTATGTCCTCCCATACGGCGCTATGTCCTCCCCATCCCCCCTCCTGCTTGCCTCCCCTGCTCTCCAATTTTTCAATGCACCGCACACACACCTTGGGGGGAGGTCTGGGGTGGCTCGGGGACTTTGGTTCAGGGTAGGTCGCAGAATACCCATCCCCTGCAATCCTCTGGCCTGCCCCCCTGCCAGCTCACACACCCTCCCTCCCAAACTTTTAATGCACCACATTACACTCAGGGTTACACTTGAACACGGTGTAGGGTGCTGGGGGGTGCTGGGGTGGGTGGGGCTGGGAGTTGGGTGATGGGTTTCCCCTCGTGCCCCACGCCACCTGGGCCTGTCTTGGCGCGCTGGGTGTGGCGGTCGCTGCCCCCTCTTGTTCCCCGGGTCCGCGTGGCTCTCTGTGGCTCTGGTGGTTCTCTGGGGATACCTCCTGGGTGCTCCTCGGGCGGCCTACTCTATACTTTCAGGGCATCCACACTAATGGCGTCCGACACAGTTTCTTTTTGGGTCTGATTCTCTGTTTTTGTCTTGTTTTGTCCTGTTTCTTTTTAGATGTGGAGCTGGTTAGAAATAACACAGCACTCTTCAATTCTGATAGCACTGCCTGCCTATTCCCTCCCCTGTTTGCCTTGTCTCGTCCTGTCTAGCCTTTGTTTCCCCCTCAGATCACTGCGGTGCAGCACTGCCCTCCCTGGCTCATAATAGGGAAATCTAATAAAGAATGTCAGCTTAGCTTCCAGAGAGGGCCGGTGATGGTCACGCACACGCACTAAATATGAAAATATTTGGCTGCAAGACTAAAATATGCCTCAATCTCATAAAAAGTTGACACCCCGTTTGTGGTGTTAAACGAGTCATGAGGCGGTGATGCTGTTAAACAGTCTGACTGCAGATGGAATAAAGGACCTGCTGAAATGTTTCATAAAACACTCTGTAAGTGGGTCAGTAAATATCATGACCAACTTACCAATTTACAAAACACAATTATAGAAATATTGCAAACAAGATTGTTTATTTTATGTTTAGAACAAAGTGCTTATTTATGTACAAAGCTGTAGTGCAAAACAACTTAAGCAACATTTTTGAATGACTGTTGAATGACTCCACAAAATGAAGAGACATTTTTCTACCTCACTAAAATGACCTTTCTGAGCGGGGCAGGGGAAAATGTAGGGGTGGTTTCTTCAAGGTTTGTTGTTGTATGTAAACAGTCCAAAGGACAAAGATGAGAACTTGAAAACTGATTAAAGCAACAAAATCTATCTCAACATTCATTTGACATCTTGGTTCTGCATGCAGAAACATGTTAAAAAAACTGAACCCCAGAGAAGTCTGTGTAAACCAAACAGCTCAGGTTAACGGTGCATGCAAAACAACTATTACTGACAAAATAAAGCAGAATTACTTTAATCATGTGGCTTTGTCTGCTGAAAAGATCAAACTGAAAGAAGACTCATTTTGGAGTCTGACCAACGTTAAGATGTTAGTTGTTAGATGTTAGTTTTGACCAACTGCCTCAACGATATTAAAACCTGGATGCAAGAAAACTTCCTACAACTTAACTGTGTCAAATACTCATCGGCCCAAAATCCTGCACCAAAACCACTGACAATTTCAGCATCACCATTGGCAACTCCACTCTGTCCCTGTTCCCCCACATCCGCAACCTTGGAGTAATTTTTGACAGCAACCTCTCTTTTGAACACCACATATCCCATATCACCCAAACTGCCTTTTTTCACCTGAAAAACATTGCCCGTCTCCGTTCATTACTCTCCTTTCCTGCTGCTGAAACATTGATACACGCCTTTGTCACCTCCAGACTAGATTACTGCAATAGCATCCTGTACGGCATACCCACCAAACTACTCAGCAAACTCCAGTATATTCAAACCTCTGCTGCTCGCCTCCTCACCCGCACCCCCTCCCGTGACCACATAACCCCTGTGCTCCAGAACCTTCACTGGTTACCGATCCAACAACGCATCCACTTCAAAATCCTGCTCCTCACCCACAAAGCGCTCCATCACCAGGCCCCCTCCTACCTCACTGACCTCCTCCATCATCACACCCCTTCCCGCAGCCTCCATTCCTCCGAAGCAAATCTCCTTGCCCCTCCCATCAGGACCAAGCACCGAACCTGGGGCGACAGACCCTTCTCAATAGCCGCCCCCTCCCTCTGGAACTCTCTCCCAAAACATATAAGAGACTGCTCACATCCAACAACCTTCAAAAAAACTCATCAAAACCCACCTATTCAAAACTGCTTTTAATTTATTACAACCGGTGTTTGATTTTAATTGTGTGTTTTTATTTGTAAATGCATTTTCACTGTTTTAACTGTAAAGCGTCTTTGAGTACCATGTAAAGCGCTCTATAAATAAAATGTATTATTAATATTATTATTAGTCTCACCTTTTGTGTTTTATTCCTACAGGAATTAATTGGAATATCAAGCATTTTGATTTTTCCTTCCTTCACAAACAAGCATGTGACTTTTTGCATAATCAAGTCGAGAGAATTTTTTACAACAAAATGAACAACCAAATGTTTTTTTCCCTGAGTGAACAACCAAGTGGCGTCTCAGATGTCCATTTCGTGCAAATATTTTACCACAAACTGAACAACTAAATGGTTTCTCTTCTGTGTGAACAACCAAGTGGCTTCTCAGATCTCCATTTCGTGCAAATCTTTTACCACAAACTGAACAACTAAATGGTTTCTCTCCTGAGTGGACAACAGCGTGCTGTTTAAGGAATCTGTTTAGTCTGAATCTTTTGCCACAAACTGAACAACTAAACGCTTTCTCTCCTGTGTGGATAATAGAGTGTCGTCTCAGAAGTAGAGGTTTAGAAAAACTTTTACCACAAACTGCACAAATGAATGGTGGCTCCTCTGTAATGATTCTAACTGATGTATTTCCAGTATTACAGTTCATATCACTTACAGGTACGTCTTTGTTTTGCACAGGGTTCAAACCTTCCAGAGAGTTACTGGCCTCCCAATCACCACGGTCATCATTGTCAGAGGACTGTGAAGTCTCTTCATCAGTAACTAGCTGTATATGAATGTCTGGATTAAAGTCTGGGTCTGATCCTTCACAGTCCTCTCCTTTAGCTTCTGTTTTTGAATATTCATCTCTGATCTGATCAGTTTGGGTTTGTTGAAACTGTGAGGACTGAGGCTTCTCCTCATCATCTTCTTCTTCACTCTTCACATCGACAGGAAAGTAAGTGAATTTGATGATGTCAGCCTCCTCTGGCTCTTGAAGCTGCTCTCCCTCCTGACTCCAGAGTTCCTCCTGGTCCTCTTTATTGTGTGGTGGTTCTGTTTGGTCCTTCTGGTTCACACTGAAGCTCCCCTTCTGCTGCTGCTCAGGTTGAACCTCTTCTTTTCTAACCATCATCTGCTCGACGCCTGGGGAGAAAAAATGAAACATACGACTCTCAGAAAACTGTAGATTGCTGTTAACATTTCTTGAATGACCAGAATCTGCCCGTTTTCAGCCTGCTCGGTCCTGACCAGGGATCTGCCGGTCCTCACAAATATAGACGATTTTTTGCCAATCTCGGAGCCACATTGATAATTAACAAATATAAACATGAAAAAAATCTTTGCAACCACTAAAAACCTTCCACCACTGAGATACATAAGGAAACAGGCAGACAGGTTAGAATTATTTCTTCAGGTGTCAGGAAGAATTCAGCAGTAGAGAGTGAAGCAGTCCCTCACACTCCTCAGTTTTAGCTTCTGTTTTTGAATATTCATCTCTGATCTGATCAGTTAGGGTTTGTTGAAACTGTGAGGACTGAGGTTTCTCCTCATCATCGTCTTCTTCAGATTTCACAGGGACAGGAAAAGGGAATTTGATGACATGAGCATCCACTGATCCTTGAAGCTGCTCTCCCTCCTGACTGCTCCAGAGCTCCTCCTGTTCCTCTTTAATGTGTGGTGGTTCTGTTGGGTCCTCCTGGGGCCTGTACTACGAAGCAGGATTTGGGGATAGCGAGGTAACTTCAGGGTTAACCCTGGGTTTTCAGTCCTACGAAGGTGGTTCACTTCTTACCTGGGTATATCGCCATGGTAACTTATGCTGCACACCTAACCTGCTCCGGAGCAGGTTATGTTGGAGATAAGAGATCAACCTGTGAGAATCTCCGCCTGCTGACCAATCAGATCTTTTGATCGTGGAGCTCCCAGAGCTGATGGAGAGGGGGGAGAACACTTCATGTGTCCCGTATGATTTTACACTGAAAAAGTGCCGGAGCATTTTGTGTTTTTAAGATGTAATTAGGAAGAGCTTCTGATGGCTTTGAATGATATCTTCATATGAATGTTTAGTGTCTCCATGCCGCTCTGTTTGTGATGGTCAGAGCTGCAGCTGAAATAGAACTTCTCAAACTGTTCTACTCTCCACATGAAAGAGTCAGAGCAACACATTCAGTTCAGAGAAGAAACAGGAGTTATTATGGTCAGTTCTGAGGTGAACTAACAATGGAACAAATATAATAAGCCGCAGTTTGCACGTTAATACTCGCCGATTATTATTTTTTTATGCCATTTTGTCCTTCCTCCTTCCTGCATTTGTTCCTGCAGCTGTGTAACTTTAGTCTTTGGGAGCCTGTTTGTCTTAAACGTATTTATATTATTAATAGCCTATGGTTTGATCAGAGTTTGTAGATATGACGATCTGCTGACGACAGACGCAGTGATGCTTGTGATAGGTTAAAATTCAAAATCAAAACGATTGTAAAAATGATTCAAGGCATTTGCAAACTCAGTATCTGAATTAAAGCAATTTAATGTGGAGAGTTGGCCACTCTTTGAATCTCCAAGGCCTGCAATGGTCTTCATGCTCGACCAGGCTGAGCCAAGATTGTTTGTTGCCATCTTGTTTTCTAATTCAGATTTATAATTTTGTTTTGCTCTTAAAATTTCAATGTTCAGCTCCTTAGTCGCTGCATGCAGGTCTGAGGCTGCACCCTGTTTAAAGGCAAGTTTCTTTTTCTGCCCTCCTGTGTGTGTGGAATATAAACTTTGGAGCATGTTTTGAAGTGAAACGGACTGAGTTGTTGTCAATTGCAAACTCATAGGATCAAAAATATATATCATAGACTGAGTCATGGACGGCACTTGGGCCCCCCCGCGGTTGCCTTAATGACCTCTGATTTGTTCTGATCTCAATCCTCTTCAATAAATGAGCATCAGCTATGAGTCTAATGTGGTGTTGTTAAAGTTCTTCGACTTATTATTGTGTGGAATTGTTGATGCAGTGTCCATATTGTTTACATGTTAATGGTAATAGGTTGCTGGCTGTCAGTGCGCTCCTTGTGTGAGGGAGATGTCGCCTCACGCAGACTTCCTGAGGGAGCTGTTCACCTTTCTGTGGTGGCTGTCATGGCAAAGGATGTTTTTTGATTTCTCACAAGTTTAAAGGAATAACAAATAAAAAGGTGAACTGCCCTCACCTGATCCCTGTAGCCGGACTTCAGGGTTAAAAACAGCATCCAGTAGTTTGTGTTGTCGCTCGTTTTCCTCTTTTGATCGATGAAGTTGCTCCTCATATTCTGCTATCGTTCCTTCAAACAGCTCAAATATCTCTTCAGCAGCTGCAGTCAGTCTCTGGTTGACGAAAGCTCTCAGCATTTGGACTTTAGACATCTTTACAAGATCTCTCTGTAGCTTTTCTGTCAGACACAGTCCGGTAAAACGTGTTTGGTCGCTCTGAAGCTAACAGCATTAGCTTCGCGTAAAATTCACATGAACAAGTGAATCCAAACAAACAGGCTTCTTTAGTTAACTCTTATTGTACATGAAAGAAGCGAGAATTAGCGTGTTAGCATCGCCTAGTGTATCTGCTTCCGGTTCTTCTTCTTCTTTCAGTTTAAAAGCGCGTTACTGCCACCTACTGTGCTGGAGTGTGTTCATCAACTACATTTGCACAAGGGCCAGCTTTTTTCTTGATAGACACCGTGGGGGCCGGACTTACTAATATGCTTGCACATAAGTCTGATAGCCGTGAAGCCCAGAAGTTGGTGTCAGAGAGACAGTGTAATTTCTGAAATGAACGTAATGCGAGTATTATTGCGGCTATCTCGGCCTTTGCAGGTCGTCATAAAAAAGAGTGGGACTAAACACGGGAGAAAAGCTGTGACGCGCTGTCGTTATGAATGACTTCCAAATCAATATGTCTTTAAGTCATTTATTCTCTCAAAAAAAACAAGACACTATGACTGCAATTACGTAAAATCAACCTGCGATCGCAGTGCAGTGTATGGCGGTCAACAGAAATGTTCCTCTCCCACGCTCACCCCCTCTCTCCAACTAAGACAAAAAAAAACAGGTGAGTGCGGCCCATCTAATCCCTGCAATCACCACGATAATTTCCGGTGAACACACCCTACACCAGAAACACTAAGATCGTAAATGAGGTGTCTTATTAACTGTGGTAAAGGTTACAACTGCTCTCTCTTGTGCATAATGATTGATGAGGTACCCCCACATTGGAATGTGAGAGTTGGGGCCCCTATGATCGATATGTGTAGGGGGACAGCAGTTTTGGCCCCATGATAAGAAACAGATGTGTTTACGCTGTGCTTATATGTAGGTGCGCTCCCTTTGTAGGGCAGAGATGATTTCGGCTTCTGTCTCTCCTAGGCTATCCATGGCAAGCCTGGCTTGACTCTGTCTTTCTTATATTTAATAAATGTATTGTTGTAACTAAGACAGTGTCAATGGAGTTTCCTTCATCATCAACAACATCATTTATGTCAAGAGAACAGATTCTTCAAATTGGCGCCGGCGAGCAGGGTCAGCTGAGGCCATCAGCAGTCCCACAGCTTCTAAAAGTCTCAACTCTAGTGCTCGGGTAAGTGTTTTTACACACACAGCGCTGATTGTTATGTTGAGACGGTTGTGTCTGCTGTTTGGCTTCACTGTCAAAGAACTGAAACTGAGGACATGAGATGATGTGTGGATTTTGGAGTGATTTTCCATCTAAATTGGGGTTTATAGAGTTAAAAAGAAGTATGGAAAAGGAAAAAAAATATATATTTTTAACAATTTGTTGAAAATATAGGTAAATGTTAGAATAAGCGCAACGAGTAACACATAGTTAAATAACACTATGCAAGATTAAAATAAAGACAGGGCCCGTCTATTTAACAGTAAGACATATGTATTAACTACTGAGTGAAAAGTTGGCTTTAAGAGAATAGTCCAATTTGTTTAACCGTATAGTGTATGGGCAGGTAACTTTTAAACGTAAACAGGTAACTTTTACGTATAGTTGAGGAAACAGGTAACTTTTAGGATAAAGCGCAACGAGTAAAAGTTGGCTTTCAGATATAGTCAAATTTGTGTAATTAAACCGTATAGTGTAGGCTAGGTAAATGCAAATTTGTGTAAAAAGGGGGAGAGCCCTGGCCAGGGATAGTTGAAAACGTATAGTGTAGGTAAATAAGAAGAAGAAATGAAGAGATAAAGGATAAAGATGAAATGAAGATGAAAACAAGAAGTTTGAGAAAAATGGAAAATGTAAGCGCTGAGTCTATAGGAGCAAAAGTGTGCGTTGAGCATGCAGTGTGAAGAAATCCTCTAAAAAACAATTTGATAAAAGTTTGGCCAAAGTGAAATTGAAATTTTTAAAGAAGGTAAAGAGGAAAATTAAAAATGAGTCGACTTGAGTCTTTGGAGATGTGTGTGCGTGAGAGTGCTGGGTGTGTGCGCTGCAGGACAGCCTGAGGAATGTGTGTGTGTTGCTGGGGATTTATGTGTTTGTAGAGCTCTGTGTAATGTTCTTGTTTATGTGTAATTGATAATGAGAAATAGATGTATTATTAAATAGATAAATATATAGCAGGTGATTGTTTAAGGGAGATTTGATAAACTCATAAGAAGAGACATTTTTGCCTCTTCAGTGTTAAAGATAAATAAAATACCTATGAGCCCTTTGTTTCAGGGGACATTTATATATTTGATATAATAAAACTATGAGCCCTTAGAGGACGTTTATTTCATCTGATAAATATATATGAGCCTAATAGTAGGACTTTTATAGATTTGACAACATATATGAGCTTTTGTTGAGTCTAAGGAGGAGTGGAGAGATTAGAGAGAACAGTCTGTCTACATAAGCATTTACACATTCAGATGAGAGAACAAAGACAAGAGAACTTTTCCTAATAAAGTTTAAAACTGAAAAATGAATTGTGATTTTGCAGAATTTGAGGAGTGTTTTGGGTTTGCTGATTGGTGTGTAGATTCTCTCTTTCTTTGTCTGACTGTTTGTGTGTATGTGTGAGAGCACATTATGCTGTGAATTTGGCTGTTAAAATGACGTATAGTCTCATTTTAAATGCAATTTGTATTTTGGCTGTTGATTGGAAGAATATTGCTCTGGCTTTGGTGTGCGTTAGTTGACTTTGTGCATTGCTGCGCTGAGTTGGTCTGACCTTTAAAGGGGAGCTTAGAGAGGATGTTCACTCTCTGACGACCAGTCTATACTGGAAGTCCTTGTTAAATTTAAGAGGTGGAGCTAGAGGTAGTACTTTAAATAGATTGACAAGCTCCTCCAGAGGAGAGGGAGCCCTCCCTCCTTTGTTTTCTCTCTGTAAGACTGAGAGAGAGACAATGAATGAATAAATAGATACCAATGAATTGAAGAGTAAATCAGACTTAATTATATACTTTTGAGGATAAAAATGCATTGTATAAATAAAATTAAGTATTGATCAATTTAAAGTGCATGACAAATGAGGAAGCTGTGCTAAATATTAGTTGTGTGCAGGGGTGCTGCCAGCACCTCCAGGCCCCATGAAAAGATCTAACATTAGGCTCCTACTACACCCAAACTAACCCATGAGAATGTTTATATCCATACCTCCATCATGTAAATGATCACATCTGGACTTTAGAGCACTAGCATTATTGGTTAGATAATTAAATTAAAAATTCTACTGACATTAAAGATAAACTGTAAACATACAATAAATGTGAATGAGATGCTGACACTTGTCGACATGACTGCATTATAATTAGTCTCACCTGAAGTTCAAAATATTGTTTTTGCATAAAAGTAGTAATTTCAGTTTTGATGCTAACAACAACATTGATGTTGTTTGAATTTACAGTTTACAATGAGCCTGTTGATATCAAAGGTGTTACTGTAGCTCGCTGAGAAAGGCTCTAAATGTCTTTCCAAAGATGACTCTTTCCTACCATGAGGTAATATTTTTATCAAATAGGGTCGTATGAAATCGTATCTAAGAAGGAGATTAATAAAATACATTTATAAAAAATAAAAATAAAAAAAAATGAACCAAACAATGTTTTTGGCTGAATTCTTCTAACAGCTGATTTAATCTGCAGCCTGCAAAACCATTTACTCTCACTCTTGACTGGGTTCAATCCAGTTGAAGGCGCAGGCAGACTAAACCATTCTACACATTCCATTCAGGTCATTATGGGTCCCCCTCCGTACTGGAGCCTTAGGCAGTCAGTCCCACTATCCCCCATTAAGACGCCCCTGGAGAAAACTTTTGGATTAAAGACAGCTGTTGAGACAGATGAAAATGACCCTAATGTTGACAGCTAATGTTTGCATGTTTCACTGAAATTGTTGCATTGTGTATAAGAATTTGGAGTGATTCTGAGACACTAAACTTTGTTTTGTTCCTTTTTGTCTCCTATCTTTACGATGAGAACTGGAGGAAAAACCAAAGGAGATGGAATATTTCTGAAGAAGACACCTGGCAGTGTTTCATAGACACTGGAGCTTGCGGATGACAGCGTGATCCAGCCTGATCAAGGCCAGTGAGGTTTTATCCACAAACTCTTTCAACAAACACCTGTATTTAGTTATGTGTGTAAACATTCATTTATAACCAACATGTCTGATACATATTTAGTTTGTTTTCAAACATAGGCGTACAGTATTTCGTTTAATATATTACGGTACAATTAGTTAGGAGGAAATCTTGGCAACAGACTGACTGATTGAAGCATTTGGTTATTTAAGCAGTATTGTTGATTTGATTGATCATTTGGGGAACAGTTAATTTGATTCAAATGCTGTTGAGTACTGTGAATGCTGGTTTTATTAGCTGAGTATGATCTAGTTTGATTTGGGCTGTTTTGAGATGGAAAATTGACATTATTTTAAGAATTAAGGGTTTAAGAGAACAGATGATTCTCCGATACAGCATCATGCTCAGATAATGAAATTGTTGCATGCAATGTTAAAGTTGGGAAAAATTAGCAATAACTAAATGTGCGGAACACAAAATGGACATGTCAAGCGTCACACAAGGTAACACAGTGACTGATGATGCCTCAAAGTCAGCTATAGGAACAAACTAATTTGGCGAGGTTCTTCTGATCACCCATGAGGTGGACTTGGAAGATAAAATTACGCTCAGAGATGTAGTCTCGATGCAAGAAGCTGCTTCTGTAATGGATAAATAATTATGGATGGACCGAGGGCAGAGGTGTAAAGAAATTAATTACATTAACTCACGTTACTGTAATTGAGTAGTTTTTTGTGTACTTGTACTTTTTGAAGTAGTTTTTAAAATCTGTACTTTTATTGAGGTTTTCTGTTAAGTATTGTAATTCGTTACATTTTAAGTCACATCTGTTACTGAGTAAAAATAGGCCTACTTTGAATGATTTATGTCATCACATCAGAGTAATAAGAGGTAGAGAGAACCTTTTCTTGGCACGTTGCATCTTAAGTTAATGCAAGGGGGGATAAGCACCTCCATCACAGAGGGTCTATCTGCTGAAGGTGTGTTCAAACTGATGTGTTATTGCCTTCAGTCCAAGATGATTAAAAGAAGTTGGCTGTAGCTCTGACTCAAAGTTCAGAGAGATAAACACATTTAATTCCGGAAAGTTTTTCACAATAAAAGTCCCTTATTGCCATCTTGTTGATATGATTTTATTTTGAAGCAGACGTATCAGGAAGTTGGGTGTTATAGGCAACTTAACACATCTCAGATGTGTGAAAATGAAAACTTCAAACCAAGCAGATTCAGTTGAAGCTTCAGTGTAGCCTGCTGAGAGGTGAACACACAGCTCCCTTAAACATTTAATACAAACTGAAACAGGCTGATTTAAAACACTAGATGGATTATCTTTCATCTCAGGTTTAGCTTCAGATAAATCAGCCTTTGAGGACACAGCTGCATTAGAGACGAAGCAGCCTCAGAATAAAACAACAAACATTCAAATACTTTTTACACTGTTTATGAGTGAGACAAAGACTCTATCAGTATTTTCTTAAATACTTGAAACATTTCTCTTCATAAAACAAATGATTGTCTTTCTTTATAAGAAAACAGGAAAATTAATGGAGAAGGTTAACACATCTTCTCACATACTGGATCAGTAAAGAAACCACTGCCTTATGAGAAAGAGGTGAAGTTTACTGATGTTTATCCTCAGCTCCCAGTGATCAGACAGGAAGGTAACTATTACATCACGGATGAGGATTGAGCAGATCAAAGAGAAAGGAAAGGCTAAGACAACTATAAAGATGTACCTGAGCTGCGACACTAAAAAGAAAAAGATTTGGCAGTTTAGCAGACTGGAAATAGGAGACGGAAGTGAGAATGATTCGAACGAAGTTGTTGGTGGATATGACCCAGCAGTTAGATGGATGTTGGCTGAAGCGAGGTGAAAGAAGGACATAAGTAAGTAAGGAGAATGGATTCAAGAAATGGCGACAAAGATGAGAGATACAGGGCTTTGAGAAAGGTTGAGATGAGTTTTAATGTCTACATTTATATTTTGTTTTTGTAAATGGGGAACAAAAGAAAATGTTTACAGGATACATCTTTGTTAAGATTTGTTTTTAATTAAAAGAAAAAGCTTTTAGATCTAAATCCTCTTGTTCTTTTTGCAGCACAGACGACATGCGTTGTAAAAACTAAATAAATAAATGAATAAGTAACTTGTGACTTTTACTTAAAAGTACATTTTCGGCAAGATGTTTTTTACTTTTTGAGTACATTTTAAACAGGTACTTTTACTTGTGCTTCAGTAACATTTTATTAAAGGAACAGTACTTTTACTGGTGTAGAATATTTTGGTGCTCTTTACACCTCTGACTGAGGGGCCACTCAAGATTCTATTGGCCTGTGGTGAAATCATGAAGGGCTGATGGTAGTACCCCCTGACCTGCTAGGTCGTATAGTTCATGAAGCACATGGTAGCCCATGTGCAAGGGGGGAGGGTTAGAAGAAAGATTACGAAAGAATATGGTTTTTTGGGCATCATAATTTTTTGAGCAAATTGATTATGTAGTAAGCAGGTGTACTTTCTGTCTAAAGAACAATGTTAGGAGGGCTGTGATGGTTCCTCCCAGTCACATTCCAACACCAATAGGTCCTATGTGTGAGTTAGTGGTTTATTTGTTGATATAATAAGATCAGTAGGAAGTAAAAGATAAATGACAATAGTTGTGAATAGATTTTCAAGGCTTGAGGCCTGTCCAACCAAGCGAAAAGATACTCAGTCTGTTGTTAAGTTTTTGTGCCATAAGGTCATAAGCAGGTGGAGACCTCCAGACCGCGTATTGTCAGATAATGGAAAAGAGTTTGTGAATAAAACAGTCAAATTAATTCAGAAAATAAATTGGGAATTGGAAAACGTCTAGGAGCTGTTTATCATCCGCAAAGCCAAGGTGTTTGTAAAAAATAAATAAATGAGAAATAAAAAATAATAATAAAATAAAATAATGAATGAATAGTGTGTTAAAAAACAAAATAAACTGGATTGTTAAAATCTGCCAACACACAGGTCTGAATTGGGTAGAGACACTTCTATTGGTGTTAATGATGTGTCGTTCAAGTGGGTTCTGTGATTTGCGCATGACACCCCATGAGTTAGCTACGGGTAGACGGATGTCAACACCTTGTTTGTGTTAAAGCGCCAGCAGAAGAGGCGCCACGATCATAAAACCAAGATGTTGAAAGCTCAAGAGAGCCAACAGCTGTAGAAACAGCAGAGGTTCATGAGGACCTCCAAGGTCAAGACCCAGAAAAAGGGATTGACTATGCTGTGGGTATGCATGATGATTTTGAGCACACTTTTGATGATGCCAGGGATGACTTGTCAGCCCTTGAGCAAGAAAGACGATTTGATGATGTTGATTTACAACATGTCCCAGAAACAACAGAGTCCATTTCCCGAGAGTGTGAGTCGTCAGAGACTCCAGAGGGCTGTGATGCCTCTCCAGAAAAATTCACAGACCCAGTTGGACCTAGGAGTCCAAGGCCAACTCGAAGAAAAGTTAGACCAAAACGTTATGAGGACTAGGATTCTTGTGGTACTAAATGAAAGTAAACAAGTAGAACAATTGACAGCCAACATATCAACTCTCCCGCAAACTGAGAAAACTTTTTCAACTCTTAAGGTTACTGATGACACAGACATATTGCGTTTAACTACAGCTGCGCCTCGAATGATTTTTACAACTCAAATTCCTGTGAATATTGTTAAGAGCTAAATTAGGAAATACAGTTTACCTTCCATGTAAATGTGGATCGTGATCAAAGAAAGTATATTCTGTGTAATGACATGAGATGGTTTAAAGTTATAGATGACTGTATACTTATCTTAAGTAATGTTACATGGGAAGATCAAGGAGAATATACCTGCACTTATTTGGATCCAGAGTTTAAATTTGTACCGTTTCACAACTATTGGATAGAAGGATATAGGACTTTCAAAATAAAGCTTGTGGTTAGAGGCCTGGTTTCCTATTGCAGCAACTACGGTTGCTACAGAGGTACGAAAGCAACCAGCCACCCTGAGACTGACTGATGTACAGATGACGACTACTACTGTAGCTCAGAGATTAACTAGTAGTATTAACATATCAACTTATGTTACTACTCTAGCTACGACTTTGATAGGAAAGAATGTTACAACAACGATGATGACGACTTCTAATTCTGTTACTCCTAGTAATCTTACAAGTGAGATTGTGAAGATGGGATCCATTACTAATAAAACAATGACGACTTTCTTGGTGTCTATAAATCTGTAGGTAGGACATTGACAGCTGTCACTACATCTCCATCATTTAAGAAGTTGGTAAATATAACTCAGAAGCATATGTTAGAGTTAGAAGCTAGTTTGAATAATAGCATGGAAAAATCGGAAATTAGAGAACCAATTGATAAACAGATTGATATGGAGTCAGCTGAAGCAGTTCAGATGACTATGTTAAATGAAGTTGATGAATTTATAGATGCTGATGGGACATCAGAAGGCATGACTGAACATCTTCATGCATTAGAGTAGTGAGAAACCCAGTGGAAAGCTTATGGTTTTGATTCCTCTGTGTTGCAAATTGCTGACCCGTGGGCAAGTACAAATTTATGGTTCCAGCAATTGACTCATTCTGTTAGAATGTCTAGTCGTTGGAAAGGTCCATGTGTGGTGAGAGTTCCAGAACCAAGCACATGGCTTTTAATTCTAGAGATGGTACCGGAACCTTTAACTTCTGAATGTTAAAATGATGCGTTAAAGTGGCTGCTATTTAGACAACAAGCGGAAAGGAAGTTTTTGATGGCTTTGTTGGTGTGTCTATTTCAACCTCGACATGTTTGTTCTTGGTTGAGGAACTTAACATATATAAATCTTTTTGATCAGTATGAAGATATTATGACAGCATTCCTGATGTGATGCAATTTGGACGACGTGATAAAAGGACTGGTGACAACACATATACAGTGACTTTTTATGCACCACAGCGTAAACTGAGTAAAACTCTAAGTGTAAAGAATCAAACTTTACCGGGTAATTTTACCATAGGAACATTTAAAGATATCTGGTGGATTTGTGGTAATAAGGCATACTTATTTCTACCTTATAGTTGGGTTGGATGTTGTTATATGGTACAGTTGAAACTTCCGTATGATGGTTTTGTTCTACAGCAGGGAAACAAGAGCCTGATAATGTTAACTCTACAGAGAGCTCTGGAAGTAGGAAGAAGAGAGAGATGGCAGAGTTTCATAATTTGGAGGCTTATCAGTGGAGAATAAGTTTGGCTGGTGAAAACAGGGAACTGGACCCAATTGCAGATGAACGGGAAAAAATTGAATTATTAAATTAAAAAGGCAAAGTAAAAACTTACTATTCAAAAACAGAGTCCAAAAGGTGACATACAGGTCACAAGGAAAACACTGGGGAAACTCTGACCTACACACACCGACATACGACAATGAACTAACACAGAAGGCAAGACACACAGAGACTAAATACACAGGGTAATCAACATAGGTGAGATCAACAAGACACAGGTGAGGACAATCAGGACTGAGGACAACTCAGAGAGGCAGGAATGAACACAAAACAGAGAGACACAAGGAGAAGAAATTACAAAATAAAACAGGAAACACTAAAGACTAAACGGACACTAGGAAACATTAATTTAAAGAAACACAAGGGAAACAACAACAGGGAAGAATGAGAACTAAATCAATGTAAAGAAATCTAAACTCTGAAATACAAACTACAAAAGACCAAATCATGACAGTAATGACCTAAAGATGAAGGTGTAGAATTAGTGGAAAAATATCCATTTCTGAATATCTGACTTCGTTATAGACTTATTATTATTTTGAATGGGGAGTGCATGGATAAAGGGGGGACATGGAGTATGTTAATCATGTATGATAATCATGTATTAGAATAATCTGAAAGTGTGATAAAAATGAATATATACTTTTGATGTTTTTGTTTTTGCAAGATACTGGTTTGTGATTTCTCTTCCTAGGACAGTGTTTGGTGACCAATGTGAGGGTGATTGACTGTCCAGAGATCTTACAGCCTACACTCAAAACTGGGGCAAACTAGGATGAAAATGGACAGAGGACCCTGAACAAGAACATCATGATGAAGAGTTTTCAATTGAACAATCATTGAAGTTTTATTACAGGGGAATCTGAAGAAGCTAAAAAGCAACAGTTTAATGTATAAGAATGTTTACTGTATGTTTTTATAGCATTGGATTGTGTTTAATACAAGATAACTTGTATTATTGATAAATATTCTGTATCTTTTACTCTATACTAGATGTTTTTAGTGAAATATATAACTTTAGTTTAGTATTGAAGTTTTTTGGAACTGTATAAAATGTTTATATTGGGACCTCAGGTGTTTTTATTCTTTTCTCGATCCTTAGGGAAAGAGATTTTTAGGAAGGGAGAGGTCCTTTGGAGGGTCCTATGGGTCGACCAGCCCGACTTTGGATATTTTTGATTTTATTTCTGAGGTTCTAAATGTATGCATTTATATATTATCCTATACAGGTTTCAGAACCATTCTTTTTGATTGGCTTGGAGTACCTTATGTAGTTGCCTGGGGCAGAGGGACCGTGAGAGAATTTTCCTGTCTAGATTGATTGATGGTTATCAGAAAGAAAGCTGCTCTGACAGGTTTTTCGCTCTTCACACTCCACAAATTTACTATATTTAAGATTAAGCATGAACAGAAGGGTATATCATAAGCATTCTGTGTGATTTCTATGAGGCCAACTCACATCATCATTGTATCATTTATTCAGTTTCGAGACTTTAGTCCCGAAGGGGGGAAATATGAGGTGTCTTATTAACTGTGGTAAAGGTTACAACTGCTCTCTCTTGTGCATAATGATTGATGAGGTACCCCCACATTGGAATGTGAGAGTTGGGGCCCCTATGATCGATATGTGTAGGGGGACAGCAGTTTTGGCCCCATGATAAGAAACAGATGTGTTTACGCTGTGCTTATATGTAGGTGCGCTCCCTTTGTAGGGCAGAGATGATTTCGGCTTCTGTCTCTCCTAGGCTATCCATGGCAAGCCTGGCTTGACTCTGTCTTTCTTATATTTAATAAATGTATTGTTGTAACTAAGACAGTGTCAATGGAGTTTCCTTCATCATCAACAACATCATTTATGTCAAGAGAACAGATTCTTCATAAACAATAAACAAATCAGTAAACAAACCATGAAACCAAATACACAATCAACTTACATTTATGGCTCCTACAAGTATTCCAGGCTGAGTCCGAAATTAACTTTTTGACTCACTGGCCAATAAGGTGGCGGCTAGATGAAAACATTCACCGGCCAAACATATTTTTTACCAGCCCACATAACAAATTGTGTTTTTATGTCACATACACATCTGTTACAGTACTTTTAATGGAGATGCATTATGTTCTGTTGAATCAAGTGATCTAAGTCACAGATTGAATAATTTTATCAGATCAGGAAATTGAGAAATTGTAAAAAATATATATTTGCTCGTCTTTATTTTTTTAAAGGCAGCAGTGCCCAGACCCCCCCTGCTCCCCTCTGAACCCCCCCTGCATTACAACATTACAGGCTAAAAACTAAAATCCATCAGAGAATAATAAATTATTATTCCACAAAACAAGTTTTCTCTTGATATAGCTTTGACAATATCAGACACTTAATATAATCAGCCTGTGTATTATTAGACGTGTGTATCTCTGACTGCTCCTGCTGCGCGTGCATTTAGCGCGCACTATATCTGCAGTGTTTATAACGCAGCGCTGTTTCACAGAGTCTGAGTGGACAAGTTCACAGACTGAGACTAGAGCGACTGTGAGATGATGTTGCTATCGTTACGTTAGCTGCAGACACGGTGAGAGTGAACGGAGAAAAGTCGAACCGACCGTTTGACCGGATCACGTGTGTTCCCGACTCGGTTCTCTTTCGTTGTAGTTTTCTTCACTGAAACTGGAAATGTATGATCCTTGTGTATCACAACCTCTGCTCTTGTTGGATTATTTAACAGCTGAAATGTTTCATAAAACACTCTGTAAGTGGGTCAGTAAATATCATGACCAATTTGACTATTTACAAAACACAATTAAAGAAATACTGAAAACAAGATTGTTTATTTCATGTTTAGAACAAAGTGCTTATTTATGTACAAAGCTGTAGTGCAAAACAACTTAAGCAACATTTTTGAATGACTGTTTCCACAAAATGAAGAGACATTTTTCTACCTCACTAAAATGACCTTTCTGAGCGGGGCAGGGGAAAATGTAGGGGTGGTTTCTTGAAGGTTTGTTGTTGTATGTAAACAGTCCAAAGGACAAAGATGAGAACTTGAAAACTGATTTAAGCAACAAAATCTATCTCAACATTCATTTGACATCTTGGTTCTGCATGCAGAAGCATGTTAAAAAAACTGAACCCCAGAGAAGTCTGTGTAAACCAAACAGCTCAGGTTAACGGTGCATGCAAAACAACTATTACTGACAAAATAAAGCAGAATTACTTTAATCATGTGGCTTTGTCTGCTGAAAAGATCAAACTGAAAGAAGACTCATTTTGGAGTCTGACCAACGTTAAGATGTTAGTCTCACCTTTTGTGTTTTATTCCTACAGGAATTAATTGGAATATCAAGCATTTTGATTTTTCCTTCCTTCACAAACAAGCCTGTGACTTTTGGAATAATCAAGTCGAGAGAATTTTTTACCACAAACTGAACACTTGAAGGGTTTCTCTCCTGTGTGAACAACCAAGTGGCGTTTAAGAGTTCCATTTCGAGCAAAACTTTTACTACAAACTGAACAACTAAATGGTTTCTCTCCTGTGTGAACTGCCAAGTGGCTCTTCAGATGTCCATTTCGTGCAAATCTTTCACCACAAACTGAACACTTGAAGGGTTTCTCTCCTGTGTGAACAACCAAGTGGCGTTTAAGAGTTCCATTTCGAGCAAAACTTTTACTACAAACTGAACAACTAAATGGTTTCTCTCCTGTGTGAACTGCCAAGTGGCACTTCAGATCTTGATTTCGTGCACATCTTTTACCACAAACTGAACAACTAAATGGTTTCTCTCCTGTGTGAACTGCCAAGTGGCGTTTAAGAGTCCAAGTTTGTGCAAATATTTTACCACAAACTGAACAACTAAATGGTTTCTTTCCTGTGTGAACTACCAAGTGGCTCTTCAGATGTCCATTTCGTGTAAATCTTTTACCACAAACTGAACAACTAAATGGTTTCTCTCCTGTGTGAACTGCCAAGTGGCGTTTCAGATCTTGATTTCGTGTAAATCTTTTACCACAAACTGAACAACTAAATGGTTTCTTTCCTGTGTGAACTACCAAGTGGCTCTTCAGATGTCCATTTCGTGTAAATCTTTTACCACATACTGAACACATAAATGGTTTCTCTCCTGTGTGAACTGCCAAGTGGAGCCTCAGTTGTCCTTTCTGTGTAAATCTTTTACCACAAACTGAACACTTGAAGGGTTTCTCCCCTGTGTGAGTCCTCATGTGCATCACAACGGCTGATCTAGAAGAAAAACTTTTCTTACAAAGTGAACAGCTGAACTTGTTGCAACTCAGAAGTTTCACTCCTGTTTGGATTCCTTTTTGTTTTTGTAGTTTCTTTTGTCCAAAGCTCGTAGCACATTCAGGGTAGCGAACTGATATTTTACCAGTACTACATTTCAAATTACTCATAGGTACGTCTTTGTTTTGCAGAGGGTTTAAACCTTCCTGATGATTCCTGGCCCCGTCCAAAACACACCTTGTGTCATCTGTCTTTGATTCAGAGTGTGAAGTGCTGTCAGGAGTAACTGGTATGTCTTTGTTTGGCAGAAGTTTTAAACCTTCCTGAGGTTCATCACTCTCCTCCCAATCACCACTGTCATCAGTATCAGATCCAGAAAAGTGTGAAGTCTTGTCAGGAGTAACTGGCTGTAAATGACTGTCTGGATTAAAGTCTCTGTCTGGTTCTGATCCTCCACAGTCCTCTCCATCAGCTTTTTCTTTCAAATGCTGTGTGTCTCTGCTCTCTACAGTTTGGTTTTCATGAAGCTGTGAGGTCTGAAGGTTCTCTCCATCTTCTTCTTCCTTCTTCACAGGGATTAGTTTGAATGTTGACATGCTGATATAAAACTCCTCTGGCCCTTGAAGCTGCTCCCCTTCCTGTCTGCCCCAGAGTTCCTTCCATTCATCTCTAATTTGTGGTGAGTTTGGTGGGTCGTTCTGGTCCAGTCTAGGGCTCAATTCCTGCTGCTCAGGGGAAATCTCTTCTTGACTCACCACCAGCTGCTGGACATCTGTGAAAAAAGTGAAATACATAAAGCTTAAAAAAACCTGAATTTCCTATTCAGATTAAACCACTGATAGCACTACTTTATAGAGGGTATGCACGAGATGTCACAGTGGGCGGAGTCACTGCACTTCAAGCCAGCGAGTGACAGAAAGCTCATACTGGTGTCAGGAATAAATGAGTAGTAAGCAGTATATGGCTTTAAATCAGATGAAAAGTGCCGTCTTTTCTGTAATGAGGGGACCTAGGGGTTTAACGATCCATCACTCCACATCGATGCATTGATTGGTTGAACAAAGATTCAATCGAATTGGTGTAAAGTGAAAACATCAATATATGACATCATCTATAAGATACAGCTTTAATTTGAAATTCTCCCCACATGAATGTTTCATAGTTTCTGACTGTCCGCCCAGCTGTGCGTCTTTCAAACAATGCTAGTGGTGAGCAGTCAGGTCGATATGCCGGCTGCAGGAACGCTCATTTTATTGTGTCCATAAGGTTTAGATACATTTTAAAGGCTTAACATTTTAAAATAAATGCACAAATGACAAATGAATTGTCTCTTTGTACAAAGGTAAAACATTAAATATCAACAATAAGCTAAAAAATAAACAAATAATTAAAGACTAATATGTACAAGACTGTCCACATTCCACAATGAGTGTGACGCACGAGTCCCGCTGTCTGTGTTGTTGAGCCGTATCTACACCGTGTTTACATGGGCGGGACGGACGGACGGCTCATCCCCTTGCGTATAAAAGCTGTTTAATCGAGGGACTAGAGAAAAGAAGAATAACATAGCCTTCTCACTGCTTATTTGAAGGTCACGTAAGCGTTTCTTTGGTCACGGTCATTCCGTTTAGAGAGGAGAGCGGAGGATTCAGTGTGGCGTAGGTGTCAACAAACAGCAGTTTGTTTTGGTTTCATGCTGGTGCTCAAGGGCGACATCTACTGGATCAAAAAGTCACACATTTTTCCTTTAAGGCCCTGACACACCATGAGGCGACGAAGGTCGACTGTTGCATCGCCTCACGACGCCTTTGTCTTGGCCAAAAGGTTGCAATTGAACACACCGCAAATACTAACTGGAAATAACTCTCCATGCCAGCAGGCGGCGGTAGTCCGTAGTAATGATACAAGAAGACCATTTTCACACCGCAGTCGCGCACCACTTGTATTATAGGTAGCCTACTAATCGAGAATAATGTCTGATAAAAGGTTGATAATGGCACTGACGTTGTCAGCTCTTGTTCTTTTAGTGGAAAAAGAAAAGAAGAGGCGAAGGCAACAAATAAGGAGAAACCGCACTAATGGGTGAAAGCATGGATACTACAGCGGCGTGCTCAAGGGGCTTTCCCGAACCTGTGTCCTGAATGAAATGAAACCTCCAAACAGCCAATCAGAGAGATTCCTCTCACCAACCGCGCTGACCGACGCCAATTCAATATGTCGAATCGGCCAAAAAAAGGCAGACGAGGGTCGACAGAGTAGGACACACAAAAACAAGGGCGACGATCCCTCACCGACGGTCCAACTAGGAGCGACGGCCGACAATCTCCTTGGTGTGTCAGGGCCTTTAAAGCCCCTGGAAACTAAAATCCACAGAAAGCTTCTAACTGTGTTATTTATGATCTTATGTACATAATATTAACTCTCTTAAAGTATCAGAGATGACTTTGACGTTTGTTGACATTTTTTCATTTTAAATTCAAGTTCCTTGACTCTGGACGAAAATGATGTACACAGTCTTGTACCTTTGCCTTTTTCTACAACATTTGGCCCCATTCAAAAGAATGGGAAACTTTTCCACTTTTCAGCCTTCTTCTCAGCCTTCTTCTGTGTACACACCAAACGCGGATGTAATCTGTCGCGCTACAAAAGTACATAGAAAGTCAGTGGAACGATGCGAATCACGTGGTGTGGCGGGATGGACTTTTTTCGCGTTTGGTGTGTACGCATATGGGGCGCTGATTGTAAAGTTGCGCACACTACAAATAACAACATTTCTCCACATTTAGCCCTAAAAAATCACTTTTTATTCACATTTAGAGAAATATCTGTCAACTTATTGGCAAATATAAATGTTAAATATTATATCTAAATGTTGAATGTAATATATAAATGTTAAATGTTATATATAAATGTTACATTTTATATATAAATGTTAAAAATACATGTCCTGATTCTAAATATTTAGCAACGATTTCTAAATATTTAGCTAATATGCAAATTCACTCTACTGCCAACCGGAAGCACCAAAACAAAAGTTCGAGGAAGCGAACGAACATGTGTAGGCTGTCAGCCGCAGCCAGAGCATTCATTCCTGTGAGAATTCAGCAAGTTGGTGGATAACAACAATTGAAAAAGGAGGGGAGGGGAAGAAACCTTTTGACTGCAGCTTGAGAGCAGAGATGACTAGGAGAGAAAATGTAGATTATATTTCGACTTAATTTATGCTTCTCTGCATAAAGGAAAAAAATGATTGTTAAGTAGCCTACACATGTTCGTGAAAATCTTGATTTTGATTTGGGGAGAGTGGCATGGCTGGATAGCTAGCTATATTGTTGTTAAACACACGATCAAAATATATTTACTGTTTGTTAATAGTACACAAAGTTACTGACTTCAAATATTGCTAGCAAACGTTAGCTTTCTGGTTCAAAACTAGCCAATCTAGTTCGTCTCTTTCTCTCAGTCTTTATTATAACTTTTTCCATATTTTCCCCTCTTATTCCTGGGCATCGTCACTCTGTCGCTCAGTCAGGTGAAGTTGTGCGTGTGTGTGGGGGGGTGCCGGATCGGGCGCGCGTGGTAACCAAGGAAACAGGGTTGTAGACACTAGACAGATCCTGGAAAAGGACAAACTTACTATCGCATTCGTGTTTAGCTTTATTGTGGAGAGCTGGGAGAGAATCAGTAGGAGTTCATACAGGGAGCAAAGCAAGCCCAAATAAGCAACTACACTTTAGAAAACAAGCCCAAAGTCGCCTATAACAAGCGGACTTGGCAACACTGGTTGGATCACTTCCTCAAACTTTTATTTTGGTGCTTCCGGTTGGCGGTAGAGTGAATTTGCATATTAGCTAAATATTTATAAATCTTAACTCAATATTCATAAATATTAACTAAAGATTTATAAATCTTAACTAAATATTTAGAAATCGTTGCTAAATATTTAGAATCAGGACATGTATTTTTAACATTTAGATAAAACATTCAACATTTAGATATAATATTTAACATTTATATTTGCCAATAAGTTCACAGATATTTCTGTAAATGTGAATAAAAAGTGATGTTTTAGGGCTAAATGTGGAGAAATGTTGTTGTTATTTGTAGTGTGTGCAACTTTACAATCAGCACCCCATATACACAGCATTTTAACTTTGGCTCTGTTCTGCCTAGAGACTTCATTTTTGCTTTAAAACGTTCACAACCTTTTCCACTACCTCCACACACTTAATGCTATCTTTTATACTTTTTAAACTGTTCCTCTAAATGAACCACTGATTAGGTTTTCTGGTTAAACAGATCAACGGTTTTGACACTGTGAGCTTCAAAGCAGCAGGTGGTCCAAATAACTCTCCTTCTGCTTAATGTTAAATATCAAACTCTCCTGATCAAACCTCTCGGGACTTTGTTTTTACATCGCTGTGGTTCCCACATTTCTTTCATCCCAGACACAAAAATCACATCAACGCTTTCAGTCGTTTGTCCTCTTGCTCACAAAATCATCATTTAGCCACTAACTCTTAATTTTACCTCTTAAAATGAGCACAGAAACCACCCTCACAATTGTCTAGCTGTGAATGTTTATTTTCACATATTTGTCGATCATAAGTGGAAGAAATGTTCACATTTGACTGGAAATGAATAGACATAACAAAACAATACAAACCTAATCTGTGCAGGCGGACTTCAGGGTTGAAAGCAGCATCCAGCAGGTTGTGTTGTCGCTTCTTTTCCTCTTTCGATCGACAGATTTCCTCCTCATATTCTGCTATTGTTCTTTCAAACAGCTCAGAAATCTCGTCAGAAGCTGCAGTCAGTCTCTGGTTGACGAAAGCTTTCAGCAACTGAACTTTAGACATTTTATACAGATCACGGCAACTTTCCCCCCAAAACTCCGTTTAAATGAAAACTGACATCGCTGAGCTGTTACCTTACAGCTAGCACGCTAAGCTAACTTCATGATGCTAACCGCCGTTAAAAATCCACCGAAGAAGAAGCAGAAGAAGCTAACTTCATGTTTAAGTCTCAGTTAAAGAATAAAAAACCTCCAGAAACTCTGTTCAAGTTCACTTCAGCAGTATTATCTGTAATATGCACACAGAATATCAGTGTGGTTGCTTAGCAACACTGTTTGAGCTGTGAGTTTGAAACTCGCGTGGCTGCGTTCCTATTGGTTGCTAAATGAGCCTGATTGTGATTGGTCCGCAGTGTATGCAGACGGAGTCTGTTCAGCTCAGTAAGGATAAGGATAAACTTTATTGATCCCCCAATGGGGGAAATGTAGATGTTACAGCAGCTCAAAAACAGGAATATAAACAGCATCAATAGCAAAAAGTGAAGAAAAAACAGCTACGAGCATGTTTACATGAATTAAATAAAGGAAGAAAAAAATACAATAGAATTAAATAATACTAGGCATAAACAGTATGTACACTTTCACTTGTGGAAAGACAGATCAGATATTATAACAAACACACACAGTGTGTAGCATTAATGATATTAATGATTATTATACAGAGTCACGAGGCGGTGATGCTGTTAAACAGTCTGACTGCAGATGGAATAAAGGACCTACTGAAATGTTTCATAAAACACTCTGTAAGTGGGTCAGTAAATATCATGACCAACTTACCAATTTACAAAACACAATTATAGAAATATTGCAAACAAGATTGTTTATTTTATGTCTAGAACAAAGTGCTTTTTTATGTACAAAGCTGTAGTGCAAAACAACTTAAGCAACATTTTTGAATGACTGTTTCCACAAAATGAAGAGACATTTTTCTACCTCACTAAAATGACCTTTCTGAGCGGGGCAGGGGAAAATGTAGGGGTGGTTTCTTCAAGGTTTGTTGTTGTATGTAAACAGTCCAAAGGACAAAGATGAGAACTTGAAAACTGATTTAAGCAACAAAATCTATCTCAACATTCATTTGACATCTTGGTTCTGCATGCAGAAACATGTTAAAAAAACTGAACCCCAGAGAAGTCTGTGTAAACCAAACAGCTCAGGTTAACGGTGCATGCAAAACAACTATTACTGACTAAATAAAGCAGAATCACTTTAATCATGTGGCTTTGTCTGCTGAAAAGATCAAACTGAAAGAAGACTCATTTTGGAGTCTGACCATCGTTAAGATGTTAGTCTCACCTTTTGTTTTTTATTCCTACAGGAATTAATTGGAATATCAAGCATTTTGATTTTTCCTTCTTTCACAAACAAGCCTGTGACTTTTGGAATAATTACGTCGAGAGAATGTTTTACCACAAACTGAACAACCAAATGGATTCTCTCCTGTGTGAACTGCCAAGTGGCGTTTAAGAGTCCAAGTTTGTGCAAATCTTTTACCACAAACTGAACAACTAAATGGTTTCTCTCCTGTGTGAACTACCAAGTGGCTCTTCAGATGTCCATTTTGTGCAAATCTTTTACCACAAACTGAACACTTGAAGGGTTTCTCTCCTGTGTGAACAACCAAGTGGAGCTTCATATCTCCATTTCGTGCAAATCTTTTACCACAAACTGAACAACTAAATGGTTTCTCTCCTGAGTGGACAACAGCGTGCTGTTTAAGGAATCTGTTTAGTCTGAATCTTTTGCCACAAACTGAACAACTAAACGCTTTCTCTCCTGTGTGGATAACAGAGTGTCGTCTCAGAAATAGAGGTTTAGAAAAACTTTTACCACAAACTGCACAAATGAATGGTGGCTCCTCTGTAATGATTCTAACTGATGTATTTCCAGTATTACAGTTCATATCACTTACAGGTACGTCTTTGTTTTGCACAGGGTTCAAACTTTCCAGAGCGTTACTGGCCTCCCATTCACCACTGTCATCAGTCTCAGAGGACTGTGAAGTCTCTTTATCAGTAACTGGCTGTATATGAATGTCTGGATTAAAGTCTGGGTCTGATCCTTCACAGTCCTCTCCTTTAGCTTCTGTTTTTGAATATTCATCTCTGATCTGGTCAGTTTGGGTTTGTTGAAACTGTGAGGACTGAGGTTTCTCTTCATCATCGTCTTCTTCAGTTTTCACAGGGACAGGAAAAGGGAATTTGATGACATGAGCATCCACTGATCCTTGAAGCTGCTCTCCCTCCTGACTGCTCCAGAGCTCCTCCTGTTCCTCTTTAATGTGTGGTGGTTCTGGTGGGTCCTCCTGGTTCAGACTGGAGCCCCTCTCCTGCTGCTCAGGGGGAAACTCTTCATTTCTCACCATCAGCAGCTGGATGTCTGTGGAGAATCAAACATTTGAGCTTTTTAACTTATGTACTAATCTCATATGCGTTTAATGAAAAACTAAACTAAGAGGGACGCATTCTACCTGAAGTCAACAGTGATCAGTGTCACACCTTAAACCAAAACACCAGATGCATCGTATGTTTGTTTTTAAAGTGGGAAAATAAACAACATCACACAAGAAGGAGAGCGGTTACTGAATATCAGCACTGCTGCTGTGATCATGTCAAAGATAATCCCTGTAGTAGTAAAAAGAAAACAACAACATTGTCATATTTTTAATTTAAGGCTCAAATATACTTGCTGTTGAACCTTGGGTACGCGTAAACAAACGGATGCGTCGCTAACGTTTACGTTCACATACTTGCCGTTGCGCAACGTCTGTTACTGGAGGATTCCTCTAGAGTGAGCACAACGTAAATCAGACTGCGTAAAAAACTGAAGAAGAAAACATTGATTTGCATAGGTAAACATGTCAACCCTGGAGGAGGTTAGTTCAATGTTAATTTTGAGATCATGGCGGCGTAAAAGGCAAAAGGCGCTCCATCCTAGATGGTACGTGAGGCCGCTGAACCAAACACGTAAGGAAAATGTCGAGTGTCTCTCGTTTTGGCAATGTTACAAAATGATGATGAGAAACATCATCAATACTTTCGAATGTCAGCCAGGACATTTGATGGTTTGTTAAGTCGGATTGGCCCGCTAGTTACCAGGGCTATATGGACTGCTCTGAAGGACGAGGTTGTGGCTTTCCCCAACAGAGATCGGTATAAGCAGATCCAGAAAGATTTCTGGTCTTTATGGAACTACACAGACTGAAGGTGTTCTTGAGGTGGATGGCTCAGAGGAGGGCTCAAGTGAAGAGGATGACGGGCCAGGCGAATGACCCTGATCATTTGTAGGGGTCGGTGAAGTGGGAGCGTCCACTTCATTTGGCATCTAGAACCACAGTGTCACATTAAACCGAGCAGACAATGTGAATTAGGTGTGATAAATGTAAAATCGGACGAATTTATGCTTCTACATTCAAATCTAACGGTTGCTGGCGTCAATATAAACTAAGCTATGAAACATTTTGATTACATTACTGCTTTGTTAGCTAGATGTAAAACACTTACCGTATAACTTTGAGGTAAATTGGTCTAAGTTGGTCGGTGATTTATGTAGTTGTTTAACCAGCTCAGGCGTCTGATTACCGGTGGACAAAACAAGCCATCATCCCCACTCCGTTTCCCCATCATTTTCCGACAGGCATGGACGTAACGGTCTCAGACTTGTTTCCAAACCATGTTGTGTATCCAAACCATGACACAAAAGAAAAAGATACAATCGACTCGACAAAGGCACAGTAAAAAAGGGTCATCGTGGTTTTGTCAATATGAAAACGGGCCAATTTCCTCAGACAGGATAAACGCTGGTGCCCCTTTTTACACACAGCTTCACAATTCAATTCAAAGTTAAGTTTAGAGTCGATGATTGTCCCAAGATATCTGTATGATTGTACACATTCGACTGGTTGACCATTAATGAGTGTGACTTCCTGTGTGTGGGACTTTTTTCTAAAATCGATTGTCATAACTTTAGTTTTCGATATGTTTAACTGCAGATAAGATTCCTCACACCATTTGACGAAGTCATCAAGGACCAGACCGTGACTGTTTTCATTGTCCCGTAGAAGGCTAACAATGACAGTGTCGTCTACATACTTTATGATGGTCCTATCTTCATATGTACTTTGGCACATATTTGTGTAAAGGATAAATAAAAGTGGCGAAAGCACACATCCCTGTGGAGAGCCAGTTGAAGAGCAGACTGGTTCAGATAGGGTTCCATTTACTCTCACTCTCTGAGTTCTATTCGTTAAAAAGTCAAGTATCCAGCCAATCAGACTGTTACCTAAATCAAACTGATCTAAAACACATGTGGTTGTATGGTATTAAAAGCAGAGTGTGACGGCCCTGTGGCCTGTCAGGTTGTGCCTCCTCTTTTCTTGTGTTGCAGGTTGGTGTGGTTAGTAGGTGTGGCTGTCATCAGTCTGACTGGGAGCACCTGGGCCCGGTGCTCACAGTCATGATAAAAGCTGTCCCCTCAGTCTGCTCGTGGAGACTTTCTACATGCGACTTGTTTTGTACATCCAACACATGCACAATCATCAGCAAATTCAGCAATGTGACTGTGGCGTCCTCTACACCTCTGTGTGGCCTGTATGCACACTGCAGGGTATCAAGTGCATGCTCAGTTCTCTTTAGAATCTCTACCTTGACCAGTTTTTCAAAGACTTTCATCACAATTGATGTAAGGGCGACTGGCCTACAATCATTAAGGATATTAGGGGAACTAGTCTTGGGAACAGGGACTACCACAGCATCCTTCCAGGCCTGGGGTATGTGCTGTTCTTTTAATGATCTGTTAAAGTTGTATTGAAATACAGGTCCCAGATATCTCGCACAAGATTTGATTAGACGGCCACAGATGTTAGCTGGTCCAAAACTCTTATTTACTGAGAGTTAGGCCTGTTCTACAGCATTTTGGTATTTATCAAAGTGCTGATCGTCCTTGAGTTTAAAATTCAGTTCTTGAATGTCTAAATTAAAATCAAAACGATTGTAAAAATGATTCAAGGTATTTGCAAACTCAGTATCTGAATTAAAGCAATTTAATGTGGAGAGTTGGCCACTCTTTGAATCTCCAAGGCCTGCAATGGTCTTCATGCTCGACCAGGCTGAGCCAAGATTGTTTGTTGCCATCTTGTTTTCTAATTCAGATTTATAATTTTGTTTTGCTCTTAAAATTTCAATGTTCAGCTCCTTAGTCGCTGCATGCAGGTCTGAGGCTGCACCCTGTTTAAAGGCAAGTTTCTTTTTCTGCCCTCCTCTGTGTGTGGAATATAAACTTTGGAGCATGTTTTGAAGTGAAACGGACTGAGTTGTTTTCAATTGCAAACTCATAGGATCAAAAATATAATTTATATCATAGACTGAGTTATGGACGGCACTTGGGCCCCCCCGCGGTTGCCTTAATGACCTCTGATTTGTTCTGATCTCAATCCTCTTCAATAAATGAGCATCAGCTATGAGTCTAATGTGGTGGTGTTAAAGTTCTTCGACTTATTATTGTGTGGAATTGTTGATGCAGTGTCCATATTGTTTACATGTTAATGGTTATAGGTTCCTGGCTGTCAGTGCGCTCCTTGTGTGAGGGAGATGTCGCCTCACGCAGACTTCCTGAGGGAGCTGTTCACCTTTCTGTGGTGGCTGTCATGGCAAAGGATGTTTTTTGATTTCTCACAAGTTTAAAGGAATACCAAATAAAAAGGTGAACTGCCCTCACCTGATCGGTGTAGCCGGACTTCAGGGTTAAAAACAGCATCCAGTAGTTTGTGTTGTCGCTCGTTTTCCTCTTTTGATCGATGAAGTTGCTCCTCATATTCTGCTATCGTTCCTTCAAACAGCTCAAATATCTCTTCAGCAGCTGCAGTCAGTCTCTGGTTGACGAAAGCTCTCAGCATTTGGACTTTAGACATCTTTACAAGATCTCTCTGCAGCTTTTCTTCCAGACACAGTCCGGTAAAACGTGTTTGGTCGCTCTGAAGCTAACAGCATTAGCTTCGCGTAAAATTCACATGAACAAGTGAATCCAAACAAACAGGCTTCTTTAGTTCACTCTTATTGTACATGAAAGAAGCGAGAATTAGCGTGTTAGCATCGCCTAGTGTATCTGCTTCCGGTTCTTCTTCTTCTTTCAGTTTAAAAGCGCGTTACTGCCACCTACTGTGCTGGAGTGTGTTCATCAACTACATTTGCACAAGGGCCAGCTTTTTTCTTGATAGACACCGTGGGGGCCGGACTTACTAATATGCTTGCACATAAGTCTGATAGCCGTGAAGCCCAGAAGTTGGTGTCAGAGAGACAGTGTAATTTCTGAAATGAACGTAATGCGAGTATTATTGCGGCTATCTCGGCCTTTGCAGGTCGTCATAAAAAAAGAGTGGGACTAAACACGGGAGAAAAGCTGTGACGCGCTGTCGTTATGAATGACTTCCAAATCAATATGTCTTTAAGTCATTTATTCTCTCAAAAAAAACAAGACACTATGACTGCAATTACGTAAAATCACCCTGCGATCGCAGTGCAGTGTATGGCGGTCAACAGAAATGTTCCTCTCCCACGCTCACCCCCTCTCTCCAACTAAGACACAAAAAAAAAACAGGTGAACAGGTGAGTGCGGCCCATCTAATCCCTGCAATCACCACGATCATTTCCGGTGAACACACCCTACACCAGAAACACTAAGATCGTAAACAATAAACAAATCAGTAAACAAACCATGAAACCAAATACACAATCAACTTACATTTATGGCTCCTACAAGTATTCCAGGCTGAGTCCGAAATTAACTTTTTGACTCACTGGCCAATAAGGTGGCGGCTAGATGAAAACATTCACCGGCCAAACATATTTTTTACCAGCCCACATAACAAATAGTGTTTTTATGTCACATACACATCTGTTACAGTACTTTTAATGGAGATGCATTATGTTCTGTTGAATCAAGTGATCTAAGTCACAGATTGAATAATTTTATCAGATCAGGAAATTGAGAAATTGTAAAAAATATATATTTGCTCGTCTTTATTTTTTTAAAGGCAGCAGTGCCCAGACCCCCCCTGCTCCCCTCTGAACCCCCCCTGCATTACAACATTACAGGCTAAAAACTAAAATCCATCAGAGAATAATACATTATTATTCCACAAAACAAGTTTTCTCTTGATTTAGCTTTGACAATATTAGACACTTAATATAATCAGCCTGTGTATTATTAGACGTGTGTATCTCTGACTGCTCCTGCTGCGCGTGCATTTAGCGCGAACTATATCTGCAATGTTTTTAACGCAGCGCTGTTTCACAGAGTCTGAGTGGACAAGTTCACAGACTGAGACTAGAGCGACTGTGAGATGATGTTGCTATCGTTACGTTAGCTGCAGACACGGTGAGAGTGAACGGAGAAAAGTCGAACCGACCGTTTGACCGGATCACGTGTGTTCCCGACTCGGTTCTCTTTCGTTGTAGTTTTCTTCACTGAAACTGGAAATGTATGATCCTTGTGTATCACAACCTCTGCTCTTGTTGGATTATTTAACAGCTGAAATGTTTCATAAAACACTCTGTAAGTGGGTCAGTAAATATCATGACCAATTTGACTATTTACAAAACACAATTAAAGAAATATTGAAAACAAGATTGTTTATTTTATGTTTAGAACAAAGTGCTTATTTATGTACAAAGCTGTAGTGCAAAACAACTTAAGCAACATTTTTGAATGACTGTTTCCACAAAATGAAGATACATTTTTCTACCTCACTAAAATGACCTTTCTGAGCGGGGCAGGGGAAAATGTAGGGGTGGTTTCTTGAAGGTTTGTTGTTGTATGTAAACAGTCCAAAGGACAAAGATGAGAACTTGAAAACTGATTTAAGCAACAAAATCTATCTCAACATTCATTTGACATCTTGGTTCTGCATGCAGAAACATGTTAAAAAAACTGAACCCCAGAGAAGTCTGTGTGAACCAAACAGCTCAGGTTAACGGTGCATGCAAAACAACTATTACTGACTAAATAAAGCAGAATCACTTTAATCATGTGGCTTTGTCTGCTGAAAAGATCAAACTGAAAGAAGACTCATTTTGGAGTCTGACCAACGTTAAGATGTTAGTCTTACCTTTTGTGTTTTATTCCTACAGGAATTAATTGGAATATCAAGCATTTTGATTTTTCCTTCTTTCACAAACAAGCCTGTGACTTTTGGAATAATTACGTCGAGAGAATGTTTTACCACAAACTGAACAACCAAATGGATTCTCTCCTGTGTGAACTGCCAAGTGGCGTTTAAGAGTCCAAGTTTGTGCAAATCTTTTACCACAAACTGAACAACTAAATGGTTTCTCTCCTGTGTGAACTACCAAGTGGCTCTTCAGATGTCCATTTTGTGCAAATCTTTTACCACAAACTGAACACTTGAAGGGTTTCTCTCCTGTGTGAACAACCAAGTGGAGCTTCATATCTCCATTTCGTGCAAATCTTTTACCACAAACTGAACAACTAAATGGTTTCTCTCCTGAGTGGACAACAGCGTGCTGTTTAAGGAATCTGTTTAGTCTGAATCTTTTGCCACAAACTGAACAACTAAACGCTTTCTCTCCTGTGTGGATAACAGAGTGTCGTCTCAGAAATAGAGGTTTAGAAAAACTTTTACCACAAACTGCACAAATGAATGGTGGCTCCTCTGTAATGATTCTAACTGATGTATTTCCAGTATTACAGTTCATATCACTTACAGGTACGTCTTTGTTTTGCACAGGGTTCAAACTTTCCAGAGCGTTACTGGCCTCCCATTCACCACTGTCATCAGTCTCAGAGGACTGTGAAGTCTCTTTATCAGTAACTGGCTGTATATGAATGTCTGGATTAAAGTCTGGGTCTGATCCTTCACAGTCCTCTCCTTTAGCTTCTGTTTTTGAATATTCATCTCTGATCTGGTCAGTTTGGGTTTGTTGAAACTGTGAGGACTGAGGTTTCTCTTCATCGTCTTCTTCAGTTTTCACAGGGACAGGAAAAGGGAATTTGATGACATGAGCATCCACTGATCCTTGAAGCTGCTCTCCCTCCTGACTGCTCCAGAGCTCCTCCTGTTCCTCTTTAATGTGTGGTGGTTCTGGTGGGTCCTCCTGGTTCTGACTGGAGCCCCTCTCCTGCTGCTCAGGGGGAAACTCTTCATTTCTCACCATCAGCAGCTGGATGTCTGTGGAGAATCAAACATTTGAGCTTTTTAACTTATGTACTAATCTCATATGCGTTTAATGAAAAACTAAACTAAGAGGGACGCATTCTACCTGAAGTCAACAGTGATCAGTGTCACACCTTAAACCAAAACACCAGATGCATCGTATGTTTGTTTTTAAAGTGGGAAAATAAACAACATCACACAAGAAGGAGAGCGGTTACTGAATATCAGCACTGCTGCTGTGATCATGTCAAAGATAATCCCTGTAGTAGTAAAAAGAAAACAACAACATTGTCATATTTTTAATTTAAGGCTCAAATATACTTGCTGTTGAACCTTGGGTACGCGTAAACAAACGGATGCGTCGCTAACGTTTACGTTCACATACTTGCCGTTGCGCAACGTCTGTTACTGGAGGATTCCTCTAGAGGGAGCACAACGTAAATCAGACTGCGTAAAAAACTGAAGAAGAAAACATTGATTTGCATAGGTAAACATGTCAACCCTGGAGGAGGTTAATTCAATGTTAATTTTGAGATCATGGCGGCGTAAAAGGCAAAAGGCGCTCCATCCTAGATGGTACGTGAGGCCGCTGAACCAAACACGTAAGGAAAATGTCGAGTGTCTCTCGTTTTGGCAATGTTACAAAATGATGATGAGAAACATCATCAATACTTTCGAATGTCAGCCAGGACATTTGATGGTTTGTTAAGTCGGATTGGCCCGCTAGTTACCAGGGCTATATGGACTGCTCTGAAGGACGAGGTTGTGGCTTTCCCCAACAGAGATCGGTATAAGCAGATCCAGAAAGATTTCTGGTCTTTATGGAACTACACAGACTGAAGGTGTTCTTGAGGTGGATGGCTCAGAGGAGGGCTCAAGTGAAGAGGATGACGGGCCAGGCGAATGACCCTGATCATTTGTAGGGGTCGGTGAAGTGGGAGCGTCCACTTCATTTGGCATCTAGAACCACAGTGTCACATTAAACCGAGCAGACAATGTGAATTAGGTGTGATAAATGTAAAATCGGACGAATTTATGCTTCTACATTCAAATCTAACGGTTGCTGGCGTCAATATAAACTAAGCTATGAAACATTTTGATTACATTACTGCTTTGTTAGCTAGATGTAAAACACTTACCGTATAACTTTGAGGTAAATTGGTCTAAGTTGGTCGGTGATTTATGTAGTTGTTTAACCAGCTCAGGCGTCTGATTACCGGTGGACAAAACAAGCCATCATCCCCACTCCGTTTCCCCATCATTTTCCGACAGGCATGGACGTAACGGTCTCAGACTTGTTTCCAAACCATGTTGTGTATCCAAACCATGACACAAAAGAAAAAGATACAATCGACTCGACAAAGGCACAGTAAAAAAGGGTCATCGTGGTTTTGTCAATATGAAAACGGGCCAATTTCCTCAGACAGGATAAACGCTGGTGCCCCTTTTTACACACAGCTTCACAATTCAATTCAAAGTTAAGTTTAGAGTCGATGATTGTCCCAAGATATCTGTATGATTGTACACATTCGACTGGTTGACCATTAATGAGTGTGACTTCCTGTGTGTGGGACTTTTTTCTAAAATCGATTGTCATAACTTTAGTTTTCGATATGTTTAACTGCAGATAAGATTCCTCACACCATTTGACGAAGTCATCAAGGACCAGACCGTGACTGTTTTCATTGTCCCGTAGAAGGCTAACAATGACAGTGTCGTCTACATACTTTATGATGGTCCTATCTTCATATGTACTTTGGCACATATTTGTGTAAAGGATAAATAAAAGTGGCGAAAGCACACATCCCTGTGGAGAGCCAGTTGAAGAGCAGACTGGTTCAGATAGGGTTCCATTTACTCTCACTCTCTGAGTTCTATTCGTTAAAAAGTCAAGTATCCAGCCAATCAGACTGTTACCTAAATCAAACTGATCTAAAACACATGTGGTTGTATGGTATTAAAAGCAGAGTGTGACGGCCCTGTGGCCTGTCAGGTTGTGCCTCCTCTTTTCTTGTGTTGCAGGTTGGTGTGGTTAGTAGGTGGGGCTGTCATCAGTCTGACTGGGAGCACCTGGGCCCGGTGCTCACAGTCATGATAAAAGCTGTCCCCTCAGTCTGCTCGTGGAGACTTTCTACATGCGACTTGTTTTGTACATCCAACACATGCACAATCATCAGCAAATTCAGCAATGTGACTGTGGCGTCCTCTACACCTCTGTGTGGCCTGTATGCACACTGCAGGGTATCAAGTGCATGCTCAGTTCTCTTTAGAATCTCTACCTTGACCAGTTTTTCAAAGACTTTCATCACAATTGATGTAAGGGCGACTGGCCTACAATCATTAAGGATATTAGGGGAACTAGTCTTGGGAACAGGGACTACCACAGCATCCTTCCAGGCCTGGGGTATGTGCTGTTCTTTTAATGATCTGTTAAAGTTGTATTGAAATACAGGTCCCAGATATCTCGCACAAGATTTGATTAGACGGCCACAGATGTTAGCTGGTCCAAAACTCTTATTTACTGAGAGTTAGGCCTGTTCTACAGCATTTTGGTATTTATCAAAGTGCTGATCGTCCTTGAGTTTAAAATTCAGTTCTTGAATGTCTAAATTAAAATCAAAACGATTGTAAAAATGATTCAAGGTATTTGCAAACTCAGTATCTGATTTAAAGCAATTTAATGTGGAGAGTTGGCCACTCTTTGAATCTCCAAGGCCTGCAATGGTCTTCATGCTCGACCAGGCTGAGCCAAGATTGTTTGTTGCCATCTTGTTTTCTAATTCAGATTTATAATTTTGTTTTGCTCTTAAAATTTCAATGTTCAGCTCCTTAGTCGCTGCATGCAGGTCTGAGGCTGCACCCTGTTTAAAGGCAAGTTTCTTTTTCTGCCCTCCTCTGTGTGTGTGAAATATAAACTTTGGAGCATGTTTTGAAGTGAAACGGACTGAGTTGTTTTCAATTGCAAACTCATAGGATCAAAAATATAATTTATATCATAGACTGAGTTATGGACGGCACTTGGGCCCCCCCGCGGTTGCCTTAATGACCCCTGATTTGTTCTGATCTCAATCCTCTTCAATAAATGAGCATCAGCTATGAGTCTAATGTGGTGGTGTTAAAGTTCTTCGACTTATTATTGTGTGGAATTGTTGATGCAGTGTCCATATTGTTTACATGTTAATGGTAATAGGTTGCTGGCTGTCAGTGCGCTCCTTGTGTGAGGGAGATGTCGCCTCACGCAGACTTCCTGAGGGAGCTGTTCACCTTTCTGTGGTGGCTGTCATGGCAAAGGATGTGTTTTGATTTCTCACAAGTTTAAAGGAATAACAAATAAAAAGGTGAACTGCCCTCACCTGATCCCTGTAGCCGGACTTCAGGGTTAAAAACAGCATCCAGTAGTTTGTGTTGTCGCTCGTTTTCCTCTTTTGATCGATGAAGTTGCTCCTCATATTCTGCTATCGTTCCTTCAAACAGCTCAAATATCTCTTCAGCAGCTGCAGTCAGTCTCTGGTTGACGAAAGCTCTCAGCATTTGGACTTTAGACATCTTTACAAGATCTCTCTGCAGCTTTTCTGTCAGACACAGTCCGGTAAAACGTGTTTGGTCGCTCTGAAGCTAACAGCATTAGCTTCGCGTAAAATTCACATGAACAAGTAAATCCAAACAAACAGGCTTCTTTAGTTCACTCTTATTGTACATGAAAGAAGCGAGAATTAGCGTGTTAGCATCGCCTAGTGTATCTGCTTCCGGTTCTTCTTCTTCTTTCAGTTTAAAAGCGCGTTACTGCCACCTACTGTGCTGGAGTGTGTTCATCAACTACATTTGCACAAGGGCCAGCTTTTTTCTTGATAGACACCGTGGGGGCCGGACTTACTAATATGCTTGCACATAAGTCTGATAGCCGTGAAGCCCAGAAGTTGGTGTCAGAGAGACAGTGTAATTTCTGAAATGAACGTAATGCGAGTATTATTGCGGCTATCTCGGCCTTTGCAGGTCGTCATAAAAAAGAGTGGGACTAAACACGGGAGAAAAGCTGTGACGCGCTGTCGTTATGAATGACTTCCAAATCAATATGTCTTTAAGTCATTTATTCTCTCAAAAAAAACAAGACACTATGACTGCAATTACGTAAAATCACCCTGCGATCGCAGTGCAGTGTATGGCGGTCAACAGAAATGTTCCTCTCCCACGCTCACCCCCTCTCTCCAACTAAGACAAAAAAAAACAGGTGAGTGCGGCCCATCTAATCCCTGCAATCACCACGATAATTTCCGGTGAACACACCCTACACCAGAAACACTAAGATCGTAAACAATAAACAAATCAGTAAACAAACCATGAAACCAAATACACAATCAACTTACATTTATGGCTCCTACAAGTATTCCAGGCTGAGTCCGAAATTAACTTTTTGACTCACTGGCCAATAAGGTGGCGGCTAGATGAAAACATTCACCGGCCAAACATATTTTTTACCAGCCCACATAACAAATTGTGTTTTTATGTCACATACACATCTGTTACAGTACTTTTAATGGAGATGCATTATGTTCTGTTGAATCAAGTGATTTAAGTCACAGATTGAATAATTTTATCAGATCAGGAAATTGAGAAATTGTAAAAAATATATATTTGCTCGTCTTTATTTTTTTAAAGGCAGCAGTGCCCAGACCCCCCCCTGCTCCCCTCTGAACCCCCCTGCATTACAACATTACAGGCTAAAAACTAAAATCCATCAGAGAATAATAAATTATTATTCCACAAAACAAGTTTTCTCTTGATTTAGCTTTGACAATATCAGACACTTAATATAATCAGCCTGTGTATTATTAGACGTGTGTATCTCTGACTGCTCCTGCTGCGCGTGCATTTAGCGCGCACTATATCTGCAATGTTTTTAACGCAGCGCTGTTTCACAGAGTCTGAGTGGACAAGTTCACAGACTGAGACTAGAGCGACTGTGAGATGATGTTGCTATCGTTACGTTAGCTGCAGACACGGTGAGAGTGAACGGAGAAAAGTCGAACCGACCGTTTGACCGGATCACGTGTGTTCCCGACTCGGTTCTCTTTCGTTGTAGTTTTCTTCACTGAAACTGGAAATGTATGATCCTTGTGTATCACAACCTCTGCTCTTGTTGGATTATTTAACAGCTGAAATGTTTCATAAAACACTCTGTAAGTGGGTCAGTAAATATCATGACCAATTTGACTATTTACAAAACACAATTAAAGAAATATTGAAAACAAGATTGTTTATTTTATGTTTAGAACAAAGTGCTTATTTATGTACAAAGCTGTAGTGCAAAACAACTTAAGCAACATTTTTGAATGACTGTTTCCACAAAATGAAGATACATTTTTCTACCTCACTAAAATGACCTTTCTGAGCGGGGCAGGGGAAAATGTAGGGGTGGTTTCTTGAAGGTTTGTTGTTGTATGTAAACAGTCCAAAGGACAAAGATGAGAACTTGAAAACTGATTTAAGCAACAAAATCTATCTCAACATTCATTTGACATCTTGGTTCTGCATGCAGAAACATGTTAAAAAAACTGAACCCCAGAGAAGTCTGTGTGAACCAAACAGCTCAGGTTAACGGTGCATGCAAAACAACTATTACTGACTAAATAAAGCAGAATTACTTTAATCATGTGGCTTTGTCTGCTGAAAAGATCAAACTGAAAGAAGACTCATTTTGGAGTCTGACCAACGTTAAGATGTTAGTCTTACCTTTTGTGTTTTATTCCTACAGGAATTAATTGGAATATCAAGCATTTTGATTTTTCCTTCCTTCACAAACAAGCCTGTGACTTTTGGAATAATCAAGTCGAGAGAATTTTTTACCACAAACTGAACACTTGAAGGGTTTCTCTCCTGTGTGAACAACCAAGTGGCGTTTAAGAGTTCCATTTCGAGCAAAACTTTTACTACAAACTGAACAACTAAATGGTTTCTCTCCTGTGTGAACTGCCAAGTGGCTCTTCAGATGTCCATTTCGTGCAAATCTTTCACCACAAACTGAACACTTGAAGGGTTTCTCTCCTGTGTGAACAACCAAGTGGCGTTTAAGAGTTCCATTTCGAGCAAAACTTTTACTACAAACTGAACAACTAAATGGTTTCTCTCCTGTGTGAACTGCCAAGTGGCACTTCAGATCTTGATTTCGTGCACATCTTTTACCACAAACTGAACAACTAAATGGTTTCTCTCCTGTGTGAACTGCCAAGTGGCGTTTAAGAGTCCAAGTTTGTGCAAATATTTTACCACAAACTGAACAACTAAATGGTTTCTTTCCTGTGTGAACTACCAAGTGGCTCTTCAGATGTCCATTTCGTGTAAATCTTTTACCACAAACTGAACAACTAAATGGTTTCTCTCCTGTGTGAACTGCCAAGTGGCGTTTCAGATCTTGATTTCGTGTAAATCTTTTACCACAAACTGAACAACCAAATGGTTTCTTTCCTGTGTGAACTACCAAGTGGCTCTTCAGATGTCCATTTCGTGTAAATCTTTTACCACATACTGAACACATAAATGGTTTCTCTCCTGTGTGAACTGCCAAGTGGAGCTTCAGTTGTCCTTTCTGTGTAAATCTTTTACCACAAACTGAACACTTGAAGGGTTTCTCCCCTGTGTGAGTCCTCATGTGCATCACAACGGCTGATCTAGAAGAAAAACTTTTCTTACAAAGTGAACAGCTGAACTTGTTGCAACTCAGAAGTTTCACTCCTGTTTGGATTCCTTTTTGTTTTTGTAGTTTCTTTTGTCCAAAGCTCGTAGCACATTCAGGGTAGCGAACTGATATTTTACCAGTACTACATTTCAAATTACTCATAGGTACGTCTTTGTTTTGCAGAGGGTTTAAACCTTCCTGATGATTCCTGGCCCCGTCCAAAACACACCTTGTGTCATCTGTCTTTGATTCAGAGTGTGAAGTGCTGTCAGGAGTAACTGGTATGTCTTTGTTTGGCAGAAGTTTTAAACCTTCCTGAGGTTCATCACTCTCCTCCCAATCATCACTGTCATCAGTATCAGATCCAGAAAAGTGTGAAGTCTTGTCAGGAGTAACTGGCTGTAAATGACTGTCTGGATTAAAGTCTCTGTCTGGTTCTGATCCTCCACAGTCCTCTCCATCAGCTTTTTCTTTCAAATGCTGTGTGTCTCTGCTCTCTACAGTTTGGTTTTCATGAAGCTGTGAGGTCTGAAGGTTCTCTCCATCTTCTTCTTCCTTCTTCACAGGGATTAGTTTGAATGTTGACATGCTGATATAAAACTCCTCTGGCCCTTGAAGCTGCTCCCCTTCCTGTCTGCCCCAGAGTTCCTTCCATTCATCTCTAATTTGTGGTGAGTTTGGTGGGTCGTTCTGGTCCAGTCTAGGGCTCAATTCCTGCTGCTCAGGGGAAATCTCTTCTTGACTCACCACCAGCTGCTGGACATCTGTGAAAAAAGTGAAATACATAAAGCTTAAAAAAACCTGAATTTCCTATTCAGATTAAACCACTGATAGCACTACTTTATAGAGGGTATGCACGAGATGTCACAGTGGGCGGAGTCACTGCACTTCAAGCCAGCGAGTGACAGAAAGCTCATACTGGTGTCAGGAATAAATGAGTAGTAAGCAGTATATGGCTTTAAATCAGATGAAAAGTGCCGTCTTTTCTGTAATGAGGGGACCTAGGGGTTTAACGATCCATCACTCCACATCGATGCATTGATTGGTTGAACAAAGATTCAATCGAATTGGTGTAAAGTGAAAACATCAATATATGACATCATCTATAAGATACAGCTTTAATTTGAAATTCTCCCCACATGAATGTTTCATAGTTTCTGACTGTCCGCCCAGCTGTGCGTCTTTCAAACAATGCTAGTGGTGAGCAGTCAGGTCGATATGCCGGCTGCAGGAACGCTCATTTTATTGTGTCCATAAGGTTTAGATACATTTTAAAGGCTTAACATTTTAAAATAAATGCACAAATGACAAATGAATTGTCTCTTTGTACAAAGGTAAAACATTAAATATCAACAATAAGCTAAAAAATAAACAAATAATTAAAGACTAATATGTACAAGACTGTCCACATTCCACAATGAGTGTGACGCACGAGTCCCGCTGTCTGTGTTGTTGAGCCGTATCTACACCGTGTTTACATGGGCGGGACGGACGGACGGCTCATCCCCTTGCGTATAAAAGCTGTTTAATCGAGGGACTAGAGAAAAGAAGAATAACATAGCCTTCTCACTGCTTATTTGAAGGTCACGTAAGCGTTTCTTTGGTCACGGTCATACCGTTTAGAGAGGAGAGCGGAGGATTGAGTGTGGCGTAGGTGTCAACAAACAGCAGTTTGTTTTGGTTTCATGCTGGTGCTCAAGGGCGACATCTACTGGATCAAAAAGTCACACATTTTTCCTTTAAGGCCCTGACACACCATGAGGCGACGAAGGTCGACTGTTGCATCGCCTCACGACGCCTTTGTCTTGGCCAAAAGGTTGCAATTGAACACACCGCAAAGACTAACTGGAAATAACTCTCCATGCCAGCAGGCGGCGGTAGTCCGTAGTAATGATACAAGAAGACCATTTTCACACCGCAGTCGCGCACCACTTGTATTATAGGTAGCCTACTAATCGAGAATAATGTCTGATAAAAGGTTGATAATGGCACTGACGTTGTCAGCTCTTGTTCTTTTAGTGGAAAAAGAAAAGAAGAGGCGAAGGCAACAAATAAGGAGAAACCGCACTAATGGGTGAAAGCATGGATACTACAGCGGCGTGCTCAAGGGGCTTTCCCGAACCTGTGTCCTGAATGAAATGAAACCTCCAAACAGCCAATCAGAGAGATTCCTCTCGCCAACCGCGCTGACTGACGCCGATTCGACATATTGAATCGGCCAAAAAAAGGCAGACGAGGGTCGACAGAGTAGGACACACAAAAACAAGGGCGACGATCCCTCATCGACGGTCCAACTAGGAGCGACGGCCGACAATCTCCTTGGTGTGTCAGGGCCTTTAAAGCCCCTGGAAACTAAAATCCACAGAAAGCTTCTAACTGTGTTATTTATGATCTTATGTACATAATATTAACTCTCTTAAAGTATCAGAGATGACTTTGACGTTTGTTGACATTTTTTCATTTTAAATTCAAGTTCCTTGACTCTGGACGAAAATGATGTACACAGTCTTGTACCTTTGCCTTTTTCTACAACATTTGGCCCCATTCAAAAGAATGGGAAACTTTTCCACTTTTCAGCCTTCTTCTCAGCCTTCTTCTGTGTACACACCAAACGCGGATGTAATCTGTCGCGCTACAAAAGTACATAGAAAGTCAGTGGAACGATGCGAATCACGTGGTGTGGCGGGATGGACTTTTTTCGCGTTTGGTGTGTACGCATATGGGGCGCTGATTGTAAAGTTGCGCACACTACAAATAACAACATTTCTCCACATTTAGCCCTAAAAAATCACTTTTTATTCACATTTAGAGAAATATCTGTGAACTTATTGGCAAATATAAATGTTAAATATTATATCTAAATGTTGAATGTAATATATAAATGTTACATTTTATATATAAATGTTACATTTTATATATAAATGTTAAAAATACATGTCCTGATTCTAAATATTTAGCAACGATTTCTAAATATTTAGCTAATATGCAAATTCACTCTACTGCCAACCGGAAGCACCAAAACAAAAGTTCGAGGAAGCGAACGAACATGTGTAGGCTGTCAGCCGCAGCCAGAGCATTCATTCCTGTGAGAATTCAGCAAGTTGGTGGATAACAACAATTGAAAAAGGAGGGGAGGGGAAGAAACCTTTTGACTGCAGCTTGAGAGCAGAGATGACTAGGAGAGAAAATGTAGATTATATTTCGACTTAATTTATGCTTCTCTGCATAAAGGAAAAAAATGATTGTTAAGTAGCCTACACATGTTCGTGAAAATCTTGATTTTGATTTGGGGAGAGTGGCATGGCTGGATAGCTAGCTATATTGTTGTTAAACACACGATCAAAATATATTTACTGTTTGTTAATAGTACACAAAGTTACTGACTTCAAATATTGCTAGCAAACGTTAGCTTTCTGGTTCAAAACTAGCCAATCTAGTTCGTCTCTTTCTCTCAGTCTTTATTATAACTTTTTCCATATTTTCCCCTCTTATTCCTGGGCATCGTCACTCTGTCGCTCAGTCAGGTGAAGTTGTGCGTGTGTGTGGGGGGGTGCCGGATCGGGCGCGCGTGGTAACCAAGGAAACAGGGTTGTAGACACTAGACAGATCCTGGAAAAGGACAAACTTACTATCGCATTCGTGTTTAGCTTTATTGTGGAGAGCTGGGAGAGAATCAGTAGGAGTTCATACAGGGAGCAAAGCAAGCCCAAATAAGCAACTACACTTTAGAAAACAAGCCCAAAGTCGCCTATAACAAGCGGACTTGGCAACACTGTTTGGATCACTTCCTCAAACTTTTATTTTGGTGCTTCCGGTTGGCGGTAGAGTGAATTTGCATATTAGCTAAATATTTATAAATCTTAACTCAATATTCATAAATATTAACTAAAGATTTATAAATCTTAACTAAATATTTAGAAATCGTTGCTAAATATTTAGAATCAGGACATGTATTTTTAACATTTAGATAAAACATTCAACATTTAGATATAATATTTAACATTTATATTTGCCAATTAGTTCACAGATATTTCTCTAAATGTGAATAAAAAGTGATGTTTTAGGGCTAAATGTGGAGAAATGTTGTTGTTATTTTTAGTGTGTGCAACTTTACAATCAGCACCCCATATACACAGCATTTTAACTTTGGCTCTGTTCTGCCTAGAGACTTCATTTTTGCTTTAAAACGTTCACAACCTTTTCCACTACCTCCACACACTTAATGCTATCTTTTATACTTTTTAAACTGTTCCTCTAAATGAACCACTGATTAGGTTTTCTGGTTAAACAGATCAACGGTTTTGACACTGTGAGCTTCAAAGCAGCAGGTGGTCCAAATAACTCTCCTTCTGCTTAATGTTAAATATCAAACTCTCCTGATCAAACCTCTCGGGACTTTGTTTTTACATCGCTGTGGTTCCCACATTTCTTTCATCCCAGACACAAAAATCACATCAACGCTTTCAGTCGTTTGTCCTCTTGCTCACAAAATCATCATTTAGACACTAACTCTTAATTTTACCTCTTAAAATGAGCACAGAAACCACCCTCACAATTGTCTAGCTGTGAATGTTTATTTTCACATATTTGTCGATCATAAGTGGAAGAAATGTTCACATTTGACTGGAAATGAATAGACATAACAAAACAATACAAACCTAATCTGTGCAGGCGGACTTCAGGGTTGAAAGCAGCATCCAGCAGGTTGTGTTGTCGCTTCTTTTCCTCTTTCGATCGACAGATTTCCTCCTCATATTCTGCTATTGTTCTTTCAAACAGCTCAGAAATCTCGTCAGCAGCTGCAGTCAGTCTCTGGTTGACGAAAGCTTTCAGCAACTGAACTTTAGACATTTTATACAGATCACGGCAACTTTCCCCCCAAAACTCCGTTTAAATGAAAACTGACATCGCTGAGCTGTTACCTTACAGCTAGCACGCTAAGCTAACTTCATGATGCTAACCGCCGTTAAAAATCCACCGAAGAAGAAGCAGAAGAAGCTAACTTCATGTTTAAGTCTCAGTTAAAGAATAAAACACCTCCAGAAACTCTGTTCAAGTTCACTTCAGCAGTATTATCTGTAATATGCACACAGAATATCAGTGTGGTTGCTTAGCAACACTGTTTGAGCTGTGAGTTTGAAACTCGCGTGGCTGCGTTCCTATTGGTTGCTAAATGAGCCTGATTGTGATTGGTCCGCAGTGTATGCAGACGGAGTCTGTTCAGCTCAGTAAGGATAAGGATAAACTTTATTGATCCCCCAATGGGGGAAATGTAGATGTTACAGCAGCTCAAAAACAGGAATATAAACAGCATCAATAGCAAAAAGTGAAGAAAAAACAGCTACGAGCATGTTTACATGAATTAAATAAAGGAAGAAAAAATACAATAGAATTAAATAATACTAGGCATAAACAGTATGTACACTTTCACTTGTGGAAAGACAGATCAGATATTATAACAAACACACACAGTGTGTAGCATTAATGATATTAATGATTATTATACAGAGTCACGAGGCGGTGATGCTGTTAAACAGTCTGACTGCAGATGGAATAAAGGACCTACTGAAATGTTTCATAAAACACTCTGTAAGTGGGTCAGTAAATATCATGACCAACTTACCAATTTACAAAACACAATTATAGAAATATTGCAAACAAGATTGTTTATTTTATGTCTAGAACAAAGTGCTTTTTTATGTACAAAGCTGTAGTGCAAAACAACTTAAGCAACATTTTTGAATGACTGTTTCCACAAAATGAAGAGACATTTTTCTACCTCACTAAAATGACCTTTCTGAGCGGGGCAGGGGAAAATGTAGGGGTGGTTTCTTGAAGGTTTGTTGTTGTATGTAAACAGTCCAAAGGACAAAGATGAGAACTTGAAAACTGATTTAAGCAACAAAATCTATCTCAACATTCATTTGACATCTTGGTTCTGCATGCAGAAACATGTTAAAAAAACTGAACCCCAGAGAAGTCTGTGTAAACCAAACAGCTCAGGTTAACGGTGCATGCAAAACAACTATTACTGACAAAATAAAGCAGAATCACTTTAATCATGTGGCTTTGTCTGCTGAAAAGATCAAACTGAAAGAAGACTCATTTTGGAGTCTGACCATCGTTAAGATGTTAGTCTCACCTTTTGTTTTTTATTCCTACAGGAATTAATTGGAATATCAAGCATTTTGATTTTTCCTTCTTTCACAAACAAGCCTGTGACTTTTGGAATAATTACGTCGAGAGAATGTTTTACCACAAACTGAACAACCAAATGGATTCTCTCCTGTGTGAACTGCCAAGTGGCGTTTAAGAGTCCAAGTTTGTGCAAATCTTTTACCACAAACTGAACAACTAAATGGTTTCTCTCCTGTGTGAACTACCAAGTGGCTCTTCAGATGTCCATTTTGTGCAAATCTTTTACCACAAACTGAACACTTGAAGGGTTTCTCTCCTGTGTGAACAACCAAGTGGAGCTTCATATCTCCATTTCGTGCAAATCTTTTACCACAAACTGAACAACTAAATGGTTTCTCTCCTGAGTGGACAACAGCGTGCTGTTTAAGGAATCTGTTTAGTCTGAATCTTTTGCCACAAACTGAACAACTAAACGCTTTCTCTCCTGTGTGGATAACAGAGTGTCGTCTCAGAAATAGAGGTTTAGAAAAACTTTTACCACAAACTGCACAAATGAATGGTGGCTCCTCTGTAATGATTCTAACTGATGTATTTCCAGTATTACAGTTCATATCACTTACAGGTACGTCTTTGTTTTGCACAGGGTTCAAACTTTCCAGAGCGTTACTGGCCTCCCATTCACCACTGTCATCAGTGTCAGAGGACTGTGAAGTCTCTTTATCAGTAACTGGCTGTATATGAATGTCTGGATTAAAGTCTGGGTCTGATCCTTCACAGTCCTCTCCTTTAGCTTCTGTTTTTGAATATTCATCTCTGATCTGGTCAGTTTGGGTTTGTTGAAACTGTGAGGACTGAGGTTTCTCTTCATCGTCTTCTTCAGTTTTCACAGGGACAGGAAAAGGGAATTTGATGACATGAGCATCCACTGATCCTTGAAGCTGCTCTCCCTCCTGACTGCTCCAGAGCTCCTCCTGTTCCTCTTTAATGTGTGGTGGTTCTGGTGGGTCCTCCTGGTTCAGACTGGAGCCCCTCTCCTGCTGCTCAGGGGGAAACTCTTCATTTCTCACCATCAGCAGCTGGATGTCTGTGGAGAATCAAACATTTGAGCTTTTTAACTTATGTACTAATCTCATATGCGTTTAATGAAAAACTAAACTAAGAGGGACGCATTCTACCTGAAGTCAACAGTGATCAGTGTCACACCTTAAACCAAAACACCAGATGCATCGTATGTTTGTTTTTAAAGTGGGAAAATAAACAACATCACACAAGAAGGAGAGCGGTTACTGAATATCAGCACTGCTGCTGTGATCATGTCAAAGATAATCCCTGTAGTAGTAAAAAGAAAACAACAACATTGTCATATTTTTAATTTAAGGCTCAAATATACTTGCTGTTGAACCTTGGGTACGCGTAAACAAACGGATGCGTCGCTAACGTTTACGTTCACATACTTGCCGTTGCGCAACGTCTGTTACTGGAGGATTCCTCTAGAGGGAGCACAACGTAAATCAGACTGCGTAAAAAACTGAAGAAGAAAACATTGATTTGCATAGGTAAACATGTCAACCCTGGAGGAGGTTAATTCAATGTTAATTTTGAGATCATGGCGGCGTAAAAGGCAAAAGGCGCTCCATCCTAGATGGTACGTGAGGCCGCTGAACCAAACACGTAAGGAAAATGTCGAGTGTCTCTCGTTTTGGCAATGTTACAAAATGATGATGAGAAACATCATCAATACTTTCGAATGTCAGCCAGGACATTTGATGGTTTGTTAAGTCGGATTGGCCCGCTAGTTACCAGGGCTATATGGACTGCTCTGAAGGACGAGGTTGTGGCTTTCCCCAACAGAGATCGGTATAAGCAGATCCAGAAAGATTTCTGGTCTTTATGGAACTACACAGACTGAAGGTGTTCTTGAGGTGGATGGCTCAGAGGAGGGCTCAAGTGAAGAGGATGACGGGCCAGGCGAATGACCCTGATCATTTGTAGGGGTCGGTGAAGTGGGAGCGTCCACTTCATTTGGCATCTAGAACCACAGTGTCACATTAAACCGAGCAGACAATGTGAATTAGGTGTGATAAATGTAAAATCGGACGAATTTATGCTTCTACATTCAAATCTAACGGTTGCTGGCGTCAATATAAACTAAGCTATGAAACATTTTGATTACATTACTGCTTTGTTAGCTAGATGTAAAACACTTACCGTATAACTTTGAGGTAAATTGGTCTAAGTTGGTCGGTGATTTATGTAGTTGTTTAACCAGCTCAGGCGTCTGATTACCGGTGGACAAAACAAGCCATCATCCCCACTCCGTTTCCCCATCATTTTCCGACAGGCATGGACGTAACGGTCTCAGACTTGTTTCCAAACCATGTTGTGTATCCAAACCATGACACAAAAGAAAAAGATACAATCGACTCGACAAAGGCACAGTAAAAAAGGGTCATCGTGGTTTTGTCAATATGAAAACGGGCCAATTTCCTCAGACAGGATAAACGCTGGTGCCCCTTTTTACACACAGCTTCACAATTCAATTCAAAGTTAAGTTTAGAGTCGATGATTGTCCCAAGATATCTGTATGATTGTACACATTCGACTGGTTGACCATTAATGAGTGTGACTTCCTGTGTGTGGGACTTTTTTCTAAAATCGATTGTCATAACTTTAGTTTTCGATATGTTTAACTGCAGATAAGATTCCTCACACCATTTGACGAAGTCATCAAGGACCAGACCGTGACTGTTTTCATTGTCCCGTAGAAGGCTAACAATGACAGTGTCGTCTACATACTTTATGATGGTCCTATCTTCATATGTACTTTGGCACATATTTGTGTAAAGGATAAATAAAAGTGGCGAAAGCACACATCCCTGTGGAGAGCCAGTTGAAGAGCAGACTGGTTCAGATAGGGTTCCATTTACTCTCACTCTCTGAGTTCTATTCGTTAAAAAGTCAAGTATCCAGCCAATCAGACTGTTACCTAAATCAAACTGATCTAAAACACATGTGGTTGTATGGTATTAAAAGCAGAGTGTGACGGCCCTGTGGCCTGTCAGGTTGTGCCTCCTCTTTTCTTGTGTTGCAGGTTGGTGTGGTTAGTAGGTGTGGCTGTCATCAGTCTGACTGGGAGCACCTGGGCCCGGTGCTCACAGTCATGATAAAAGCTGTCCCCTCAGTCTGCTCGTGGAGACTTTCTACATGCGACTTGTTTTGTACATCCAACACATGCACAATCATCAGCAAATTCAGCAATGTGACTGTGGCGTCCTCTACACCTCTGTGTGGCCTGTATGCACACTGCAGGGTATCAAGTGCATGCTCAGTTCTCTTTAGAATCTCTACCTTGACCAGTTTTTCAAAGACTTTCATCACAATTGATGTAAGGGCGACTGGCCTACAATCATTAAGGATATTAGGGGAACTAGTCTTGGGAACAGGGACTACCACAGCATCCTTCCAGGCCTGGGGTATGTGCTGTTCTTTTAATGATCTGTTAAAGTTGTATTGAAATACAGGTCCCAGATATCTCGCACAAGATTTGATTAGACGGCCACAGATGTTAGCTGGTCCAAAACTCTTATTTACTGAGAGTTAGGCCTGTTCTACAGCATTTTGGTATTTATCAAAGTGCTGATCGTCCTTGAGTTTAAAATTCAGTTCTTGAATGTCTAAATTAAAATCAAAACGATTGTAAAAATGATTCAAGGTATTTGCAAACTCAGTATCTGAATTAAAGCAATTTAATGTGGAGAGTTGGCCACTCTTTGAATCTCCAAGGCCTGCAATGGTCTTCATGCTCGACCAGGCTGAGCCAAGATTGTTTGTTGCCATCTTGTTTTCTAATTCAGATTTATAATTTTGTTTTGCTCTTAAAATTTCAATGTTCAGCTCCTTAGTCGCTGCATGCAGGTCTGAGGCTGCACCCTGTTTAAAGGCAAGTTTCTTTTTCTGCCCTCCTCTGTGTGTGTGAAATATAAACTTTGGAGCATGTTTTGAAGTGAAACGGACTGAGTTGTTTTCAATTGCAAACTCATAGGATCAAAAATATAATTTATATCATAGACTGAGTCATGGACGGCACTTGGGCCCCCCCGCGGTTGCCTTAATGACCCCTGATTTGTTCTGATCTCAATCCTCTTCAATAAATGAGCATCAGCTATGAGTCTAATGTGGTGGTGTTAAAGTTCTTCGACTTATTATTGTGTGGAATTGTTGATGCAGTGTCCATATTGTTTACATGTTAATGGTAATAGGTTGCTGGCTGTCAGTGCGCTCCTTGTGTGAGGGAGATGTCGCCTCACGCAGACTTCCTGAGGGAGCTGTTCACCTTTCTGTGGTGGCTGTCATGGCAAAGGATGTGTTTTGATTTCTCACAAGTTTAAAGGAATAACAAATAAAAAGGTGAACTGCCCTCACCTGATCGGTGTAGCCGGACTTCAGGGTTAAAAACAGCATCCAGTAGTTTGTGTTGTCGCTCGTTTTCCTCTTTTGATCGATGAAGTTGCTCCTCATATTCTGCTATCGTTCCTTCAAACAGCTCAAATATCTCTTCAGCAGCTGCAGTCAGTCTCTGGTTGACGAAAGCTCTCAGCATTTGGACTTTAGACATCTTTACAAGATCTCTCTGTAGCTTTTCTTTCAGACACAGTCCGGTAAAACGTGTTTGGTCGCTCTGAAGCTAACAGCATTAGCTTCGCGTAAAATTCACATGAACAAGTGAATCCAAACAAACAGGCTTCTTTAGTTCACTCTTATTGTACATGAAAGAAGCGAGAATTAGCGTGTTAGCATCGCCTAGTGTATCTGCTTCCGGTTCTTCTTCTTCTTTCAGTTTAAAAGCGCGTTACCGCCACCTACTGTGCTGGAGTGTGTTCATCAACTACATTTGCACAAGGGCCAGCTTTTTTCTTGATAGACACCGTGGGGGCCGGACTTACAAATATGCTTGCACATAAGTCTGATAGCCGTGAAGCCCAGAAGTTGGTGTCAGAGAGACAGTGTAATTTCTGAAATGAACGTAATGCGAGTATTATTGCGGCTATCTCGGCCTTTGCAGGTCGTCATAAAAAAAGAGTGGGACTAAACACGGGAGAAAAGCTGTGACGCGCTGTCGTTATGAATGACTTCCAAATCAATATGTCTTTAAGTCATTTATTCTCTCAAAAAAAACAAGACACTATGACTGCAATTACGTAAAATCAACCTGCGATCGCAGTGCAGTGTATGGCGGTCAACAGAAATGTTCCTCTCCCACGCTCACCCCCTCTCTCCAACTAAGACACAAAAAAAAAACAGGTGAGTGCGGCCCATCTAATCCCTGCAATCACCACGATAATTTCCGGTGAACACACCCTACACCAGAAACACTAAGATCGTAAACAATAAACAAATCAGTAAACAAACCATGAAACCAAATACACAATCAACTTACATTTATGGCTCCTACAAGTATTCCAGGCTGAGTCCGAAATTAACTTTTTGACTCACTGGCCAATAAGGTGGCGGCTAGATGAAAACATTCACCGGCCAAACATATTTTTTACCAGCCCACATAACAAATTGTGTTTTTATGTCACATACACATCTGTTACAGTACTTTTAATAGAGATGCATTATGTTCTGTTGAATCAAGTGATTTAAGTCACAGATTGAATAATTTTATCAGATCAGGAAATTGAGAAATTGTAAAAAATATATATTTGCTCGTCTTTATTTTTTTAAAGGCAGCAGTGCCCAGACCCCCCCTGCTCCCCTCTGAACCCCCCCTGCATTACAACATTACAGGCTAAAAACTAAAATCCATCAGAGAATAATAAATTATTATTCCACAAAACAAGTTTTCTCTTGATTTAGCTTTGACAATATTAGACACTTAATATAATCAGCCTGTGTATTATTGGACGTGTGTGTATCTCTGACTGCTCCTGCTGCGCGTGCATTTAGCGCGAACTATATCTGCAATGTTTTTAACGCAGCGCTGTTTCACAGAGCCTGAGTGGACAAGTTCACAGACTGAGACTAGAGCGACTGTGAGATGATGTTGCTATCGTTACGTTAGCTGCAGACACGGTGAGAGTGAACAGAGAAAAGTCGAACCGACCGTTTGACCGGATCACGTGTGTTCCCGACTCGGTTCTCTTTCGTTGTAGTTTTCTTCACTGAAACTGGAAATGTATGATCCTTGTGTATCACAACCTCTGCTCTTGTTGGATTATTTAACAGCTGAAATGTTTCATAAAACACTCTGTAAGTGGGTCAGTAAATATCATGACCAATTTGACTATTTACAAAACACAATTAAAGAAATACTGAAAACAAGATTGTTTATTTTATGTTTAGAACAAAGTGCTTATTTATGTACAAAGCTGTAGTGCAAAACAACTTAAGCAACATTTTTGAATGACTGTTTCCACAAAATGAAGAGACATTTTTCTACCTCACTAAAATGACCTTTCTGAGCGGGGCAGGGGAAAATGTAGGGGTGGTTTCTTGAAGGTTTGTTGTTGTATGTAAACAGTCCAAAGGACAAAGATGAGAACTTGAAAACTGATTTAAGCAACAAAATCTATCTCAACATTCATTTGACATCTTGGTTCTGCATGCAGAAACATGTTAAAAAAACTGAACCCCAGAGAAGTCTGTGTAAACCAAACAGCTCAGGTTAACGGTGCATGCAAAACAACTATTACTGACTAAATAAAGCAGAATCACTTTAATCATGTGGCTTTGTCTGCTGAAAAGATCAAACTGAAAGAAGACTCATTTTGGAGTCTGACCATCGTTAAGATGTTAGTCTTACCTTTTGTGTTTTATTCCTACAGGAATTAATTGGAATATCAAGCATTTTGATTTTTCCTTCTTTCACAAACAAGCCTGTGACTTTTGGAATGATCAAGTCGAGAGAATTTTTTACAACAAAATGAACAACCAAATGTTTTATTCCCTGTGTGAACAACCAAGTGCATTAGTTCTCTTAAATGCTGTCTCCTCGGTCCTCGGCCGAACCGGAAGTAGTTGAAGACCCGCCATTGGTTAGGGTTAGCGACGTTGTCTGACAGGGGGAGACGTAACCGTTTTACGACAGTGCAGTGGCAGCCAGAGATCTGCTGTTGGCGCCAAAGCGCACCAAAACTGAGAAGTTACATATTGGTGCTTTTATGCAAAGACATGATATTATTGTTGAATGTCAGAGCAGCAAAACGTTTTTGTTTTTTTGTTGTAACTTAAGTTTGTATTGAGATTTCACAAAGACATCAAAAAGTACAAAAATAAGAAATAAATATTAACAGCGAGAAGTTGTCTGCAAAATGAATTCATATTCTTATAGTCCCTGTAAATATAAAACAGTTAACAATAAATAGACACCTCAACTAAAGGAAGAAAGAAGGGTAGGCCTTTATTTGATCCTCAATACATTTGAAGTTGTTAACATCTTTATGACAATATTAAATGTCTATCTTAGTTTGAGCACTGTTTGTAGGCACTTGCACGGAACTTAAAGGTTGCCTTCTCCATGATGACCGGACACAATAGGTGTTGCACGTGATCCGAAAGTCGGCATAGGGTACTTCTTATGTCTCTTAAATTGCGTCCACGATTCCTCCACTTGCTTCCCTCACTTGCGTCTTAGTCCCTCCCACCAGCGATGCATGGAGAGACGCAAGGAAACGAAGCGAAGGAAAGGAACGAGGGAATATGTTTCAAGAGAAATTAGACCTTCTTTTCCTCTGTAGCGTCACGTGTAGTGACGTGTCGATCCTCTTCTTCTACAGTTTTCGTTCAAATGTGATTTTCCTGTACATTACCGCCACCTGATGATCTGGAGTGTGGATAAATGATCTACAATCTCTCTAATTCTTACCCCAAAAAAACAAACTGAACAGCTTAACAAAATGGAAATAGTTGGGCACAATGGCAAGGAGACAAACGCAAATGGATGCTTATAAATTAGAAACATATCTATGTTCCCACAAACCAAAGTAACCTGAAGATCACAGATCACCTCAGTAGACGTAACCAACCTTTCAAGATGACTTTTAACTGGACCCTGGCTCTGTAATAAAGTTTTGGATTGAATTGATTCACACATATGTACATATACAGTTTATTGGTATGTATGTATGCACATATAAAAGGAAGGGAAAGACAGTAAAACAGAGCTTCTTAGGTCACAGGGATGTCTCTCCCCTAACCAAACCAAACAGCTCAGGTTATCGGTGCATGCAAAACTATTATTGACAAAAAAAGCAGAATTAGACTCATTTTGGAGTCCGTTCTGTGGTTCTACTCTGACCATCGTTAAGATGTTAGTCTTACCTTTTGTGCTTGATTCCTACAGGAACTAATGGGCATATCAAGCATTTTGAATTGTCCTTCTTTCACAAACAAGCCTGTGACGTTTGGCACAATCAAGTCGAGAGAATTTTTTACAACACACTGAACAACCAAATGTTTTATTCCCTGTGTGAACAACCAAGTGGCGTTTCAGATGACCATTTTGTGCAAATCTTTTACCACAAACTGAACAACTAAATGGTTTCTCTCCTGTGTGAACAACCAAGTGGAGCCTCAGATGTCCATTTTGTGCAAATCTTTTACCGCAAACTGAACAACTAAATGGTTTCTCTCCTGTGTGAACTGCCAAGTGGCGCCTCAGATCTCCATTTTGTGCAAATCTTTTACCACAAACTGAACAACTCAATGGTTTCTCTCCTGTGTGAACTGCCAAGTGGCGTCTCAGATCTCCATTTCTTGCAAATCTTTCACCACAAACTGAACACATAAATGGTTTCTCCCCTGTGTGAACAGCCAAGTGGAACTTCAAATGTTCGTTTTGTGCAAATCTTTTACCACAAACTGAACACTTGAAGGGTTTCTCCCCTGTGTGAGTCCTCATGTGTTTCACAATGTCTGATCTCGAAGAAAACCATTTCTTACAAAGTGAACAGCTGAATTTTTTACAACTCAAAAGTTTCGCTCCTGTTTGGATTCCTTTTTGTTTTTGTAGTTTCTTTTGTCCAAAGCTCGTAGCACATTCAGAGGAGCTAACTGATATTTTACCAGTATTACATACCATATCACTCACTGGTACGTCTTTGTTTTGCAGAGGGTTTAAACCTTCCTGATGATTCCTGGCCCCGTCCAAAACACACCTTGTGTCATCTGTCTTTGATTCAGAGTGTAAAGTGCTGGCAGGAGTAACTGGTATGTCTTTGTTTTTCAGAGGGTTTAAACCTTCCTGAGGTTCATCACTCTCCTCCCAATCACCACTGTCATCAGTATCAGATCCAGAAAAGTGTGAAGTCTTGTCAGGAGTAACTGGCTGTAAATGACTGTCTGGATTAAAGCCTCTGTCTGGTTCTGATCCTCCACAGTCCTCTCCATCAGCTTTTTCTTTCAAATGCTGTGTGTCTCTGCTCTCTACAGTTTGGTTTTCATGAAGCTGTGAGGACTGAAGGTTCTCTCCATCTTCTTCTTCCTTCTTCACAGGGATTAGTTTGAATGTTGACATGCTGATATCAAACTCCTCTGGCCCTTGAAGCTGCTCCCCTTCCTGTCTGCCCCAGAGTTCCTTCCATTCATCTTTAATTTGTGGTGAGTTTGGTGGGTCGTTCTGGTCCAGTCTAGGGCTCAATTCCTGCTGCTCAGGGGAAACCTCTTCTTGACTCACCACCAGCTGCTGGACATCTGAGAAAAAAGTGAAATACATAAAGCTTATAAAAACCTGAATTTCCTATTCAGATTAAACCACTGATAGCACTACTTTATAGAGGGTATGCACGAGATGTCACAGTGGGCGGAGTCACTGCACTTCAAGCCAGCGAGTGACAGAAAGCTCATACTGGTGTCAGGAATAAATGAGTAGTAAGCAGTATATGGCTTTAAATCAGATGAAAAGTGCCGTCTTTTCTGTAATGAGGGGACCTAGGGGTTTAACGATCCATCACTCCACATCAATGCATTGATTGGTTGAACAAAGATTCAATCGAATCGGTGTAAAGTGAAAACATCAATATATGACATCATCTCCCTCCACATGAATGTTTCATAGTTTCTGACTGTCCGCCCAGCTGTGCGTCTTTCAAACAATGCTAGTGGTGAGCAGACATGTTGATATGCCGGCTGTGTTTCCATTTTGCTTTTTTTATATCCATATATGGTCAATATCTAGGATCACATACTGAAAAAAGATGTCCCCTGAACCCATTGAGAGTGGTGTTAGTAGCATCTGAAACTCTGCAGGTAAACAGAGAGAGAGAGAGAGAGAGTCGCTCACTCTAACTCGCTCTTTAGATGCATTGATTGTAGTGCCACGTCTCATGTGAAATATAAACTAGGGATGATAATAATTAATCGACCATCGATTAATTGGTTGTTAAGAATTTGCTCGACCTAGAAAAATTAACTCGATTTACTGATTTGAAATATCAAGAACGTGTCTCATTTCAACCTCTTTTTATCAGTGCAATTGTTTATTTACAAAGTGTTGCAACGATGCTGGACCCTCGACACAAACACCTGAGTTTTTTAACAAACACACAGAGACTGGATGCAAAATCAAAGCTGGTTGAGTTTGGAGAAGCGATGCAGGTGGTCACCCCGAACCCACAGGCTAACGGTGCTGGGCACGACAGAGACACACCGTTACTCGCGCCAGGAGCTGCAGCCGTGTATCAGCTCTCGGCAATGGCTTTTCTTTTGGGGGAGCAGTACGCAACAGTTCCCGCCGCTAAACGCATAGATACGGAGGTGGATAACGTTTAAACGCTAAACGTTTAGAAAAACACTAAACGCACAGAGCAACAGCGGTTACAAGAGGGATGTACGGACAGTGGAGCTTATCGCTCCCTCTCTCTCTCTGCTGATGTGAATCTGCACTCTTGGTTTTGCTCATATGTTTTGCTGCATCTTATCTCTCCGCAGGAGGCGAGAGGGATTTAAAAAAAAAAGGAAACCTGATCCATGCTTCTTGCGGGGGGCATGGTGCGGACGGAGTGCACGGTCCCTGCGACTGTCAAGTCGTTTCATACTGATTGCGGTCAGAGTGGCACGAAAAACGGAACTCAGTGGTCCTGCGGAGCCGTGAGGTCCTCGCGTGCGTCTGCACTCTCTCGCGCGCTCTTTCTCCCCCGCTCTCTCTCTTGCTCTCTTGAGCAAGCAGCAATTTTATGAATAAATGAAAATTTCAATAATAACAGGTCGGAAATATAGGCCACTTAGGCGGCCCAGGTACCGAGCTCAGAAAGAGTAATTTGGTATTCAGTTTATTTTATATTTTATATTTGATTTGATACGTCATCATAGGCCAAAACGTAATGTTTTAGGCATGCAATGTTGTCAGAGAATGTGTGGCTGTGGGAAAAAAGTCAGCTACAGTTATAATGTGGTTGCATAGCGAGGACTTTTTTTTTGAGCGTGTGTGCTATTCAATGAACGTTATATAGTCGGCCTTAACATTTGAAATATGTAGAGGGCAGACATATCAATGTTTCATTATGCAATTCTGTTAGAAATTATGTTGCTGAGCAAATAAAGCTTTGATTGAGGAAGAAAAAAACGCATTTGGTATTGTTTGCTTAAGCAAAACGTTCATGTTTTTAAACAACGATTAATCGAGTAATTGATCGTTAATTTTACCAATCGACCAGTAAGTCAAATGCTAAGAATTTGCAACCCTAATATAAACTTAATGGCGTCGTTTTCAGTGCTGGGTTTCAGCTGCTGCTGAATATATGTTCTGATTATGGAGCAACACATGACGTGCAATACAGAGCTAAAAAAAAGTAGTGTTGACATCCAGAACAAGAGGGGACAAGGACCTCAACTTTCCCAGTTTTTACCTGTCAGGGCAGGTGCTTAGTGTCAGCAGCAAAATAAATATTTTGTACCAATATTAATCCTAGTTTGAGCACGTTTCTGCTCGTGGAGCTTATTAGAAAAATGCAGAGGCTTTTTAGGTCGGGTACATCACTTCTATCTGAACCAGTTCTCTTGCCCGCTTCCATCGCTGCAACACCTGTTGGTTTGACCTGATAACTGCTCTCATATCTGGCAAACCGAGGGGCGTCCAAAACGGCCGTGTGGGGGTGCCTTAACACCGCCTACCTTCTCTGGTCCAAACAAAATCCAGACCATTCAGGACCAGAATCTAAAGTTAGAAGGAGGACATACTGGCTGCTGCATTGTTGTCAGAGAAGCCAGCACTTCAACATAACATGATAATAATAAATAATAAACTGTACAAACCTGCTCTGTGTAACCGGACTTCAGGGCTGAAAACAGCGTCCAGTAGTTTCTGTTTCCTCTCGTTCTCTTCTTTCAAATGACGAAGTTCCTCCTCGTACTCTGCTATCCTTTTCTCAAACAGCTCAAACGTCTCCTCGGGGGCTTCTGAGAGGTCATCATCACTGTGAAGAAAACCGAATTACAGAATATTGTCAGCAGTCGTTTACAGGTGGTAAAGTTTTCTTTATTCTATCAAGGATGCAAAACTGGATTGTTGCTGCTGCACAGAAACAGAAGTCTTGGGTTTGCCAGTTGATGAGAATCATTTTGATGGACCACAGACGCCTGCACAGAGTGATTCAAACTGCTGAGAAGACCCTCAGGTTGACCCCATCGTCTCTGCAGGACATCTACCACCGGAGAGTCTTTATAAGAGCCTGTAACATGATCAAGGACTACACCGACAGCCAACACAGGTTGTTCACACTTCTCTACCTCCTGTCGAGGGCGTCAGTGAGAACAGTCTATTTTAGGGGTTGTTGGAGTCTTTTCATGATGTCATAGGCTCTTGTGTGAAATGCTGGAGCTTCTGGGTGACAGCTTTTATCCTCTAGCCATCAACAGACCTCTTCAATTCTACCCGCCTTCACCAACCTTTATGGTCACTCTATAATGTGCAGTTTTATCTTGAAAAGAGACATTTATTAGGCACTAAACGATTGATTTCACTGTTATGCAGGGGGTTTCTCTAAAGTGCTAGACGCCCTTGAAGGTGAGCAATTGCCCACTCAAATCAGGTGAAGACCCGGTGAGGACGACGAGCATGCAGAGGAGTTTTCCTGAGACGGCTTCAAAAAGTTTGTGCAGAGATTCTTTGGTTATGCAAACCAAGCTGTCCGAGTGTTGTGTTTATATCTTTTTTCCGTGAATATAATTCAATGCCTTTGTCGCCAGATACACACACCAACATTTACACCCTGTCAGTAAATAAATGTAGTACAGCAACCACTCATACCGCACATTAAACGTGCAACTATAGCATTTTATTCTGATGTAGGCTCTCTCTGTCAAAGAGCATCTTCATGTACATAACACAACCGAGCAAGAAATGAGGACGCACACCAGAGAGGACAGTAATCCAGCCCGTGTTCATATCAGCTTAAAGTTACACTCACAGGTCAGAGAGAGACTCCGCAGCAACAGCTGACCCAGCGGGGGGAGGAGGTCTCAACAATCCGGGTTTCCACGGCGTCGATGTTTGCTTCTCATAACTACAAAACAAGTCAATATGGAATTGTAAACACACAGACACGCTCAAAGGGAGCCAATGCACCAGCTCACTCAGATGAGCTAACGTTAGCATTCGGCTAATATGGCTCCATAAAAAGCGACTTATTTGATGAAGACAAACAATCCTCCCACAACAAAACAAAAACTCACCTGTCCATCAGAAAGAGAGCAACCATGGCATCACTTCGCAGGCCCTTGAGCTCCCTCAGTTGTCTCCATCGTTGAAAAGCTGTACCGATGTTGACTCTCGTTTGATCTAATCTCCTTCTTGTTACAGCCTTCTCGGCCTCCGTCTTTCTTTTCTTCTCCTGATTATCAGGACGAGCCGTCACCAGCAACCGCGGCACGGGTAATTTATCCGCCATCATCAGTAAACTTTGGCTGAAACCTCAAACTACTCAGTCACACAGGTTTATTCCCGGTGTTCCTGGGGTGGAGTTAGCATGTTAGCATCACAAAGTAGAACTACTTCCGGTTTCGCATCACAAAGTAGAACGACTTCCGGCTTATTTTCTGTCAGTTTAATGGCAGCAGGTAACTAGAGTTTAAGGTCCACACCGCCACCTATCATGCTGGAGTGTGGGCTGGAGCATTCATTTATTGATTAGAAGAAAAACAGACCCGAATGGAATAAAAAATAAAGTAATTAACTAAATTATCTTTACTGATCCAGTTTATTTTATACACTCATATCAGGCTTTATATTCCGGATCATCAATACATTTTATAACCCAATAATTCCTCCCAGCATTTTCTCTGCAGACACAGTCACACATGTATGGAGTCCCAGAAGTGATGATTGAGCAGCTTTACTTTTGTATGAGTCTAAATAGAATCCTTTGAGGAAAAAGCTAATGACTCTTTCTTTTATGATGCACTACTGCCATCTAGCGGTGGTAAAACGTTTTTACTTATTTATTCAGCATTTCAAAGTAAATGGGCATTAAAAATGTTGCAAAGAATCTGTTTTCTTTGTGTACAGTACATAATATTATTCAGAGATTCAGATAATCCAAATAAATCTCTGTATGCGGGGCACATGGCAGAAAGAAAAAAGAAAGCCGTGATCTTCAGGTTCTCATGCGGAGCTGCATTGAACAAAGACATGATTCTGTAGAGGACATCACTGCATGGATTCAGGAACACTTTAAATAACGTCCATGAACAAAGTTCTTTGCTGCATTCTTAAATGATAGCTGAAACTCTACCACGCATCCTGTCACGGCGACGCCTTCTCAGAGTCCAGGCTCTTTTAAAATAGACTGAGCTGAAGTTTAAAACTGTCCTGTGGTCTAATGATTAAAAATTGACTTCCTCTTTTTAGAAATCCTGAAAAAACAAAAGTTAATACAAAAAAAACTAGACTCTCTACACTAATCCAGTTTCTTAAAAAAACTCAAGCATGGTTTATATTTCTTTTCTTCAATGCTTCATTAATTTCTATGAATCAAGACTTCCTCCCCACATTTCCTCAGTTTTCTGTTCCTCTTATACCGAGTCTTCTGCAGACATTAAACAACAATCAATTCACTTCTTTTCGCAGACACGATTGACATCCCCTAACTTGTTGTGCACCCAAATACCGACTTCATGCTTGTCCGACAAAACTCCAGATCTGTTTGTTCCATTTAGATTTATTCCAACTAAGTGGACATCTCTTTCATTATAGCTTTCTTCACTTTAACTGGAAATTCTTATTTTCCTTCCTGGCTTCTTAGCGCCACTTCTTTCCATCTCATAAGGTCTCACTCTGTAGCAGACATAATCTAAATAAGAATCCTTAAATTCAGTCATGTGATCTTTTAGTAAACACAGATTCAATGACTTTTTAGTGTACTTTATAACCATAGGTTAATTGCTATGAGAGTCATTGTTTCTTAGTATCTAGCTGTTTGTGTGATTTTTCAGTCTTTCACAAACAAGCCTGTGACTTCTGGCATAATTAGGAATTTTTTACAACAAACTGAACAACTAAATGGTTTCTCCCCTGTGTGAACTAGGGCTGGACCCAAATATTCGGCTATTCGTTCGTCGGGTAGGCAATCGTTTATTAATTTTGGGATTCGGATATCCTGTTTTTTGGGGGGGTTTTTGGGTACCTGATATTCCTATCCTCAGCGGTCAGTGAACGTCACACTTCAGTTCTCCGCGGCCGTTAAAGGGAAGATAAAATGCCCAAGACTTCAGCTGTGTGGGAACACTTCAAATTAAGTGAAGACAAGAAAAAAGCAGTGTGCCAAATATGCAATTTGAAACTGTCCTACCATGGTTGCACAACAAGCATGAAAAGTCACCTGAATGCTGTAAGTAGTTTGCCATTTGACGGAGTTAAAAAACTCAATATAAGCCACAAAGTAGCTGTCATGCTGTCTGTGTTGTTCTCCGATGTGCAGAAGCGGACTCGACTGCACGTCCCTTTTTTTTTTCTTCTTCCCTCGAGTCTGTCTGTTTGTAAACTGAGCACGCTTCATTATAACATAAAGCATGCATTTGTTGTATTACAACGAAATGTACAAGAGGGCACGGTTAGTCCTGGTGCAGTGTGACCGCGGGCCATGCCAGCCAGTGTAGGGGGCCGCGCGCACCACCCCAGATCTTCGACTATTCGCTGTTGATAACTACTGAATATCCAGAGCCCAAGAAATTGTATTCGGGACAGCCCTAGTGTGAACTGCCAAGTGGCGTCTCAGATCACCATTTCGTGCAAATCTTTTACCACAAACTGAACAACTGAACGGTTTCTCCCCTGTGTGGACAACAGAGTGTCTGTTTAGAGAACCACTTTGTGTGAATCTTTGACCACAAACTGAACAATTAAAAAGTTTCTTCCCCGTGTGGACAGACGAGTGTTGCCTCAGATGGCTATATCGGCCAAACATTTTACCACAAACTGAGCAACTAAATGGTTTCTCTCCTGTACGTATTCTTCTGTGTTTTTTCAGTTGTTTCTTTTCTTCAAAGCTTGTTGAACATTCAGAGGAGCTAACTGATGTATTTCCAGTATTACAGTTCATATCACTTAAAGGTACGTCTTTGTTTTGCAGAGGGTTTAAACCTCTCATAGGTTCATCACTCTCCTCCCAATCATCACTGTCATCAGTATCAGATCCGGAATAGTGTGAAGTCTTGTCAGGAGGGACTTTCTGTATATGACTGTCTGGATTAAAGTCTCTGTCTGGTTCTGATCCTCCACAGTCCTCTCCATCAGCTCCTGTTTTCAAATGCTGTGTGTCTCTGCTCTCTGCAGTTTGGTCTTCATGAAGCTGTGAGGACTGAAGGTTCTCTCCATCTTCTTCTTCAGTCTTCACAGGAACAGGAGTGGATGTGAGAGTGCTGACCTCCTCTGGCTCTTGAAGCTGTTCTCTGACCTGACTGCTCCGGACTTCTTCCTCTTTAATGTGTGGTGGTTCTGATGGGTCCTCCTGGTTCAGTCTGGAGCTCCTCTCCTGCTGCTCAGTGGGAACCTCCTCTTCTTCACCCAACAACAGCTGCTGGATGTCTGTGGAGAAAAAGAAAACACACACTTGTGTTTTTTTCTAACCTTCGGAAATTTGCTGTGTAGTGTGATGTGACCAGATCCAAAGGTTTAAGTGACGTGTGTTCAGTGTGTCGTTAAAATGTAGCATATTTTGATAAGTTCTTGTTCACTGTGCACTGCAGCCTTTTGACCTGCTTCACCATGTTTGGCTTGCATGCTCTCATCTGTTGAACAGGGTCTGGTAGTTTCAAGTCGGGCATACATTTGAAACATGTCATTGCCTATTATGTTAGAATGTGAAGCTATAAAATAAATAAAAATAAATTATCTAAGCACTTTAGCCTATCAATTGCAAATGCAAAAGAAAAGAAGTACACCTCTACAGCACCCCTAATTTAAATAATATTATGCAAAATCCACTTCACCATGTTTCTCTAACTCTAATATGTGTCTCTAGTCCGTCTACAAACCCCCCAATGATGAGAAAAGTCCATCCTCTCCGTCTTTTGCCTGCTCCACTTTTCAGAAAATGTGTGCTCAAACAGGTTTGGAGATTTTCCCTTCATGACATCACAAAGGGCAGTAACCCCTCCCCCAGGTGGGTGACACTCCCACAGCTAGGTGTTTGTTCTGCCCTCTGAGTCTGCCTTCTCACCGTAAACAACAGGGCATGGAGCGAGAAAGCCCGAGCCACCCAAGCCCTTCCAGAGAGGGGCGTGGTCAGACACAGCTCATTTACATTTAAAGCTACAGACACAGAAACAGCCTGTTCTGAGCAGGGCTGAAATAGAGGGGTTTATAGGCATGATCAAATACAGGATCAGAGTGGATTTAGAACAAGACACTTCACACACATGTTTAGAGGAGCTCTGAGACTTATTTAAACTGAAGAGGAGGAGAATATGTGACCTTTAAAACATATTCTTACCACTTGAAGCACAGGTCTTCTGAGAAGATGATGTTTTTGTTAAAGCTTCAACACTTTCCGATATTATCCATCATTAAAATGATGGAGAATATATTGTTTAAAACACGAGGCATCCAAAATATTTAAAAACCTTAATGAGATAACATTTCATATTGGGTCACTTTCAACATTTCTACAGCAGGTAGAAGCAGCTCAAATTGGTATTTAATAAAAAATGAAATCTATACAAACCTGATATGTGTAACCCGACATCATGTTTCTGATAAGAGTCCAGCAGGTTGTGTTGCTTCTCTTTTGATCGAAGTTGCTCCTCGTATTCTGCTATCGTTCCTTCAAACAGCTCAAATATCTCTTCAGCAGCTGCAGTCAGTCTCTGGTTTACAAAAGCTCTCAGCATTTGGACTTTAGACATCTTAAACCTCTCAGTAACTTGTGTTCCAGGACAAATCCAGTCAAACTTGTTAGGTCGCTCTGACAAGCGCTAAAGCTAACTGCACTAGCTTCGCAATAATCCAGGATTCACGTCAATAAACTATTTAATGTAAATGTAACAGCGAAGAGACGACCAAGTCAGGATGAACGTGTACAGTTGACATTAACAAGTAAATCCAAGCAAACAGGCTTTGTTAGTTCACTTGGATTTTACACGAAAGTAGCGAGAATTAGCATGTTAGCATCGCGTAGTGCAACTGCTTCCGGTTATTCTTCTTTCAGTTTAAAGGCGCGTGTTAACGAGCGTTTTCGGCGCATTACCGCCACCTACTTTGGTTGAGTGTGGGCCTGAGTAGTTGTTACTATAAGAGGAAAACAAACAAAGGTAATTCAAAAAATAAACTAGACTCTCTACACTAATCCTGTTTCTTTTTAAAACTCCACCAGGGTTTATTTCACAACTCACCTGAGAAGTCGAAACCAGCCATTCAAGACTCTCAGTCAAAGTTAAACCTTATGTGGGTCAGAATGACTTTGAGACAACCTTTAACTGGACCCTGACTCTGTAATAAAGTTTTGGATTGAATTGATTCACACATATGTACATATACAGTTTATTGGTATGTATGTATGCACATATAAAAGGAAGGGAAGGACAGTAAAACAGAGCTTCTTAGGTCACAGGGATGTCTCTCCCCTCATCAACACACTGAGGGTGTGGGGTCAGACTTGGGGAATCTGTTCACAATCGTTTTGTGCAATGAAAAGTGATACATAAGCATAATCTGTGCATATAGGTGGCTATTTAAATGGATGTTCTCTTTATCAAAACAGCACATGAAGCGAACTGCCTACAACAGATTTACCACAAGCTAACCAGCGACTCTGCTGGAGGGATGGAAGTGGGAGAAGAAGAAGAGGGTCCACACTGAAGGCTGCGCACACGGAAATGTTCCTGTTGGTTCAACTGTTCTTTAACAGTTCTTTACATCATCCATTGTCCTCAGGAACCCAACATACAACCACATATCATGTTTAAGGTTACAGTAGAACTGTAGAAAGCTTTACGCTTCGTAAACAGAGCTGGTTATCATGAAGCCACTTACATTCTATATACACATGCTCTCAAATAAAGAAATCTGTCTGGCTTGAAAAAAAGCACACTATAAGTACAAAGTAGAACAAGGAGATGCCTTCATCTCAGACGAATATAAGGGGAGGTTGCCTATTTACAAAATGCAATTTAAGAACAAGTACAAAATAAATTGACACATTAAGAAAGCACATTTTAAGAACAGTTGCAAAGCAATCTCGACATTTGCAAAACACATTTCTAGAAGTGCCCATTATTGTATATTTACAAAGCGCAAGTGCATAACCAGGGTTTTTCCTGCATTCAAAACTTGGCAGCTGCCGGCTACTCCTAATTTTGTTCCACCACCAACCCTCATCAAAGTCTGATGTGTGCATTCATGAAGGACAGTTTTATTTGTATAGCAGCTGGTGAGTGTGTCATTTTTTAACTGCAATTAAGGCTGTACGTCAATATGGTGCAGCGCTGTATCGTGATCAATCCAGTGAACCAGAAAACCCCGAAAAGAAAATTGAAAGGACAGAGTGAAAGTTTTCTGCGAGAGCATTTGTGTTTCGTTGCTGCTGTACAGACATGCCCCTCACAAATATCCAGCGAGCGATGAATTGTAAAATTATTAAAACCTATGAGGATCTCAGAATGCACATTCAGCCTGCTCAGCTGTGACTGTTGGAGACTCCAGGCTGCAGCAGATTTCAAAAACTTCACTGATAGAGTCTCTCAGAGTAAAACAAGGCTTCATGAAATGTGCTGTTATTGTTTTTGTGTCTGCACGTCTGTTCTGTGATCTCCATCTCTCATTCTCCGGCACCAGTATAATAAGTATAAATATTATTTATTTCATATTCAGTGCCGTGTCGTCTTGGTTACTGGGTTGCGGTGTGTGATTAAAAAGCTTTGACATGCCAACGTGCTGTAGAAGTACCAAAGAAGAAAAAGCATTGATAATAAACAGATAAAAAGAAGTTAAAACTTGTTATTGTCACAAATAACATTCACTCAAAGGCATAAAGGGAGACAAAGAGTTCATGGATCAACAAGTCATGGAATCTGCTTGATATTTTTAAAACTGTTTTCGAGTCCTGGGGATGGTTTTAAAAAAGGTGGATGTCTCAAGTGCAGAAACTTACAAAATAAGTTGGACCTCCACCCCCCTCTGATCAGGGCACATTCATTTGTAATATAATTTAGGTTCTAATGTGAGATTTGTTCTTACTTCAATTACATAATTATTACAATTCCTTACGTTGCTTGTAAAAGTGTTGAGCCAGAATGCACGGTACATGTGCACATGTACGAGTTTGGAAGGGGACCACAACCGCTTAATTTTGAACCAGGAAAAATCCTGAAACCAAAAGTAAAAACAGTAACAGGTAAGTTATATGAGCAACAGTCATGAACGTCTCTGTTGCTACAAAAAGAAGAGACATTCCTCCGCCTTGCTGAACGGGACAGAGGTAAATGTCTCGACGGTCACTTGAAGGTTCCTTGATGTATTAAAACAGTCCCAGGACAAATATAAGAGCTTTACAACTCATTGAACTAACAAACTATTCTCTCAACATACATTTAAAATCACAGTTTGGCATGAATAAATGTGAAAAAATCTGAACCTATCCTTTAAGAGAGACTTTGTAAACCAAACACACGGCGTAAAGAGAGAGCATGTAAAACGACTTCATTAACGAGACAAATTCAACCATAATGACTTAATGTGGCTTTGTCTTAGCTGAACAAATAAAAAGAAAGACTTAATTAAGAGTCTCTATTGAAGAATTAATAATCCATTGTTAAGACATTATTTTTCGCTTCTGTTCTTTAACATTGTTGGGAATCATTTGCATAACAAGCATCATGTACTTTTGCTGCTTTCACCAACACACTTGTGATTTTTGACATAGTCGAGTCGAGAGAAACTTTTCTGACAAATATCACAACTGAATGGTTTCTCCCCTGTGTGGATAGTCATGTGTCGGCTCAGAGTTACATGTTGTGCAAAGCTTTGACCACAAACTGAGCAACTAAATGGTTTCTCGCCTGTGTGGACTGCCAAGTGGCGCCTTAGATTTCCATGTAGTGTGAATGTTTTACCACACACTGAACAACTGAATGGTTTCTCCCCTGTGTGGACACTCATGTGCCGCCTCATATGTCCTCTTTCTCCAAACGCTTTTCCACAAACTGTACAACAAAATGGTTTCTCTCCTGTATGGCTTCTCATGTGAATAATCAAGCTTCTTCTGAATCTGTAGCTGGCTTTGCAGTATACGCAGCTGAAGGGTTTTTCTCCCGTATGAATTCTTAAGTGTGAGGACAAAGTTGAGCTCTGAGCAAACTTTATACCACAGACAGAGCAGCTGTAGGGTTTCTCTCCTGTGTGGATTCTCATGTGTGCCACAACATCTCCTCGCCATTGAAAAGTCTTCTTACAAACTGGGCAGCTGAAACGTTTCCCCTCAGAATGAAGTCTCATATGATTTGTTAAGGAGGCCTTCCGGAGAAATCTCTTACCACAAACTGAGCAACTAAATGGCTTCACTTCTGTCTGGATTCCTTTGTGTTTCTGCAGTTGTTCATTTTCACCAAAGCTTGTAGCACATTCAGAGAAGCTAAATGATGTACTTCCAGAATTATATTCCAGATCACTCACAGACACTTCTTTGTTTTGCAGAGGGTTAAAACCTGACTGAGGTTCCCTGGTCTCTTCCCATTCACAGTTACTGTCATCAGTCTCAGATTCAAAGGACTGCAAAGTCTTGTCATGAGTTTCATGACGCAAAAGACTATCTGGAGGGAAGTGTCCCGCTGCTTCTGATTCTCCACAGTCCTCTCCATCAACTCCTGTTTTTGTCTGTTTAGTTTCTGTCTGACGGATCTGTGAGGACTGAGGTTCCCCTTCATCATCTTCTTCTTCTTCTTCTTCTTCTTCAGTCTTCACAGGGACAGGAGTGAATGTGAACTTGATGATGTCAGTCTGCTCGGGCCCTTGAAGCTGTTCTTCCTCCTCACGAGTCCAGAGTTCCTCCCATTCCTCTTTAATGTGTGGTGGTTCTGTTGGGTCCTCCTGTTCTGGACTTAGGCCCCTCTCCTGCTGCTCCGGGGAAACCTCTTCTTTACTCACCATCAGCTGCTGGGCGTCTGTGGAGAGTAATGAAAGTCAAATAAGTCGAAGAGTAACTGTCTTTTTTCATTCTCATATTTCAAGCACTGAAAGCACTGCTTTCACAGACGTTGGGAGAAAAGTCTCTCAAATTAAAAAGACAAAAGTTTGACCGTGTTGAATGCAAATTAAGCCACCAGTCCTGAGCCAAAAAACAGCTCTGGACTGAGGAAATCAAAGTGTTTCCTGGCTAATGATGGTGAGGAAGCCATTTTTCATAGAGCTGAATACACTATAAGGCCTGCAGAAAAAATCATTGGTGTCGACCTGCCCCCCATTCAGGACTTATACCGGTCCAGGGCCAGGAAACGGGAAGGTAGCATCACTGCAGACCCCTCACATCCTAGAACCAAACTGGGAATTTACATATACGTATAAATTATTTAATTTAAATTATCATCTATGCACACCTTTAATGTAAACACTGTAACAACTACCTCATGTTCACTTCAGCATCTTTTGCACTACTCACCACTGCACTATTATCTTAGTCTTGTACATATTAGTCTTTAATTACTGTTTATTTTTTGAGTTTATTTTTGATATTTAATGTTTTACCTTTGTACAAAGAGAGCACAGTCTACCGAAGTTAAATTCCATGTGTGTTAAACATACCTGGTCAATAAAGCTGATTCTGATTCTGAAGCTGACAATGATGTGCATTATTTGATGCAAGCTTATTTTTGGATTGGCTTTGGCATTTGATCTTATTTATTTTGTGATATTTTTCATGTCTTTATGTCTGTCTAAAGTCAATCTCACCCTAAAGGATTTTTTAGATCTTTAAGAATTGTGTTCCTATCGTGTGTGAAAAGCCACGACAGACCAAAACAGCACACCACACACTGACAGGTTCATTTACCAACAACCAGGGTCCTGACTCTCAAAACTCTAAGTGCAATCTGGAGGTGAGTAAACATCGATTTGCTGCTGTTGGTGTTGTCAGCTCACTTCCCAATTGGTTATCTCTAATTTGACGAGACAATCCACAGAGTGCGTGTTCATCTGTACATAAGGTTGCCCCTACACAACAGGAGATCTGATCGTACATTTTAAATTCTGGTATTGTGAAAACCCTAGCAGGGAAAAGGACCCTAGGTTGGAGATTGAGAGGAGGGGTCCAGGACGGCCTCCATCCCTGGTCTATGTCTTAGAGGGTATTTAACCGAATAACCTCAAATAAACAAATAACCGCTGATATCCTCAGCCCCTCTTTGTGGTGTGAGTCTATCGTAGAGGTCCCAGGTGTCCATGGTTGGGTCCAGGACCAGGATGACATTTAGTAAGGTAGCACATCCTTCCTGTGCGTCAATATTGTAGGGATGTGCGCCATAAGTCGACTAAATGATTAACCCTAACCCCTTAACCCTATCATCCTTGCATGTCTGCAACATAATTAATAGGAGGTTAACCCTTGTATTTATGGCGGTTAACTCTAACCCTGGGAGGAGAGAGTGAGGGATGACATGCAGCAAAGGGCCGAGGTCGCTGCAACAAGGACCTAAGCCTACTAAAGACTAGAGCGACTTCAACAATCAGCTATCCGATGCAGACAACTACTCTAAATTTAAATGTTACGACAGGGAAATTAGTCCCTAGTCTGCTATCTGTTTCAATCATGTGAGGCTTGTTCTTAAAACCTAGGGGAGGGGTGTTGGGGAGGAGTGTGCTGGCAATTCGTAGTTGGCTTTATGGATGTATCAGGAGGCGCCAGAGTGTTTTGGGGCTGGGTTAGGAGCGGAGAGAAGGCAGTGGTTTGTGACACTGTCAGGGAGAATCAATGTCTGTACTTATTGATTTGAGTACTGATGGTTGGTTGAACTTTCCTGGTGATTCACCTTTCTCTACTCTTAGCATCAGCCATTACTTTAAACGAGCATGGAGCACAATGTATTCCTGTTTGTGTGCTATAAGAATACCTGAAGTCTGAAGCCAGGTCAGTTTTTTAGAAATATTACTGCTGCATTTGAAATATCTCCACAGCTGCTATAACGGCGTGCTCCCTTTCAGCCTCCAGTTACAGTAAAGGTGTGGATTATCTAGTTTTGGGTCCTGTAACAATACATCTGCATCATCTGCTGTTTTTTATGTTGCTGTGTGATCTGTAAACCTCCCTGTCTGTCCATATCTCTCCCTCTCTCTCTGCCACTCCTTCTATCCCACTGTTTGTCCCAGCTGGTCACAGCAGATGACTGCTTTTCTTCCTTGCCACTGTTGCCAAACGCTTACTCGTGGTGAATTAATGTCGGGTGTCTGTAGATAATAAAACAAAGAGAGCAGTGTGAACCTTGTTCATTGTCATGTGATAACTTTGTTATGATGTATTGCTGTAGAAACACAAAATGATTGAAGGAATGATAGATTCAAAAGTTGAGCCCCAAAGATATTGTCTCATGTAGGTGAGTGAAGTGGTGGTTTAAAAGTGCAGCTGGTGCCAACAAAGGTCCATCTGTCTTGTCTTGCTACCTACCATATGCAGGCCTGAACATTTTGAGAACACTTCAGGAGGACTGCCCCTGAAATCCTCCTGAGTTACTTGTCCACACGTGCACCTCACAGGAGGAGACAGGGGGGGGTAAAAAGATGCTGTACTTGCAGACAAAGAAACAGAGAGTCCACTGTAGGACGCTTTAATGAGAATAATTGCCTTTATATCAATGCTATGTGTAATTTGACACAACCAATATCATCAAGAGCGGAGAAAACGTAATACAGCAGATTAATTACATGCGCAGAGATTGCAATAGTTGCGTGCAGACAGTCTATGGTCGTGCACCGATCGCAGGGAAAAACCTCACCACCCCCTCTCACTCACTTGAGGTGAATTCTCCTGATTATATCCTGCTGTGTTCTCACATCAGCTCACTCAGACTTGACAAAATACTTGGGGAGTTGGCAGGAGAAACTCTGGATATTTTCCAAATGAAAAATGTGGCTGTTTGCGTTCACACATGCAGCTCACTACGAAGACGGGAGGTTTTGTGCAAGTGTGAACAAGGCTATAGACACGCGTGGAAGAGGTTGAAGGACGGCTAATTTCAAAATAAAATTGATAACAATTTTTGTTAATTTTAACTTTAATGAAGATAATCTGAGTTGTGAGATGTTAGAGGTTGGCCATGTCTGGGAAAATAAACAACAAAACACAAAGCAGAACATATATGGAAATTACATCCATTCTCTTGCTTCCGACTGACCCAAGGCCCGGCCGGTACCGGTCCGAGGCCCGGTGACCCCTGCTGTATGTGAGACACGTGTGAGTGGACATCAGAGTTGAGCAAATTAGACTTGAGACACAAAAAGGATGATGTTGTGCTCCAGGAAGCTAAACCTACAGTCTGCCAGTATTAAACAGGATTCCACACATCTCCAGAATGATTTACAAAAACATACATTCATATATATCGTGTAAAAAGGTGGAAGTGCATCGATGCTCTTGGTCTCGACCTAAGTTGCCCGGGTTCTTGTGTTGCCGGAGTTATTATGTTGCTTGAATTCTGACGATGTTCGGTTCTGATGTTAGTCAGGTTTATGTTTGGGTTCTTTTACTGTTAGCGTTAGTTGTTGGTTGCAGGTCTCATCCCTGGGTCGCTCTGTTGTCGTGTTTTTGTTGTTGTTTTTTTTAGTTCTGATGCTTTGTTGTTGTTGTTGTTGTTGTTGTTGTTATGTTTGCTTCTACATGTGTCAGAGCACTTTGTAAACCCTTGTTTTTAAAAGTGCTATACAAATAAAGTTATTGTGATTATTATAAAAGGTGACCCCTGTGATGACCTAAGGACACCTTTAAAGAAGAAATAATGTTATCTCATGAAAACAGAATATAAGCTATGATTTTTATCCCTCAATAGAAACAGCAGACGATGAAGGGAAAAGGGAAGAATAGTGGATAGAGACAGAAATCAGGGAGAGACAGAGAGAGAGAGAGAGAGAGAGAGAGAGAGGAATGACATGCAGCACCATCCACTAGACTAGACCACCGACGGCCCCATATTAATGATCATTTTCAGGAAAGTCTCTTCTCGTAATTTCTGTTTTTACCATATCACTACGTTATGTTTTTCAGGCGCTGTAAAACACTTTGAATTGTTATATAAATACAGATTGATTGATTGATTGATTGATTGATTGATTATTGAAAGGAAATATTTTGGGGTGAAATGTGTAAAATCCTGAATCCTCCCCTGACAATAAAGGCCCTCAAGTCATTTCATGACATCCTCGGTCACTGTGATCATTTAAACAGGAGGCAGATAGAGTCAGCTGCTCTCTCTGCAGGTAACACTGACAGTAATAAAGAAACTTACTGTACACACCTGCTCTGTGACACTCTTCTTCGGGGTCGATTGCAGCATTTAGTCGTTTGTGTTGATTCTCTTTTGATCGACTGAGCTGTTCCTCGTACTCTGATATCGTCCTTTCAAACAGCTCAAATATCTCTTCAGCAGCCGCAGTCAGTCTCTGGTTTACAAAAGATTTCAGTATTTGGACTTTAGACATCTTTTACAAAAATCCCAATCCACGTCCGCTGCAGACACACTCCGTGAATCCTTTATTTTGGTCTCTTTCCAACAGGCGCTCCCTCTAGGCCTCCGTCTGCGTCTTCAGAACAGCTAACAATTGAAGCTAACTTCGTGTAAAATTCTGGTCAAACAGGATTTTAGTCTTGTGTTAAACATCGACACAGTTTGCGTTAAGTCCACTCTAACACGTGTATCCTCACAAACAGGCGTACACCTCTCGTTAAGGTGTATTTTCGTACAAATATCTCGGTTAGCAAACGTAAGACAACGGCTATCAGCTACAGGCCTTCTTCTTCTTCTTCTTCTTCAGGATGTAGCGGCAGCATGGTTCATTGATGTTTCACTACTGCCATCTTGCGGCGGTAATTTGCTTGCCTTCTTACCACACACTCCCTCACCCGTGACCACATTACCCCGTCCTTTATAATAACCTCCACTGGCATATTAACCTCAAACTCTTTATTATCACCTACAAAGCCCTCCTTAACATGGATCCTCCTCCACTGGCACACTCCCGCCTCCTGCCCTCCCCCCTGCAGGACTAACCATCTGTCCTGGGTGGACAGGGCCTTCTCCATCGCTGCTCCCACCCTCTGGAACCCAATCCTAAAAATGACTCCCCCTCACTCTCCACCTTTTAGAAATCCCTAAAAACTCACCTCTTCTACATCGCCTACAAATGCTAACAAACTCTGTCCTCATAGATTCATTCTACTTTGTATTGTTTTCTTTATCTTTCTTTGTTAAGTGTCTTTGAGTATTGAGAAAAGCCCTTTATCAGTCTATCCATCCATTAAGTGTACCTCTTGTCCCATTCGAGGTCCCAGCTGTCCATGGGCGGTTCTAGGCAGGGGCCAACGGGCCAGTGCCCCTGTTACACTGAGCTTGGTCCCCCCTTTGCCTTGTTTTTGGTTTGACTTTCTCCATAGGCCACAGAGGACGGCCTTAATGAAATAAAGTACTAACATTTGTTGGTTATTATAATAATAATAAGTTCTTTAAATGCACTATATTTATGACACTAAAGGTCACCTTACAAATACAACAATGAAAACAGCACAATATCATGGCCTAAGTAAAAAATAATCTGCAATAAGAGACAACAATAAAGAATAAAAGGCAGAAACGATACACAGAAAAAAGCAGAAAAGGGGAAGGGTGACATGAATCAACGATATTATAAAGGTGAGTTTTAAGACGGGTTGTAAATGTAGAGAGAGAGCTAGTGTCACGGATTGCTTGTGGGAGAGAGTTACAGAGACGGGGAGCTGCATGGTTAAAGCTCGAGACCCTATAGTGCGGTCACAAAGCGGGCAGGAGGAAGAGCGAGGAGCATGGAGGAGGAAGATTGTTGTCAGAAAGGTGAGTGTGGACCTGAGTAGGAACTGTTCTTTCCAGTCATTTGGAAATAAATGGTAAATCAGAAATGAGTCAAAGGTTTTCCTGGTTGTTGGGATCTGCACCAGATTTCTACAATTCTACAATTCATTCATCAGACACTTTTATCCAAAGTGATGAACATCAGAGAGTAAGAACAACACAAGCGAGGATCTAGAGAGGAGGAGACAACGTCAGGAAGTGCAAACGAACAGCTTTAAGTTGTTTTTGTGTGTTATCAGATTGTTTAAGTGTGAAGAGTGTTTAAGTTTGATGAATGCATATGATTCAGATGTTGTGAAATCAACAAGTAATCGTGTTTAATAATCGTGAATATGAGTTTTGCCACAATCGAGCAGCTCTAGCAGCCGTGATGAAAGATGAAGGAACAAGACCAGAAGTGAGAGAGGAGTGGATGATGTCTGTCATAAGAGAAGAAAGGGAGGGTAGACGGGCTTTTACCAGGTGAGTAGGTTAAGGATCGAGCTAACAGGAAGAAGAATTCAAAAAAATATTTTCAAATGATAACACACACAGGGATTTTATTTTATATTTATTTTTGGGCTTTTTGTTTTACTTTGATAGGACGGTGGGTCTGTGGATAGAGTCGGAAATCGGGAGAATGGTAGGGATTGACATGCAGGAAAAGAGCCTCAGGTTGGGGCAAAATGTAGAAAAAAGAAGAAGAAAGTGTTCATCGTTATTAATGAATTGTACAACAACATTTGAAATGCTTCACCTTAAAGTGCACAGACATGCGGGCATCCATCAGCAACAAACAACTAAATCACGATCAAAATGATAATCACGAATATTTTAGGTTTTAAAAAATACTATTTATTTTAAAAACTTATCCTGATATTCACCTTTGGCCAAGACTGGACTGGAACAAAAAAATCTGCCCTGGCTCGTTTTTGCACTGTGGAGTTCTGGTAGAGAAATGTGAAAGTTGGAGAAGTGTACAGATTCTGTGGTATATGTTCATAACTCTACATAAACTGTCCTCAGAGGAACATTTGGTCCCTGGAACACTGTTTGAACATAAAATGCTACGCGAGAAGTTATGGTGGGGGGCCGCAGTGAAACCGTAACTCTCCTGGTAGCTTTTTAGCTCCAAACATTGTTCCAGGGAACCATTTTTTCCTTTGAGTAAAGTTTGTGTATTTGGTTCAGAAAATATAGCATAAACATTTTTTCACTTCTCCAACTTTCAAATTCCACTACCAAGTCTACATAGTGCACCAACGTGAAATTAGTCATTTATAATGCAAAACATGCTGCTGATGAATATTGTCAACAGAGCAGTTTACGGTAAAGAGGAAAAAAGAGACAGTGTGGGAGAAGCCGCTGAGTAAATCATCTGTGTGTGGAGAAGAGAACTGAAGGGAAGCATGTTGAGCCGATACAAGTCGAATGTAAACAAACATTATTCTAAGTTACAGAATACATGATATTACAGAAAAATGTAATTATTTATGCAGGCCTACCACAGGTCTGACTTGAACTCAGACCACTTGGAGGACTATAACCCCCGAACTGCGGGGCCATCAGCATCCCCATACTTGTGATTTTTGACTCTTTCAAGCCGTGAGAATTTCCTATCGCTAAAACTGCATGTAAACAGTATCTTGTTTTCTCCCGTATGTAAAATTGAGTGTCCTTTTTAGAACTCTTCTTTGTGTGAATCTTTTAACAAATGAACGGCTTCTCTCCTGTGTGTAAAAATTGCAACTTTTTAGATCTACATTTCTTGAGAATTTCTCATAACAAATTGAACAAACGTCTTCTGTGTGGACACTAGAGTCTCCTTTTAGATCTCCACTACTTAGGGTTAGGGTTAGGGTAAATCTCTGACCACATACTACACAACTAAAAAGATGTCTCCCCTGGGCGGATACAAGAGTGGTGTTTAAGGGTTCCTCTTCGTGTGAATCTTTTACCACAAACTAAACAACTAAACGGTCTCTCCCCTGAGTGTAAAATAGAGTGTCTTTTTAGAACTCCTCTTTGTGTAAATCTTTTACCACAAATCGAACAACTGAATGGTTTCTCCCCTGTGTGTAAAAAAGAGTGACTTTTGAGAGCTCCACTGTCGCTGAATCTGTGACCACAAACTAAACAACTAAACGGTTTCTCTCTTGTGTGGACAATTGAGTGTCTTTTAAGATCTCCACTACTTGCAAATCTGTGACCACATACTACACAACTAAAAGGTTTCTCCCCTGTGTGGACAACAGAGTGGTGTTTAAGGGTTCCTCTTCGTGTGAATCTTTTACCACAAAGTGTACAACTAAACGGTTTCTCCCCTGTGTGAACAACAGTGTGTCGTTTAAGGGCTCCACTTTGTGTGAAACTTTTACCACAAACCAAACAACTAAACGGTTTCTCCCCTGTAAGGATTTCTTTGTTTTTCTGCAGTTGTTTCTTTGGTCCAAAGTTTGTAGCACACCCAGAGGAGATAACTGATGTATTTCCAGTATTACATTTCATATCACTTACAGGTACGTCTTTGTTTTGCAGAGGGTTTAAACCTTCCTGAGGTTCATTACTCCTCTCCCAATCACCACTGTCATCAGTATCAGATTCAGTAAGGTGTGAAGTCTCATCAGGAGAAACTGAATGTAAATGACTGTCTGGATCTGAGTCCCTCTCTGGTTCTGCTCCTCCACAGTCCTCTCCATCAGCTCCTGTTTCCATCTGTTTAATTTGTCTCTGATTAAGTTGTGAGGACTGAGGTTTCTCTTCATCATCTTCACTCTTCACAGGGACAGAAATGAAGGGGTACTTGGTGGCATCAGCCTGACTGAACCAGACTTCCTCCTGCTCCTCTTTAATGAGTGGAGGCTCTGTGTCCTCCTGCTTGGCCCCTCTGTTTTCCCCTCCTTGGACTATTAGGTGTTGGCGAAGACCTTCTCTTTGTGTTAACTGGTTCTCACATGATCTGCTGAAAAGTTGATCAGACTCAGAGCAGAAAACGTGTTTCCTGTCAGAGTCAAACATTGCTGAACTCTTGGAGACGTCATAGGGTCTCAGCAAGTTTAAACCTGAATGATGTTCTCTGGTCTTCTTACAATCATCATCAAGATCTTCAGTTACAGGTTCAGCAGAGTCTTCAGTCTTGACCTCAGTCTCTGGTCGTAAATGTCTTTCTGGATCTGAGTGCCTCTCTGGTTCTGCTCCTCCACAGTCCTCTTCATCAGCTCCGGTTTCTCTCTCTCTTTTCTCCTCAGTTTGGTTTTGATAAAGCTCAGCAGCCTGAACACCAGAACAAGCATGTCTTTTTAACTGACTGTGCCAAAAGAACCTTTGATCACAAACACTACAGGTGTAGCGTTTCTCTCCTGTGTGATAGGACATATGAACTGTCAGATTATAATTACGCTTAAATCTTTTACCACACTCGGCGCAGCTGAATAGTTTCTCTCCAGTATGAACCAACATGTGTGATATCAGGTGCCCCTTTTGGGTAAATCTCTTACTGCAAAAAGAGCAACTGAAGGGTTTCTCTCCTGTGTGCACTAAAATGTGTCTGGTCAGACAATTCTTATTATTAAATATTTTACCACACTCAGAGCAACTGAAGACTTTCTCCCCTGTGTGATGCACCATGTGAAGTTTCAGACTACCATTTCTGTTAAATCTTTTCCCACATTCAGAACAACTAAAGGGTTTCTCTCCTGTGTGAATAATCGTGTGTGCTTTCAGACCATGTTTTTGGGTAAATCTTTTACCACACTTTAAGCAGCTAAAGGGTTTCTCTCCTGTGTGAACTTTCATGTGTTTGTTTAGTATACATTTCATTTTGAATGTTTTACCACACTCAGAGCACTTGTGTGATTTCTGATCAGTTTTTGGTCCTTTATCTTCATTTCTTTCCACAGAGTTCAAACCTGAGTGATGTTCTCTTGCCTGACTCAAATCATTACCGTCATGAGTCTCAGCTTCAGTAGAGTCTTCAGTCTTGACCTCAATCTCTGGTTGTAAATGTCTCTCTGGATCTGATTCTCTCTCTTGTTCTGCTCCTATACACTCTCCGTCAGCTCCTGTTTCCTTCTGTTTACTTTGTCTCCGATGAAGTTGTGTGGACTGAGGTTTCTCTTCATCATCTTCCCTCTTCACAGGAACAGGAGTGAAGGGGGACTTGGTGGTATCAGCCTCCTCCAGTCCTTGAAGTTGCTCTCCTTCCCGACCGCTCGAGAGTTCCTCCTGCTCCTCTTTAAAGTGCTTTATATCCTCCTGTTCCATACTCGGGCTCCACTCCTGCTGCTCAGGGGGAATCTATTTTTTGCTCACCAACAGCTGCTGGATGTGTGCAGGAAACACTGAAACACACAAAGACACATAGATGAAAGCTGTGAGTTTACCACACCAAACTGAAAATAGTGATACTTGATATAATTTTTTTAAGTTGCCCATTGGCTACTGGAAGAAGAGACACAAAGTGCGTCCCAGTAGCTATGGATCCGGAGGGGAGACCTATGGAGCAGGGAGTCACTTGGACAAAAGTACCACACTGATCATCCCTGACTGGGTCGCCCCCATTAGCCACATTAGCTTTATAAGCATTAAAAACACATGACATAAAATAATTGGCTTTTAATTATTATTGTATTTAACACAGACACACACATATTAAAGGGTGTGGCTGAGTTGTTAGAGTCAGTCATCTCTCAACCAGAAGGTCGGGGGTTCAAGTCCCAGCTGGGCAAGACACTTCACTCCAAGTTGCTCCTGCTGCTTCGTCAGCGGCGTGTGAATGGGACGAGTTACTTCTGATGGTCACTTTACATAGAAGCCATCGGTGTGTGAATGTGTGTTTTAAGTGTGATTTTCCAGTTAAGTATAAACCTACTTATGTCGCTTGTTGATAAGCTTGAAAAAATATCAGATGTTATTTAGAACCAATTTAATTCAGATTTTTTTAACAAACAATCCTCCTTGCAGCTCAAATGCTGAAAAAAAAAATCCAATTTGGCGTTATATAAATAAAGATTGATTGATTGAATCGACGAAATGACGAAATGACAAACACTAATACGGGTAATTTTTTGACCCACTCATGGGATAGTGAAGGATTCAATCACTTGTGCATAAAAGTGTTAAACAGTCACTTAAGAGTCCAGTCTGTGATGTTGTTAGCAGGAGCTAGCTGTGCTAACACTGTGTGTCTATGAACGTTAGCTAAAGGATCGTTGGCTCCCTGAAACATGAGCAGGAAACACAAAAGAACACTAACCTGCTCTCTGCAGCTTTATTTCAGGAGTTAAAATCACATCCAGCAGTTTTCTTTGTCGGAGGAGCTCCTCTTCGTATCCACATGTTGTTGTTGGTCCTCTCGGGTCTCTGTGAGCCGCAGCGAGCAGCCGCCGTCTGAATAAATCTTTAAGATCCTGAAACCCGGACATTTGAGAGAAGAGTCAGAGAAGGACAAGAAAACTCTGACGGCTTTTCTAACATTACTCTGATAACACACAACGTTAGCACACAGACAGACATGCTAACTGGGAGAGAGCTGGAAACTACAACACTTCATCCTTCCTGTCGCTTAGAGGCGCATTACCGCCACCAACTGGACTGGAGTGTGAAGCAGTAGAGTAGACAGTAAAAATACAAAAACATACTGTTCATTTACACTTTATATCCTTCTATATAAATCAGAAATTCTGTTTTTCTCCCACACTTTAACCCTGTTTGTTGCCAGTATCCCCCCAAGTTCCAGTCTCGTCCTGCCTCTCTCACCTTTTGTTGTAACTGTAACAGACTGTTCTGTTTGTTATTTGTACTCACTTCTAGAGTAAGAGAGTTACCATCCCTTTGGGGTGGATGTGGCTCAGTGGGTAGAGTCGTCGTCTCTCAACTGGAAGGTCGAGGGTTCAATCCACAGCTCCTGCAGCTACATGTCCAATGTGTCCTTGGGCAAGACACTTAACCCCAAATTCCTTCCGCTGCTTGCTCCCGGCGGCGTATGATTGGGATTAGTTACTTCTGATGGTCTCACAACATGGCAACCACTGCCATCAGTGTGTGAATGCATTGGCCTTGCATTATTGGGTCAAAGTAAGAGCAAATGAAGCAGACTTTCAAACTAAATGTCTTACAGAGCAACACTGGGAACAAACAGGGACGTTTAGCTTTGTGAACTCCACGAGGCAAAAAGCAGAAGAGAGCCAACTATCTGCTCGCATCCCATTCCTCAGTTGCCTGTGTTGAGCCTGACATAGATAGAACAGAAAGTGATGGGAAGCCGCATGAACATTTATACTGATGGTTCCAGAGACCCCAATACAGGGGGAGCAAACTTCGGACCGTTTGTATGGGAACTCAAAAAGGGACTGGGTGGAGGCTTTCTGATCAGATATCTGTGTTTACATCAGAACTGTTTGCCATCCTCTATGCCGTTAGGTTGATTGAAAAGAAAATACATCAGTCTACAGTAATCTGTAGCAAATCACTTGCAGCACTACAAAAAATAAAACACACTGTAAAACCAAGGCCAGACCAGACATAACAACAGAATTTTCCCACTTCCTGCTCTTTATTATAGAATCCAAGACGTTTTGTGGATGTGAAAACACCCAGATGCTTTAACATTACGTAACAAATGTCATATTTTCCAGGAGACCTCTGGCCAGATCTTACTATTCCTCTTTCTATTTCTATCATGTTAAATGGATTGTGCTGTTAAAAATGCCTCTTCTGTGAAGAATACCTGGATTTGCTGATCTTGAAGAAACACCACAATGTGACGTCTTGGTACAAGAAAAAAAAAATGGGGAGGGCAGACAGACCATGTCCTGTTGATCAATTGAAGATTTATTATTAGCTCAAAAATACTACATTAAATCTACAAACTAATCACAGAACAAAGACGCCAAATTTAAGAATATTTACAGAAATCAACAACTCTTTTGACAAAGATGTAGCATCTGAGTACTGTATGAGGACAGGCCTGAACAATCTAAACCCATTCTCAGGTAACTTGGTGAATCATTTAAACAGTTTATAAATCAAATGTTAAACACAGGAGGAGAGATATGTTGAACACGAGGAGAGCACATCAACTCAGAACAAAATGTGGTCTTTAAGGGCGCCATTCGGCACTCAAGGTCACCACACAAATACAACAATGCAAACATTACAATATCATGATGGCCCAAGAAAAAATAATCTGCAATAAAATACAATATACAATAAAAGGCAAAATCAATACGCAGAAAACAAGCAGAAAAAGGCGTTGTTACAATGGTTAAGCCCTTCTAATAAGGTGATAGAGCTAGGTGTCATCAGCGTAGAAATTAAAATGAACACCAAGTTTCCTGAAGATATGAGGTACACAATGAAAAGGAGAGGTCTCAGGACATCGCCCTGAGGAACACCGGTGGTTACTGGGGAGAGCAGGGACAGCAGTCACTATCAGTGAGTAAGATAGTGAGTAGAAACAATGACAGAGACAACATTAACTATTGTTTTCCCCTGGGGCTGCTAGAAAAAGGCTCACGGATAGTGAGGCTAGTGGAGCCAGCAATATAAAATTCAGTTTCTTTGCTGCTGTGGATGCAAGTGCTCGAAATCCCTTTGGTGTGTGGTATGCAGAGAAGGGCTAGCAAACGAGGCTATGAAGTCACGTCAGTGACTACGTTTACATGCACACCATATTCCTATTAAGGTCCATATTCTGGTTAAGGCAATATTCCGAAAAAAGTGTTTACATGCTCCGCAGAGTGCTGAGCTACTGGAATATTCCCGTTTACATGTTAATCAGCATATTCCGAATAAACCTTAGTAGTAGTAGTAGTAGTAGTAGCGTCATGACAAGACGTCATCTAGGGGCGTACACAAATTGTTAACCTGTCCTGCTTCGGCGTTCCGACCGTGGTCAGAGCGCACAAGGGAGACTTATTTGTCTGCTCCAGGGCCGAAGTATCTCTCAACTTCGGAGCTAACCCCTGTCACTTTGACTGGGGTGCAGCAACTTGTAAAACAGACACGGAGAGTCCGGCTGGTAGCTTGAGGTGTCGGGCCGTTTATTTCGCACACACCAAACTTGTATAACAGTACCATTGAGCTTAACGTTTTTCTGCCTAATTCTGCTCCGGTCCCCGGCATCAACAACGTGCCTCTAGTACACATCTGCAGAACACACACACTCGCCTTGTTTTCTCTCTCTCCTCACTCGCTCCACCACCCACACACATGCGCACTGAGCTCCATCACAGACAGACATACGCTATTTGTATAACAAAGTCCTTGAAGTAGCATATTCAGGAGCATATTCCGACTAACGCGTTTACATGAGGTAACATTCAACGAGTATTACAAGGTTTCAGGTATTTTTGCTGCTCTTACCAACATACTTGTGATACGTTTTCTTTCAGATCATGGGTAGGAAATCTGGAGAGATAGTAGGGAATGGCACAGAGCCGAAGGACTGACCTTACTGCTAGGCCATCTGCGACCCACACTTGTGATTTTTGACACTTTCAAGTCGAGTAAATGTTCTATCACAAAAATTGCAAGTAAACGGCTTCTCCCCTGTGTGTGAAACAGAGTGCCTTTTAAGAGCGCCACTTTGAGTGAATCTTTTACCACAAACTGAACAACTGAATGGTTTCTCGCCTGTGTGGACAACAGAGTGTCTTTTTAGATCTCCATCTTTTGTAAAATTTTTACCACAAATTGAACAACTGAATGGCGTACCCCCTGTGTGGACAACAGAGTGTCTTTTAAGATCCCCGCTATTTGTATATCTGTTACCACATAATACACAGCTAAATGGTTTCTCCCCTGTGTGGACAATTGAGTGACGTCTAAGGTCTCCACTTTGAGTGAAACTTTTACCACAAACTGAGCAACTAAACGGTTTCTCTCCTGTGTGGACAAAAGAGTGTCTTTTTAGATCTGCACTGTCTCTGAATCCTTGACCACAAACTGAACAACTGAATGGTTTCTCCCCTGTGTGAACTCTCATGTGCATTACCATCTCTGTTTTCCAATTAAAACTCCTCATACAAACTGAGCAACTGAAAGGCTTTTCTACTGAATGGCGTAGCATGTGTTGATGTAAATTTTTCTTACGTGGGTAAACTTTACCACAAATTGAGCAACTAAATGGTTTCTCTCCAGTTTGGATTGGTTTGTCTTTCTGCAGATGTTCCTCTTGTCCCGAGCTTGTAGCACATTCAGAGGAGTTAACTGATGAATTTCCATTATTACAGTTCATATCACTTACAGGTACGTCTTTGTTTTGCAGAGGGTTCAAACCTTCCTGAGGTTCACTGGTCTCCCAATCACAGTTACTATCGTCTGTCTCAGACCCGGGCTCTGAAGAGTTTGAAGTCTCTTCATCAGTAACTGGCTGTAAATGAATGTCTGGATTAAAGTCTGTAGTTGGGTCTGATCCTTCACACTCCTCTCCTTTAGCTTCTGTTTTTGAATATTCATCTCTGATCTGATCAGTTAGGGTTTGTTGAAACTGTGAGGACTGAGGCTTCTCTTCATCATCTTCTTCTTCTTCACTCTTCACATGGACAGGAAAGTAAGTGAATTTGATGATATCAGCCTCCTCTGGCCCTTGAATCAGCTCTCCCTCCTGACTGCTCCAGAGTTCCTCCTCTTCCTCTTTAATGTGTGGTGGTTCTGGTGGGTCCTCCTGGTTCAGACTGGAGCTCCCCTCCTGCTGCTCAGGGGAAACCTCTTCATTTCTCACCATCTGTGGCTCCACGCCTGTGGAGAAAAATGAAACATACAACTCTTTGAAAAATGTAGTTTGCTGTTAACATTTTTTAAATGTTAAGATGTATTAAATGTGCACAGATAGATTGGTGGGTGACAAGAATCTTCAGATGTCCAGCCTGCTCTGCCCTGACCAGTGACCGACCAGTCCTTGAAAATATAGCCGATTAAGTGCCGATCTCAGATGCACACACGAGCAGTTTCATCCACACAAACACTAACAACTTAACATGTCAGCAGCGTAAATGTGAGGTGTCCATCAGCAGAAGAAAAAAAGGTTTGACACACAGGAGAATGACAGACCAATTCCCTGCACTTTCTCCCTCCTCACCTCTCTGCCCATGGTGGATCCATGCATCTACGCTGCCAGTATATACAGTATGTGATCATTGTTGTGATGACCATTCAGGAATCTAAAGTTAGAAGGAGGACATACTGGCTGCTGCATTGTTGTCAGAGAAGCCAGCACTTCAACATAGCATGTTTCCTTAATGTCTGATCATATAGTAAGCTCACTTTATCATTTCACTCACTACACATCTTACTGGTTGGACCCGTCTAAAATGTGCTGTGGGTTGACACACATCTGAATGACATGAAAACGCAACTGCTCAGAAACCAGTCTCTGACGGGAACTGACTGGTAAATACGACAAAGTGTTAGGTGTCAATTCTCCACTATAAGCTCTACTTTTATTTGTAGCCACAAACCCAAAGTCTCACTCTCTCTCTCTTCACTCTGTGTTCTTGATGCACTGACCCCAGGGCAGGTACAAAAACTATGTGTTAATGTTGCTGTAACCTTGAACAGCAATATCAAAAATGTATAAACGAGTAATCACAAAGACATTTAAATACAAAAGACAATTATCATGGTTTTCTTCTAAGTGCCAACATGCAGTTTGCCATGACAGAGTTTTTGTGTTTTAAAGCTGTAAACCTGCAGTCTTATAAATTCATCTTTAGTGAATGCCAAAATACATTTCACTTTGAAATACATATTTTAGTTTGTTGCAAGGATAGGATAATGATTTCTGCCCGACTCGTTTAGATTTGCTACTGTTTACCTCTTTGTGTAATTTTACCTTTTTATGTCTTAACATGCAGTTCTCTTCTCACTGATCGGTACAAGTGTCTTAATCCAAATTATATAAAATAAATGAATCATACAGAAGCCTATATATCCTTGTGTTCAGTCGGTCAGGTAAAAATAGTCAGTCCCACAAGTGGTCTCATTTGAACAAATACTGCCCCCTACCCAATATGAGTTTGACCCCCCTGACGTAGGGGATGTTTTTCGGTTTCTTTAAAGTTCAAAGTGATTTTTAATAAATAATAAACTGTACAAACCTGCTCTGTGTAACCGGACTTCAGAGTTGAAAGCAGCGTCCAGTAGTTTCTGTTTCCTCTCGTTCTCTTCTTTCAAATGACGAAGTTCCTCCTCGTACTCTGCTATCCTTTTCTCAAACAGCTCAAACGTCTCCTCGGGGGCTTCTGAGAGGTCATCATCACTGTGAAGAAAACCGAATTACAGAATATTGTCAGCAGTCGTTTACAGGTGGTAAAGTTTTCTTTATTCTATCAAGGATGCAAAACTGGATTGTTGCTGCTGCACAGAAACAGAAGTCTTGGGTTTGCCAGTTGATGAGAATCATTTTGATGGACCACAGACGCCTGCACAGAGTGATTCAAACTGCTGAGAAGACCCTCAGGTTGACCCCATCGTCTCTGCAGGACATCTACCACCGGAGAGTCTTTATAAGAGCCTGTAACATGATCAAGGACTACACCGACAGCCAACACAGGTTGTTCACACTTCTCTACCTCCTGTCGAGGGCGTGAGTGAGAACAGTCTGTTTTAGGGGTTGTTGGAGTCTTTTCATGATGTCATAGGCTCTTGTGTGAAATGCTGGAGCTTCTGGGTGACAGCTTTTATCCTCTAGCCATCAACAGACCTCATCAATTGTCCCTGCCTTCACCAACCTTGACGGAAGGCTTGGTGTCCTCTTTGCCCTGGCAACGGTTCACTGGCACACATCCTGAGCAGCTGCCCGAGAGCTCTTGGAGATGGTCGCTACCGTTGGAGGCATGACCAGGTGCTCAAAGCAGTGGCACAAGCTATTTCCAGACTCAAGAGGAGTTGCTAATAAGTATGTCCGAACAAATAGATACATCACCTTTGTCAGAGCTGGAGAGCAACCGCAGCCAAAGACAACACCATCAGCCGGCCTGCTCACATCAGCATCGGACTGGGAGCTACGAGTCGACTTGGGCAGGCAGCTCAAGTTCCCAGACTATGTGACCTCCACATCATTGACATGGTGCTTACATCTCTCTCTTCCAAGCAGGTGCTTCTAATAGAGCTGACGGTCCCCTGGGAAGATCGCATGGAGAAGGCGAATGAGCGCAAGCGGCTCAAATACCAGGAGCTGGTAGAGCAGTGTCGTATGAGGGGCTGGAAAGCTCGCTGCAAGCCTGTCGAGGTAGGATGCAGAGGCTTTGCAGGCCGCACGTTCTGCAAGGTCTTTGCACTGCTTGGCATAACAGGAGCTGCCAAAAGGAGAGCCATCAAGACCACCACTGAGGCTGCAGAGAGGGCCTCTAGGTGGCATTGGATGAAGAGGTCCGACCCGTGGGCCATTGCTGCTGGGACTCAAGCCAGGGCCTGATCAACCCTGCCTGAGGGAGGGTGTCTGATGTTGTGAGACCCGAAACACCCGATGAACTCAGGATACATCACTGACGATGTGTCCCAGCGCATCCCAGGATGTTCAAACTCTGAACTAAATACACAAACTTTATTCAAAGGAAAATATGGTTCCCTGGAACAATGTTTGGAGCTAAAAAGCTACCAGGAGAGTTACGGTTTCACTGTTGCGGGCCCCCCACCATAACTTCTCTTGTAGCATTTTATCTTCAAACAGTGTTCCAGGGACCAAATGTTCCTCTGAGGACAGTTTATGGAGAGTTATGAACATATACCACAGAATCTGTACACTTCTCCAACGTTCACATTTCTCTACCAAAACTCCGTGGTGCACCTTTAAACAAAAGAGCAAGAAATGAGGACGCACACCAGAGAGGACAGTAATCCAGCCCGTGTTCATATCAGCTTAAAGTTACACTCACAGGTCAGAGAGAGACTCCGCAGCAACAGCTGACCCAGCGGGGGGAGGAGGTCTCAACAATCCGGGTTTCCACGGCGTCGATGTTTGCTTCTCATAACTACAAAACAAACAAGAAGTGACACGCTCAATGATAGCTAATGTTCTAGCTCACACAGCCAGGGGAGCTAATGTTAGCATTGGGCTAATATGTCTACATAAACATCTACATATTTTATGAAGACAAACTATCCCCCCCCCCCCCCCCCCCCCCAACAAAAAAAAAAAACCTCACCTGTCCAACAGAAAGAGAGCAACCATGGCATCACTTTGCAGGCCCTTGGCCTCCTTCAGTTGCCTCCATCGTGGAAAAGCTGTACCGATGTTGACTCGGGTTTGTCCTCTCGCTTTATCTAATTTCCTTCTTGTTACAGCCTTCTCGGCCTCCGTCTTTCTTTTCTTGCCCTGTTTATTAGGACGAGCCGTCACCAGCAACCGCGGCAGGGGTAATTTATCCGCCATCATCAGTAAACTTTGGCTGAAACCTCAAACTACTCAGTCACACAGGTTTATTCCCGGTGTTCCGTTTCGGGTAGAGTTAGCATGTTAGCATCACAAAGTAGAACTACTTCCGGTTTATTTTTCTGTCAGTGTAATGGCGGCAGGTAACTAGAGTTTGAGGTCCACACCGCCACCTATCATGCTGGAGTGTGGGCTGGAGCATTCATTTATTGATTAGAAGAAAAACAGACCCGAATGGAATAAAAAATAAACTAATTAACTAAATGATCTTTACTGATCCAGTTTATTTTATACACTCATATCAGGCTTTATATTCCGGATCATCAATACATTTTATAACCCAATAATTCCTCCCAGCATTTTCTCTGCAGACACAGTCACACATGTATGGAGTCCCAGAAGTGATGATTGAGCAGCTTTACTTTTGTATGAGTCTAAATAGAATCCTTTGAGGAAAAAGCTGTGATCTTCAGGTTCTCAGGCGGAGCTGCATTAAACAAAGACATGATTCTGTAGAGGACATCACTGCATGGATTCAGGAACACTTTAAAGAACGTCCATGAACACAGTTCTTTGCCGCACTCTTAAATGATATCTGAAACTCTACCATGCATCCTGTCATGGCGACACCTTCTCAGAGTCCAGGGTCCTGTCCTGAGGTCTGATGACTATAAATGTGACTCTCTCTTTAGAAATCCTGGACGCTCCATTCTCTGGGCTGAAGAGAGGGACATCCAGCTTGTTATCAGCGCTCAGTTCAAAAGCAGCTTCTGTTATGGTACGTGGGGCATTACTGCACATGGCATGATGGGTAACCTGCACATTTGTGAAGGCTCCATTAATACTGAACTATATAAACAGGTTCTGGAACAACAAGCTGCCAAGTGGACAACTTCTTTATAAGTGAACTCTTTGCTTATTTCATCAACACGATGTCAAACCACATTCTGCTTCGCATTACAACAGCATGGCTCTGTCGTCAAAGAGTCCAGGTGATAAACTGGCCTTCCTGCAGTCCGGACTTGTCACCCATTGAAAATGTTGAAGCATTATGAAGCTAGAGTACGAAAAAGGAGACCCTGAACTGTTGAATAACTGAGATTCTACATTAGGCACGAATGGTAAAAAAAAAATCCACTTTTAAAATGACACAAACTGATCTCCTCAGTTCACAAAGTTTTGTTAAAAGAAAAAGTGATGCATCAGAGGGGTTAACATGACCCTGTCCAAACTTTATAGAAACATGTTGCTGGTGTCAAACTCACGTTGGTCATATACTTTTCCATAAAACACGACATGTCAACATAACATATGTTGTCTACTGTATGTGCTTCTTTCAGTTAACTGCGTTTCAGTGTTTGGCAAATCACCACATTCTCTCTTTCTTTTTTGGACATTTGACTCAATGTCCAAACTTTATAGGAATCTTGATTGTAACTTAAATGTTTAACACGAGGAGAAAACTAGGAGAGCTCATTAACTCTAAATAAAATGAGATTTTTTGAGAAAGTCATTTTATTTCATTTTCAAATCACATTTTAAAACAGCAAATGTTAGACTTTACCTTTGTGCTTTAAAGGTTCATTCATTCTGGCTGCTCTTACCAACACACTTGTGTGTTCTGAAATTGTGTTTATAAGTGAATCTTCTATCACAAACACTGCAACTAAACGGTTTCTCCCCTGAGTGTAAAATAGAGTGTTCTTTTAGACATTCACTCCGTGTGAATCCTTTACCACAGACTGAACAACTGAACGGTTTCTCCCCTGTGTGGACCTTAGAGTGTCTGTTTAGAGAACCACTTTGTGTGAATCTCTGACCACAAATTGAGCAAAAAAAAAGTTTCTTCCCCGTGTGGACAGACGAGTGTTGCCTCAGATGACTATATCGACCAAATTCTTTACCACAAACTGAGCAACTAAATGGTTTTTCTCCAGTTTGGATTCTTCTGTGTGTTTTCAGTTGTTTCTTTTCTCCAAAGCTTGTAGCACACTCAGAGAAGCCGGCTGATGTATTTCCAGTATTACAGTTCATATCACTCACAGGTACGTCTTTGTTTTGCAGAGGTTTTAAACATTCCTGAGGTTCATCTCTCTCATCCCAATCACCACTGTCATCAGTATCAGATCCAGAAAGGTGTGAAGACTTGTCAGGAGTACATTTCTGTACATCAATGTCTGGAATAAAGTCTCTGTCTGGTTCTGATCCTCCACAGTCCTCTCCATCTTCTTCAGTCTTCACAGGGACAGGAGTGGATATTGACATGCTGATATCAGCCTCCTCTGGCTCTTGAAGCTGTTCTCTGTCCTGACTGGTCCAGAGTTCTTCCTGTTCCTCTTTAATGTGTGGTGGTTCTGGTGGGTCCTCCTGGTTCAGTCTGGAGTTCCACTCCTGCTGCTCAGTGGGAACCTCCTCTTCATTTCTCACCATCAGCAGCTGGACGTCTGTGGAGAAAAAGAAAACATACAACTTTTTTTCCCATGGCCTTCATAAATTTGCTGTTTAGTGTGATGCATAATGTACCCGTTTCCTGCAACCACATCCAAATGTTTAAGTAACATAATGTGTGTTCGGTGTGTTGTAAAAATGGAAACGTATTTGTTTAAGTTATTTCTAGTTCACTGTGCACTACAGCCTTTTCACCTGTTTCACCATCTTTGGCTTGCATGCTCTCGTCTGTAGAAGCGGTTTGGAAGTTTCAAGTCGGGCATACATGTGATGTTTCATAGCCTTTATTATGTTTGAATGAGAAGAAATAAAATGTAATTATGTAAGCACTATAGGGTCCGTGTACGAAGTATAATTCATTTGCAATAGTTCATGTTTTATAATGAAACATGCACGTGTAAGGGGTATTGCCTAATTTCATTGTCCGACTTGGCGAATGCAAATATATGTTTTCGCACGTTTACTCATTCTCCCACAGCCGACTCAGCCTAATGTTGTTAACCTTGTTCAAGCCGTTTGGCGAAAATATTCTCTGAAATGAGCTACTTTCTAGCAGTCACACTTTATTTAGATTTAGAGAGTGTGAAATAATGGATACACTAGAAATGATAGTATAATGGAGAATATATCCTTTAAAAACAGGAGGTATCCAAAGTTTTGACAACCTTAATGAGATAACATTTCAGATAACATTTGGTCACTTCCAACATCTCAATAACAGACAGAAGTAGCTCAAAGTGATATTTAGTTAAAAATAAATAAAGAAACTATACAAACCTGATATGTGTAACCCGACATCATGTTTCTGATAAGAGTCCAGCAGGTTGTGTTGCTTCTCTTTTGATCGAAGTTGCTCCTCATATTCTGCTATCGTTCCTTCAAACAGCTCAAATATCTCTTCAGCAGCCGCAGTCAGTCTCTGGTTGACAAAACTTCTCAGTGTTTCCACTTTAGACATCTTTACTAAACCTCTCAGTAACTTTTGTTCAGGACAAATCCATACAAACTTGTTAGGTCGCTCTGACAAGCGCTAAAGCTAACAGCATTAGCTTCGCAATAATCCAGGATTCACGTCAATAAACTATTTAAAGTAAAGCAAGGACCACGTCAGGGTAGATGTGTAAAGTTCACATTAACGAGTGAATCCAAACAAACAGGCTTCTTTAGTTCACTTTGATTGTACATGAAAGTAGCGAGAATTAGCGTATTAGCATCGCGTAGTGCAACTGCTTCCGGTTCTTCTTCTTCGTTCAGTTTAGAGGCGCGCTACCGCCACCTGTGTTCCTGAGTAGCTGTTACTGTTCGAGGGAAACAAACAAAGTGTTTTACGAGCAGCGTATGTCTGTCTGTGAATGGCTGAGTGCGCATGTGTGTGGGTGGGTGGAGCGAGTGAGAGAGAGATATTTCCTTTATCCAATGCTTCATTCATTTCTATGAATCAAAACTTCCACCCCACGGGTCCTCAGTTTTCTGTTTGTTTTATACAATGAAACATGACATTTTCAACCTTTTCTTGTTCGAGAAATTTTGAATTGTGCAAAAATGTGCCCTCTTATACTGAGTCTTCGGCAGACATTCAATTTCTGACAAAAAATTAATCAAGCACATGAACCCAAATTATCCAGAGTGTGAAAGCTGTCACTTGTTTTTTTATTTTAAATACAAACAAATGCATTAAGATTCATTTAAGAATCAGCTGTCCTTAATATTAAAATGTATTATTTATAAATATGCATGTATGCTGCATGTTCACCACTGCCATATTTATAGCTAAAACTTATATGTGATGGCCGACCCTGTGTGGACATTAAATCATATGAAAATGATTACATATAATGTTAGACAAATTATGAGATTAATGTAGGTGAAGAAGAGCTCCTTCATTTTAAGACAAATCATATTACTGTGAATAAAATCAAGTGATTGTACGCATAATTCAGAATCTATAACAAAGAGTGATCAGGTGACAGTAGCCGTAGCTCAGTCTGTAGGGGCTTGGGTTGAGAACTGGATAGTCGCCGGTTCAAGGCCCAGTACAGACCAAGTCTGGAAGTTGGTCTGGTAGCTGGAGAGGTGCCAGTTCACTTTCTGAGCACTGCAGAGGTGCCCTTGAAAAAGGCACCGAACCCAGCTCAGGAGCGCTCGCTGTGGGCAGCCCCCTCACTCTGTCATCTCTCCATTAGCGCATGTCCATAAGATCCTGTTTGTGTATTTCAGCCTACATGTGTGTAGCATGTTCAACAACATAGAGTAAAATTATTTTCACCTTGCAGGATTAATAAAGTATACCTTCTTCTTCTAAATATGTTGAGACTGTTTGAATACATTTTTAAAAATAATACTCTGACACAGAAAATCACAGTTAATGTTGACAAAATAACAGACACAGAAATTAAAAAAAAAAAAAGGAAGTGAAATGATTATGTTGCTTCCTCTGATCTGGATACATGAGCTGAAGCACAACTTATTTTAAAGTCTTATTTTGAATTTCCACTGCTCTCGCCAACACACTTGTGTTTTTTGACATATTCTTGCCGAGCAAATTTTTTATCACAAATATTGCAACTAAATGGTTTCTCTCCTGTGTGGACAGTCATGTGTCTTTTTAGAGTTCCATGTTGTGTAAAACTTTGGCCACAAACGGAACAACTATATTGTTTCTCTCCTGTGTGCACAGTCGAGTGTCGCCTTAAATTTCCATGTAAAGCAAATCTTTTACCACAAACTGAACAACTGAACGGTTTCTCTCCAGTGTGGATTCTCATGTGTAAAAGTAAGTTGTTTCTAAGACTAAAACTTGTTTGACAAACTGAGCAGCTGAAGGGTTTCTCTCCTGTGTGAACTCTTAAATGTGACGTTAAGTTTGAGCTTTGTGCAAACCTTATACCACAGATGGAGCAGCCAAAGGGTTTCTCTCCTGTGTGAACTCTCATGTGTGTAACCATCTCTGCTCTTGCTAGAAAAGTCTTGTGACAAAATGAGCAGCTGAAACGTTTCCCCTCGGAGTGAAGTTTCATATGAGTTGTTAATGAGGTTTTTATGTAGTATCTGTTACCACAAACTGAGCAACTAAATGGTTTCTCTCCTTTTTGGATTCGTTTGTGTTTCTTCTGTTTCTTTTGGGCAAAGCTTGTAGCACTTACAGAAGAGCTAACTGAGGTATTTTCAGTATTACATTCCTTGTCACTTTCAAGAACTTTACTGTTTTGAAGAGGGTTCAAACCTTCCTGAGGTTCACTAGTCTCCCAATCACAGTTACTATCGTCAGTCACAGTCTCAGAGGAGTTTGAAGTCTCTTCGTGAGTAACAGGCTGTGAATGACTGTCTGGATTGAAGTCTCTAGTTGGTTTTGATCCTTCACAGTCCTGTCCTTTAGCTTCTGTTTTTGAATATTCATCTCTGATCTGATCAGTTTGGGTTTGTTGAATCTGTGGGGACTGAGGTTTCTCTTCATCATCTTCTTCTTCACTCTTAACAGGAAAGAAAGTGAACTTGATGATATCAGCATCCTCTGGCTCTTGAAGCTGCTCTCCTTCCTGACTGCTCCAGATGTCCACTTGTTCCTTTTTGATGTGTGGTGGTTCTGGTGGTTCCTCCTGGTCCAGACTGTGGCTGCACTCCTGCTGCTTTCGAGGAACTTCTTCACTCACCAACTTTTGCTTGAAATCTGTGAAGATAAATCATAATTGCAGAGAACTGTAATTTCCTGGAAATGTTAATAACACTGGTAGCACCTCGGATATTAATGTGCTCTTGGGTAAACCATGAAGCAGGCAGCTTTTATATGTCTAGTTTTTAATTTGTTATAATTTTAAGTCATGGAGAGAAGCTTGATTTTCTGCTCAACATATTTGTACTTTCCTACCAAAACCCATGTACAGAGTTTGAATAGAACATTTTAAGGTAGTGTCTGTGTAAAATGTTGTATCGCTCCCAGCTCTCGTCAAAGTCTGATGGGTGTTTAATGAAATCACTGTTTTCCAAAGACCGCTGATAAATTTGGCATTTCTAGCTGCTATTATGGGATTATGACAATGTAGTGGCTGCGCTGTTTCGTAATCAGTCTAGTGCACCAAGAAACATGCTGTCAAAACAGCCAAAAGAGAAAGAAAAGTAGAAGGATAATAAAACTCGAAAGTTTTACAAGAAGAGTGGCTTTTTTGCTACAGTTAAGGGCGTGTGATTGGGCGGAGAGGATGGACAATAGAAACATGTCCCAATATCAAATACAGAAAGAGTAAAATGCATACAGCAGCAGGAAAAGAAATGTAGGAACTGCAGGAAAAGGGTAAAGAGCCTGAGGAAGATCTTGTAGATTTGAACTGTTGTCCTGGTTCAATAAAATTGCCTACTGGGAGTTGAACAGAACTTTTTCCTTTTTTCCTACCATTATCAAGCCTTAAAAATCCTATGCAGATCTCCAAATGCACGTCAAACCTGCATGGTTTGGGTGAAATTATTCTTAGTAAACATGTCTGAAGGTCCTCCTGCAGACCTGCACTCTCCCCCCTCAGCTTACATAATTTGGAAAAGAAGAAGAAAAAGTAGAAAGCGTTCAACCAAAATACAGACGTCCAAAGTAACAGATATGAGAAAGGAGAAGAACGCAATCTCTGTCACACAGCGAGAGGGAGAGTGGAGGAGCAACATCTGGAGACATGCAGCGACAGCTGTCTTTGTTTTCGACACAGTCGGAGTCACTATGCACGGCAGTTAACCAAAAACGAGATAAAAAAAAAAAAAACTGGAAATAAACACACAGCGGGGCTTGAGTTCTGCTAGAAAATGATCTCACTCCTGAGAAAACTTCATTGACAGAAACAAGTACCTGAAGAACAGAGATCTATTCACCACAAGTAAGAGAACATCTTTTATTTATGTAAACAGGAAGCAACAGTTTGTTTTGGTACTATTTCAGAAGATAAGACTGACAGGACGGCTCTGTGCATGTCAAAATGGTTTTATTCTGATTCAATATTTGATGCATTTACACTCGCGTTATAATCAGATCGCTTTATTCAGTCTTGGACCTCAGCCTCTTGCTTTGTTCTCGCCCCACTGACTACACTACACTCTACACTCAGCTGAATGCAGTTTCCTGTAGCCTAACTTAATGCACCTCATAAGCCAAGGCTGCACTGCAGCAACTGCACTCAAAATATTGAAAACACATATTATGGATCCAACAATGATGACAGTTTGTGTCATACTCGGTTATTTTCAACATTTCCACAGGAAGCGTTAGCTGATTGGTCAATAGTTTAAAGTGAGAACAACAATACATCTGTACAAACCTGTTCTGTGTGCCAGGACTTCAGGCTTGTAAACATGATCCTGCAGTTTGGGTTGATCTCCCTTTAATCGTCTGAGCTGCTCCTCATATTCTGCTATCGTTCTTTCAAAAAGCTCAAATATCTCTTCAGCAGCCGCAGCCAGTCTCTGGTTGACAAAAGATCTCAGTATTTGGACTTTAGACATCATCGCACAATCACTTTGTTCTCCTGAGAAACACCGTCTATTTAGAGCTGGGGAGCTAGCCTGTGATTAGCTTCGTTGGGCACCAGGAGAAACATTAGATGTCAGACATTTTGGATAATTTGAAATGAACAAAATCTATTTAGACATGTTTTCTTTAAATAGATGTTCAGTTAAGTCTTTACGCTCCGTTTAGCCGAACTCCGTCTCCGTCTATTTCCTGATAGCAAGCTAAGCTAACAAATCCAGCGTTGTTTGCTAACAGGAGAAGAGTCTGCGATCAGGGAGACACCTCTCCTCATCTTGAAACTCTACATGAAGCCCAATAAAGCGAGTTTGCTTAGTACCTGTGGGTTTAGATCGTTAACTGTGACTATTTTAGTCAAGGTATGGAGTAGCGGAAACAGTTGGCATCTTCTTCTTCTTCGCTAGTTTAATGGCGGATCGCAACCAATGTGTAAAGATGCATACCGCCACCTACTGTACCAGAGTGTAACTTCAGGGCTTCATTCAATTTTCATTCTAAAGGTTAATGATTGATAATTTTAACCCCACCCCACCCGAAATAATAATAAAAAGTATATGTTACAATCTAAACCTGTATCTACGTCTGTTTCAACTTTCATATATCCTAGAACAACTTCCACTTCCTTCTCTTTCACCAGCCGTCCCCTGGAGTCTGTTTGAGTTTTCAAATAAAACTTAATTAACAATTGTCAAAACTCTCACACACACACACACACACACACACACAAAGCTCTGTGTGCTGCAGGCTGTGTATGGGACACACATGCAGCTCTATGGAGAGATGCAGACACCAGATCTCAAAAGGTCAGTTTTACTAAATCAAAGTCAATTGATACAGAGTTTAGTTTAGTTTCTAAATATTTTTATTCATGTAGTATACAAAGTCATAAAGTATTATCAAAAGTGTTGAGACACCTGTGATAGGCCAATATTATTTCCATCCTGAACATTATCCTTGTTTTGGAGTATATCAAATTATTCTCATTTAGGACAAAGCACTGCAAAAAGGCTTACCATTATTTTTTTGTAAGGGCAGGATGTTTCCCTATGGCCCGTCATCATATCAATATCAGGAGCAGCAGGGGTCCTAACACACGCTGCAGTCATTTCTGCTGTACTATTTACAATAGCAGGAGTAGATCAATAATAATGATCATGTCTTTGTGGGAAACAAACGTCATTTGTTTACATGTTTAAAACTAGATTAGTATGTGGCAATGCCTGGACAGAAATACAACAGTCAGAGAGACTAGATGGCTTTTTTTTATCAGGGAGGGGCTTCGATTCTGACTCTTTTGTTAACTGTAAAACAAAGGGAAGAGACACCAAACGCCTCATCACCCATAGACCTCGGCCTGCTGGAGGTGGTGCTGTGCAGCTTGAAGGACGAACTGTTCATGTCTCAGACACTGTCCTCCATGTGAAGAGTGCAACCAGGCAGTACAGCGGTCTGAAGTGGATTCACTTGGGGTGACAGGAACTTAGTGCCTGTAAAAAGAAGGCAATCATAGTCACATAAACATCAACACCAACAAATGTATTTTTACAACATATTGTGTATTGAGTAAAACCTTACATGTTCTTAAAGAAGCTTGACTGGTGTCTCACCACTGCCTCCTTCCTGTCAGGTCTTGTGAACTGGGCGCAGAGTTTCTCTGGTACAGAGACTGTGTCCAGGAACTCCTGGTATGGACAGGGGTCTTCCACAACATGGAGGAAAAGCAGCTCCATCAGAGTGTCCATGTAGCCTTCAGTGAACAGATAAATTAGAGTTAACACCATTTTCCACAGATGAATAATGATGCCACTCATATTTCTAAAAACAAATGACCTGGAGTAGGATGACTCTTCAGTGAAGTCCCCATGTTTATATTTAGGACACACAATAGAGAATCTGAGTTCAGACTCTTATGACTGGGGTGGAGCTCGCCCTTGGACCATCAGGGAAAAGCCATGAAAGTGCCAGTCTCACATGACACACTTCTGTTAGGAGTCCGAGCCTGAGCACAGAGAAAGGGCTCTAGATTAAACTTTTTCTAATGAGCAGCAAAAGCAAGCAACTCTTATTAAAATGGAAGAGCAACAGCTTTCTATTAAAAGAAGCTAAAGTCCAAAACTGTCACATCTAAAAAAAACTGCAGTTCTGACATTTTTATCAATATTATTAAAATACATTTAATACCACTTCAATAAATCTGATAAAGAACATTACATTTAGAACATTTAGTAGCACATCATGCTGCACATTGGACTCACCTTTGCTTCTCCTGCTTCATGTGAACCCGTCCAGCAGCATGTTTGGTGCTGACTGGTTCTGTCTCTCTGCTCAGTTTAGGCTGAAACAGAACAAATGCTCTATCACCATTCTACTTCATCCCAGCTGTTGTTTGGATAATACTCGTGCTTATTAACACTTCAGTGTGTTAACAGCAGCTCATACCCACTTCAACCTTTTTTACACTTCAATAGACAACAAATATAACATATCTATAATATACTTTATGGTTTTATAGTTTTTAACAAACAGCAGTGAGGTGTGAGTGGCTCTGTGGAGCTATAAGAGCACTCACACACTCAGTGTGAGACGACCATCTCCCTCTTTATGTTAAAAAAAGTACATTTCAAGAAAACGCTGATCTACTGTTTAGTGAATAAACCTGGTGCAGACCAGTTTTGAAAGACTCCTCAATTCTTGACCACAAGTGAGCAGAGGAGCTGTGCAGCGTGTCTCTAGCCCGCACCTTCATAAGCTGTTCTGAAGTTATTACAAGAAGAACAGACATAACTCAAATGTCGAGGATATCATCTAAATATTCTGCTTTGTCTGACAGGATGATCGGACGTCTCTAATTTATTTGATTAAGTTTAGATCTCTCACTAACCCCTCTGTGTGGCACAGATGAAAAGATCCGACCTGCTGTATCACTCTGCAGGAAGTATGACAAACACGTTGCTGAATATTCTAGTAAACGAACATATCCTTTAAAACAGGAAACAGAAGAGTACACTTTATAAAGAGCTGATGGTTTTATTTGTGCATTGTGCTCACAGCCCTGGTACAGGCTAATGTTACCAGCCAAGCATATTAGCATTACAGCGCGGCCTAACTATTGTAATATTCATCACTTTAGCAGCCTATTGACAGAATCTACAGGAGCGCAGGATAACGTTAGGCAGCAGGAAAAGAGCGCACATGAACAACGGAACACAGCGCTGTTAGCATTAGCGCTAAGCTAACAGCTAACCATAACCTCCAGTATGTGCGCTCTTTTCCTGCTTCCTCACGTTTATCTTCGCCAACTTCAATTACCTAGCTAGAGCAGTTTCTTTCCCCATAACATTAACCAAGCAGTCATGTAATTGTTAATAAACTGCCTATTACCAACATACTATTTATTCACTCACCTCAATATTCAAAGGACTTGCTGTCTGCAGCAGCTGCTGCTGTGACTGTCCTCCTGTTGTTGGCACCGGGAGAGCAACGTCTGGCACTGCATCGGGTTTTATCTTGGCCAATTTAGAAAAACCCAGATCCACTTCAATGATGTTGGGGGACATCACGATCTGGTAGCCCCAAAGCACGCAGCCACTGACGCCTAATATCCAGGTCCGCTGGAAAACTGTACAACTCGGAGCTGCTACTGCAGCCACGGCAGAAACTGCAGACCCATCCTGGCCACTATCTTATAGGTTAAATACTCTAAAAACTAAATGCTAAATCAAACAACTAACTAAGTTTCCTAAAAGTCACTGTGGTAAACTACGAGCTGAAGCTAACCTACAATTAAAGCTAAGCCACTAGCTAACCAATATTGAAAAGATCTAACTCCTGCCTACAACCTCCAACTAACTCCTAAATACTATAAACTCACAACTCTGAAATATACACCAAATGAATCTATGCTAACAGTACAATACAACTACTAAATCACTAAAGATGTTAATCACACACCTCTCCAATCCACTTGACTCCTCCACTCTGACAGTGTGCCGCATGATGACGAGGCTTTTATAGGTTTGATGACGTAGGCGTGTACTCTTACGTAGGCATGTACCGGCCTCAGCCCTCAGAACGTTCAACGTGACAACAGTAACTAGGCACATTTCTCAAACAATATATCGATGTTCAATACTTTGTACTCAAATGTCGAGATTGGGACCTGACTTGATCCACATCACTACTTAATGCTCAAATACAGAGGTATATAGCTCAAAAAGGTGTTTTTTGGGTTTAGTTACTCTTTAAGTGTAATTCCTGAATATTTTCTTAACATCAAAGGTCTTATGACGTCACGATCTGGAATATCATGACATCACAGACCACAGCAGTTTGCTTAGACAGCAACTTGAACTGAAGTCAAACACAAAGGAGGACTTCATTTATTTTACAGCAGGCAAGACAAAGGAGGTATCATGGACACATCCAACTCAGAAATGAGCCAGGTCCTTAGCGAACTAGAGAAGGCCAAGGAAAATGAAAAAAAATTAATGGCCCAGAATAGAGATTATCAAAGAACCATCTCAGACCTGGTTAAGGCCAAGATGTCTTTAAAGACAAAAACGGAGCAGGTGGAAAGATTAGAACAAGCGCTCAAAGAGGAGAGAGCCTCTAGACTAAAGATGCAGGCAGGATTTAAAGACGAGCAGCTTCTGAAAGCTCAGGAAACCAATGCCTCAGCTGAGAAGATGTATGCTCTTCAGAGGATATGCAAACAATTGGAGGACAAGTGGAAAATAGAGAAAGCGATCAGAGAGGAGAAAGAGCGCGTGATAGCAAGTTGTTCCTTTAAACATTTGGAGATCAAAACACTGATGCTGTCTAAAGAGACATTAGCTAATGAGGTGAGTAAATTAACAGGGTTTAAAAATCACGCGTCAAAAGTTATTCATGATCAAAAAGAGGATTTGAGACGTCAGGAGAGGGAACAGGAAGCGACATTAGATGAGCTGAAAAAATCAACAATAGAGACAACAATGTACCGTTCAAAGTCAAATCAGTTATTCCGTCAACTAAATACATCACGGGAAACAGCTGCAAGTAAAGATAAAGAACTTAAAGACACGCGAGAGCAAGCAGAAAACTACAAGTCACAAATATGTATGTTGGAAATGGAGAACTCCAATTTAAATAATGCCATTCGTTTGTTAGAAGATTTGCAGGAGGCTGACAAACAAATGTTTGAAAGAAATAATTCCATGGCAGATGAAAATAAGGAACTGAAAAAGACTGTGAAGAAACAAAACACAAGGATCATGAGACATGAATGTAGGCTTAACAAGTTAAATTCCCTTTATGAAAAGCTGAAGAAAAAGGAGAGAAGAAGCACAGAAGAAGTCTTAATCTGTGATAGGGAGATGACATCCCTTTGGGACATGATGGAAGAGGTAGAGGGCGACCAAAGAAGGAAAATCATTCAAATTGAGATGATCAAAGCTGAGAGAGACCAAAGTATCAGAGACCTGATCCAAGTTCAGGAGGAACTGAACAAGAGCAACAAGGTCATAGAGGAGATAAAGACCACTTACCACACGCTGGAGGTAGAAAATGATACAACACATGAAGAGCTGGCAAAGATGACAAGTAAATATGACTCTTACGAGAATAATCTTGAAGAGCTCAAATCTGAGCTGGGACAAATAAAGGCATTGCAGGAGACCTCTTCAGCGACTTTTAAGAAAACGCTGTGTAAGGAGGTCACAGAAAAAGAACAATTGAAGATTGAATTAGTTCACCTTCAAGAGCTGGTAGTACAGCTACAAAAGAAGATCCAAGATCTTCAATCTGCACGGATTGAGCAAGAACAGACAATCGGAGAGATTTCAATGCGAAACTCAAAGCTTGAGTTTGAGTCTCGTCTCAAAGGCATAAAGACTCAACAGGAGAAAACAAGGGACAAGAAGGAACCGTCTCCAAGATTTCTTCAGGTGATTTATGAGCAGCAGCAACAAGATAGGAAGTTCAGTGAAAAAAAGAAAGTGCTTTCCTGTAAGGACAAGGAGGTTGAGAGTTTGAATGCAATGCAGCTCCACCAGCCTGTTGCCGCTGTAGAGAAGCTCCAGAGGTGTAGATGGAGGAACACTGAGCTTCAGAAGCAGATAGTGTTGAAAACAGTTTTACTTGATACTTACGAGGCGAAGTACGAGACTGTTGAAGAAGAGAACACAATCTTGAAAGCTGACATAAGCAAGCTCAAGCAGGAGCATTGGCACACATCAAAGTCCACACCCTTGCTTCCTGTCTCTACAAAGCCCAAGTCACCCCCTCAAGACAAACCAAAGGACGGTGTATTAAGACACACTCGCTTTCCCCTTAAGACCAACTCTCAGATTCCAGTCCTGCCAAAGTCACCCCCTCTGCCTCCTATCAAAAATACATTCCAGTGTCAAGACACTCAGATAAAAAAAGAAGACCTTCCACCTCAGCAAGAGTATGGACACAAATCAAAGTCCACACCCTTGCTTCCTATCTCTACAAAGCCCAAGTCAGCCCCTCAAGACAAACCAAAGGACGGTGTATTAAGACACACTCGCTTTCCCCTTAAGACCAACTCTCAGATTCCAGTCCTGCCAAAGTCACTCCCTCTGCCTCCTATCAAAATTACATTCCAGTGTCAAGACGCTCAGATAAAAAAAGAAGACCTTCCACCTCAGCAGGAGTATGGACACAAATCAAAGTCCACACCCTTGCTTCCTATCTCTACAAAGCCCAAGTCACCCCCTCAGGACAAACCAAAGGACGGTGTATTAAGACACACTCGCTTTCCCTCTAAGACCAACTCTCATATTTAATTAAAGAGCGCTCCACAGCGTTAATTTCCACACAATATTATTATCTTGTGCACAAGATATCATCTAACTTGATAGATAATTATCCAACACTGCAACCACAAGATAATAACTTAACAAGATATTTTAGTTTTTTTTATTTTGGGGGATTTCAGTGACTCGGTACATTGGATGAAGCAAATTTCTTAGATGAAACTCCTTGTATTTCCTTTACAAACACCATGGCAGTAAAAATACGGTCCTTGAGTGAAGTTTGCACGCCTCTGTTTCTGCATGGGTTTACTCCGGGTGCTCCGGTTTTGTCCCTAATCCTTAACATGCAGATTAGAGAGAGACAGAGTTATGGGAATGTTACCCCCTATAGGTGTTCAAAGAGACCCATAAATGTCATCTAGCTGCTATCATCATACGAAGCAAATCAACAATTATATAAAATAAACATCAAGATTCATGATTAACTTTATTTGTCCCACAAAGTGAGACATTTGTCTTGGGCTCTTCCCCCCCTGGAGCAGTCAGGAGAGAGAGAGCAGGTTCAAGTATCACAGGAGGCTGATATCATCAAATTCACTTTCTTCCCTGTCCCTGTGAAGACTGAAGAAGAAGATGGAGAGAACCTTCAGTCCTCACAGCTTCATGAAAACTAAACTGTAGAGAGCAGAGACACACATCATTTGAAAACAGAAGCTGATGTAGAGGACTGTGGAAGACCAGAACCAGACAGAGACTTTAATCCAGACAGTCATTTACAGCCAGTTACTCCTGACAAGACTTCACACTTTTCTGGATCTGATACTGATGACAGTGGTGATTGGGAGGAGAGTGATGAACCTCAGGAAGGTTTAAACCCTCTGCAAAACAAAGACGTACCTGTGAGTGATATGGTATGTCGTACTGGTAAAATATCAGTTCGCTCCTCTAAATGTGCTACAAGCTTTGGACAAAAGAAACTACAAAAACAAAAAGAAATCCAAACAGGAGTGAAACTTTTGAGTTGCAACAAATTCAGCTGTTCACTTTGTAAGAAAAGTATTTCTTCGGGAGCAGCCGTTGTGAAACACATGAGGACCCACACTGGGGAGAAACCCTTCAAGTGTTCAGTTTGTGGTAAAAGATTTGCACGAACTGAAACTCTTAAACGCCACTTGGCAGTTCACACAAGAGAGAAACCATTAAGTTGTTCTGTTTGTGGTGAAAGATGAGCACAAACTGGAGATCTTAAACGACACTTGGTTGTTCACTCACTATTTAAAGGCGCCTTTCAAAACACTCAAGGTCACCTCACAAAGCAGAGATAAAAACAACAAAGTAACAACACATCAATAAAATTAACATAAAGTGTTTTGAGATGAGATTTTAAAATGGAGAGAGAGTCAATACTACGGATGTGTGGTGGGAGGGAGTTCCTATCTTAACGATGGTCAGACTCCAAAATGAGTCTTCTTTCAGTTTGATCTTTTCAGCAGACAAAGCCACATGATTAAAGTAATTCTGCTTTATTTTGTCAGTAATAGTTGTTTTGCATGCACCGTTAACCTGAGCTGTTTGGTTTACACAGACTTCTCTGGGGTTCAGTTTTTTTAACATGTTTCTGCATGCAGAACCAAGATGTCAAATGAATGTTGAGATAGATTTTGTTGCTTAAATCAGTTTTCAAGTTCTCATCTTTGTCCTTTGGACTGTTTACATACAACAACAAACCTTCAAGAAACCACCTGTAGGAGCCAATTAAGTGTGTGTGTATTCATGTATTGTATTTCAATGGGTTTGGTTTATATGTTTATTTATTTACTTAATTTGGACACTAGGTGGTGATATTTGATCATTTGGGTAATTGGTCAGCTGGTTTGGTTGAGTGTTTATATGCCACAGGTGAACAGGAAATGTGGGCGTAGGTGGTGGGAGCATACGGTTCTTACCATAACCAACGTATTTAACCTAACAGACGAACGACAGCAAACCTTAGCAGTATCACCTCATCATATCATCATCACGGTTTGTCTGCTTCATATGTTACAATAAACTGGAACTTCACAACGTAATTTAATTTTGGACATTTGTTTATTTTATGCGTCAAGAACTTTCCATACACCTATGCAAGTGACATAAAGCAAGATTAGAAATTTGGACATTAGATATTCACTACACCACCCCTACATTTTCCCCTGCCCCGCTCAGAAAGGTCATTTTAGTGAGGTAGAAAAATGTCTCTTCATTTTGTGGAAATAGTCATTCAAAAATGTTGCTGAAGTTGTTTTGCACTACAGCTTTGTACATAAATAAGCACTTTGTTCTAAACATGAAATAAACAATCTTGTTTGCAATATTTCTATAATTGTGTTTTGTAAATTGGTACGTTGGTCATGATATTTACTGACCCACTTACAGAGTGTTTTATGAAACATTTCAGCAAAATATCCAACAAGAGCAGAGGTTGTGATACACAAGGATCCTACATTTCCAGTTACAGTGAAGAAAACTACAACGAAAGAGAAGTCCACTTAATTAGTCGGGATAAAACGGAATGGAACAAACATCTGGAGTTTTGTTTCACAAGCATGAAGTCGGTAGTTTGGTGCACGACAAGTGAGGGGATGTCAGTCGAGTATGTGAAAACAGTGTTGTCGAATGTGTGTCGAAAACTGAGAGGGCACATTTTTGCAGAATTCAAAATTTCTAGAACAAGAAACAGTTTCATGTCATGTTTCATTGTTTAAAACAAACAGAAAACTGAGTAAATGTGGGGTGGAAGTCTTGACTGGGGGCGGCAGTAGCTCAGTCCATAGGGACTTGGGTTGGGAACCAGAGAGTTGTCAGTTCAAGTCCTGATGTGGACCAAAATATGGAAGTTGGTCTGGTAGCTGGAGAGGTGCCAAACCACTGCCCTTGGCAGGTTTTATGGCGTATGTGACACAATTGGAAGTAAAAATGTGTCACAGAGTTAATAATTTTGCATCTGTTTTTACAACAGAATTATTATCAATCCTTTGGGCATTGTACTGGATCGAGGATGTCAAACCAGCTAAAGTAGTAATTTGTTCAGACTCAGCTGCAGCCCTGATGTCCTTAAGAAGAAGGAGATCGACATCTCGACCTGATATTGTGAATGACATTTTAATTACTTTGTTTAGAGTTGAAAAACTGAACTGTGAAGTTCGATTAATCTGGATTCTGGGGCATTCTGGGGTCATGATGAAACTGCCGACAGCGTTGCAAAATCCGCTGTAAATCGAATTAATACAGATGTGAATGTTCCATTTGGAAAAGCTGAATACAGAAGTAGAATCAAAGAAGGGCTCGAGCAGGAGTGGCAAGAAACTTGGGAGAAGGAAAAAAGAGGGAGACATTATTTGAATCTACAACCTTTGATTAGGAAGTTGGTCAGTTATTCTGGAAACAGGAGAGATGTAGGTCAAATAAGTCGACTGAGGTTGGGACACTGTGGGTTAAACCAATATTTACACGATATAGGAAAACATCCCTGTGGACTGTGTGAATGTGGCAGTGCTGAAACAGTTTTACACATATTATTACAATGTAAAAATTACACATTACAAAGAAAGGAATTATTTAAAACATTATCCGACATGGGAATATCTTATTTTCCAGTTAAAACGTTGCTTGGCCAATACGAGCACCACCACTTGATGATTATTCACTATCTAGACTACATGCAACAAAATTGTTTTCAAGAATTTAAGTTGTTTTGTAGAATGACTTATTTCCTGTCTACCTGTGGAGGGAAGTAATACGCCTAGATGCGTCTAAACTGCCGGAATATTTACAAGAAGAAGAATAACCGGAAGCAGATACACTAGGCGATGCTAACCTGCTAATTCTCGCTACTTTCATGTACAATCAGAGTGAACTAAAGAAGCATGTTTGTTTGGATTGACTTGTTAATGTGAATTTTACACGTCTATCCTGACTTGGTCCTTTCTTCGCTGTTACATTTACTTTAAATTGTTTAACGTTTGACTTGAATCCTGGGGCAACGCGAAGCTAATGCTGTTAGCTTCAGAGCGACCCAACACGTTTTAACGGACTGTGTGTGAAAGAAAAGCTGCAGAGAGATCCTGTAAAGATGTCTAAAGTCCAAATGCTGAGAGCTTTTGTAAACCAGAGACTGACTGCAGCTGCTGAAGAGATATTTGAGCTGTTTGAAGGAACGATAGCAGAATATGAGGAGCAACTTCATCGATCAAAAGAGAAGCAACACAACCTGCTGGACTCTGATCACAACCACGATGTCCGGTTACACATATCAGGTTTGTATAGTTTCTTTCTTTATTAAAATCACTTTGAGCTGCTAATAAACACACTGCAACCTGCTGTTGAAATGTTGTAAGAGACCCAATATGAAATGTTATCTCATTACGGGTTTCAAGGTGTTTTTAAAGGATATATTCTCCATGTTTTGAATGATCGATAGTCTCTGAAAGTGTTGAAGCTTTAAAGAAACAAACACCTTCATCTTTCTCAGAAGACCGGTGTTTAGACAGAGGAGTGAATCCATTCAAAGTTGCAAACAAACTCATTCACTGTTTAAATTGCAAAAATATGTTGCCAGCACTTTCACGTTTTTGATCATCATATTGAGGGTTTAAGTTCTGGTTTGGTGAGAACCCTACAGCTCACTTCCAAAGAACCAGTGCGTCTGGTGTTTTGGTTTAACAAGTGGCTCTGGTCCTTTTTCAAACTGCTCCCTCCACACCTGCACTCTGGTATTGAGTGAATTTCCGTTGTTGTGAAGGTGGAGGGGATAAATGCACCAGCAAGCTTTGGGACAAACTTCTCTCAATCCCCCAGAAAAAGGAACCTGTGTCACTATGGTTTTATGTCACCTAAATAATAAATCTACATAAATACCGTTTAACAGACTCATTCAAATCACTCCACAATCGAGGTGTAACAGGACTCAGAGGTTATGATTCGATTCGTAACTCGGTTTTGGGGTTACAGTTCTACATACCATGAGTTCAACACAACAGGAAAACAGCAACAGAGCATAATTCTAGGTAGCTCTAATTTATTTCATCTAATGATCGACGTGTTTCAAACTATGAAAGGTGTTACACCCGATCAGCAAGTCAGCATCAGTTGATTATTGGAGGGTTTGTCAACCCCTTCCTACTCCACAATCAGAGATTTGTGAATGTTAAAGCAACACCTGTTAAGAGTCCTCACAAATAACTCTTTGTTCAGTTTTTCATTTCACATATATGTGATAAGCAGGGCTGCCCCTGGCCAGAGTGAGGCCCTATGCAACTTTCAAAAATACTGCGCTTGTAGCGATACCGCATGGCCGTCAGGCGAACTGCACCAGTAACCTGTTGCTCGTACGTAAACAAACAAGCATCAACATCGCCCCTGAAACACTGGATATTTACCGGCATAATGTTTACAGGGGAGGTAAGTGGTCATACACATGTGACAGTCTGTGAAGGAGTCTGTGTGTCTCATTCTCCATCCTACAAACGACAGTCTCAGCAGGCACTGACTGAGAGCAGGAGTGTGTGATGAGTTTGTCCGCCTGTGAGAGCTCCTAGGACGGATATAAGTGTTGTGATGGCGGCCTCTGGCTGTGCAGGTGAAGACCGGGAGTGTGTGATGAGTTTGTAGTTTGTACTGTTGATTTCTGTAAGCGGAGCGGAGTGAGGAGGACGTTGAGAACGTAAATAAAATGACACTGCCTGGAGCTTTAGCGGAGAATCTGTCCCGGGCAAATTGTATACAGGCAACACAGATAGACAGTGAACATCTACTTTTTCACATCAGTTAAACGTTCGCTTATTAGTGGGTGATAAAAAACGATTCATACATGTAAAAAGTTACATATATCTGTAACTTGTAGCTATATATAAATCATTAGGCCATCAGGCGAACTGCCTAACATGCGGTATCGCTACAAACGCAGTATTTTTGAAAGTTACATACAGCCCCTTTAAGGAGGCCCCCCATGGGCCAATACACAAAGTTAAATGCAGGGTTGGTAATTTCCTCCGCACTTTTTAAGATTTTGGTTGAAACTGTCTTTAGGTCCTGACAGAAATGAATAACTCATGTGCTCTGAAAAAGAAACAAAGAAAATCTGTCATCTGTAGCAGTTGTAAGCACGTAAAAACTTCGACCAATGTCTGCACTCGGTATGAGTTTAATGAAACAATCATACCTCCCTATCTCCCTGCTCTTTGTCTACCCTATGCATGCACGAGCTTTTGAGGGAGCATAGCGGGGAGGGGGTGGGTGAAGAAAGAGCATGGAGGGAATGCTACTTTCAAAATCATGCTAGTTTTAGAAAATTACCAACCCTGCCTTTAATGGAGCACCAAAATAAATCCATTACAAAATGTCTTTTTAACTTAACAACCTTTATTTGTAACAGTAAATTATAACTTTGGTAATGATGGTAATGTTCAGGATGCTGCTTCTGTACCTGTACAACTGCTGTGTGATGCAGGGTCTGAAATTAACACCCGCCAAGCGCCAAATGCGGGTAGAATTTCCATTTGGCGAGTACATTTCAGAGTGCTATCCGCCACAGGGCGGGTAAATGTTTTACCAAAAAGTCATAAAAACTATGCTATGAGTATAAACCGCGTTTGATGTAGCTGCAGCTACTTTGCCCTGCTCCTCTCTCTGCTTTCATGACTGTCAGCATCGCGGAGCACGCTGAGACACACCAACATACATTTCAGTGCAAACGCACACTGGAGCTCCTGCCACCACGTGCGGCACGTCCCTTTTAACTTATAGTTCATCAGCACACAGTTGATCCGTGATACGTACGGACCGAGTTGGGAACACACGTGATCCGGTCAAACGGTCGGTTCGACTTTTCTCCGTTCACTCTCACCGTGTCTGCAGCTAACGTAACGATAACAACATCATCTCACAGTCGCTCTAGTCTCAGTCTGTGAACTTCTCCACTCAGACTCTGTGAAACAGCGCTGAGTTATAAACACTGCAGATAAAGTGCACGCTAAATGCACGCTCCACTTTTCACTTCCATCGCGCGCAGCAGGAGCAGTCAGAGATACACACACGTCCAATAATACACAGGCTGATTATATTAAGTGTCTAATATTGTCAAAGCCAAATCAAGAGAAAACTTGTTTTGTGGAATAATAATTTATTATACTCTGATGGATTTTAGTTTTTAGTCTGTAATGTTGTAATGCAGAGGGGAGCAGGGGGGAGCAGGGGGGGTCAGGGAACTACCTATTTAAAAAATAAAGGCCAGCAAATATATTTTTTAAATTTCTCAATTTCCTGATCTGATAAAATGATTGAAGCTGTGACTAAAATCACTTGATTCAACAGAACATAATGCCTTCTCAATTAAATGTACTGTAACAGATGTGTATGTGACACAAAAACACAATTTGTTTTTTGGGCTGGTAAAAATATGTTTGGTCTGGTTGCTGCCTCTGTACCTGCAGACCTGCAAGTTGAGGGACCTAAACATACATAAAGCAGACTTTATGTATGTTTAGGTCTCCTCTCTCTCCTCCAGCTGATACATTACGTACATGCGCTGGACTGGTGCGCTGTCTGTGCGCATAAGAAAAAAAAAAAAGTCCAAACATGAGGCCCCTTATTAATTATGAGGCCCTACGCAAGCGCTTGTTCCACATATAGGGAGAGGCGGCCCTGGTGATAAGTATATTTTCACATTATAACTGATGTCCACGTCGCTGTTGATTTGTGCTTACAGTAAACTACAGTTTTCAAAGAGTTGTATGTTTCATTTTTTCCGCAGAAGTCGAGCAGCTGATGGTGAGAAATGAAGAGGAGGTTCCCTCTGAGCGGCAGGAGAGGAGCTCCAGACTGAACCAGGAGGATCCACCAGAACCACAACACATTAAAGAGGAGGAGGAGGAACTCTGGAGCAGTCAGGAGAGAGAGCAGATTCAAGGGCCAGAGGAGGCTGATATCATCAAATTCACTTTCTTCCCTGTCCCTGTGAAAACTGAAGAAGATGATGGAGAGAAACTTCAGTCCTCACAGCTGCATGAACACCAAACTGAAGAGGGCAGAAACACAGATCCTTTGAAAACAGGAGCCGATGGAGAGGACTTTGGAGGATCAGAACCAGACAGAGACTTTAATCCAGACAGTCATTTACAGCCAGTTACTCCTGACAAGACTTCACACTTTTCTGGATCTGATACTGATGACAGTGATGATTGGGAGGAGAGTGATGAACCTCAGGAAGGGTTAAACCCTCTGCCAAACAAAGACGTACCTGTGAGTGATTTGAAATGTAATTCTGGAAATATATCAGTTAGCTCCTCTGAAAGTGCTACAAACTTTGGACAAAGGAAACAACTGCAGAAAGACAAAACAATCCACACAGGAGAGAAACCATTCAGTTCCTCAGTTTGTGGTGAAAGATACCAGACAATGAAACATTTACATAACCACATGATACGCCATTCAGTAGTAACAGCCCTCAGCTGCCCAGTTTGTAAGAGGAGTTTTAACAGGAAATCACAGATGGTGACGCACATGAGAGTTCACACAGGAGAGAAACCATTCAGTTGTTCATTTTGTGGTAAAATGTTTTCTCGACATGAAAATCTGAAACGACACTATGTTGTCCACACGGAGGAGAAACCCTTCAGTTGTTCAGTTTGTGGTAAACGATTCGCTCAACGTGTTTATCTTGGACGACACTCTGTTGTCCACACAGGGGAGAAACCGTTTAGTTGCAGTGTTTGCAATCAAAGATTCACTCGGCATGGTGCTGTCAAAAACCACAAGTGTGTCAGATAGAGCAGCAGAAATACAAAAAAACGTACCAGATTGAACTCATTGAACGTCAACTTTGAAGTACACAGACAACACTTGTTGTTTTAAAAACAAAAAATGTGAATGTTTCCCAATTACGCCAATTATTTTGAGTTGATTTGAAGTTGGCATCTCGAAGATTTGTGTATTATTTTTGGTCCAACAATAAATCTTCAATTGACGAACAAGACGTGTCTCTCTGCTCTTCCCAAGTTTCTTTTTCTTGTACCTAGACGACAATGTTTTGTGTCTTAGTCTCTAATCTTCTTACATGGGTTGTTTTGAATAAGTGCATGGTTAAGAAAGAAAAAGAAGATTAAAGTCTGAATGCTTAATTGGGTAATATTGTAATCTGTTAACCGCTGGACTGATATGAATATTCATTGTGTGTGCTTGTGTAAGAGAAATACAAAGAGAGATGGAATACATTTAGAATAAGAATACATTTGACTTTGGTAAAAAGTACTACACAATGACTCCATTTGAAGCCCAGCATGAAAACCTCACTTTATTTAAACAGTGTAGACGTTGAGGAGGACTACTCTACTCTCCAGTTTTCTTATTAATGAAATTAACTATGGGGGGATGATTTTGATGCATTTCCTTTTTTTAGTAAAAATAATAAGTTTTTTTTGTTTACAATCAGAACAGAAGGAGAACTGAAAGTCCTTCTTTCAAAGTGTATACTTTAGAAATACTAAAGAGACATAGAAGGTCTGATTGATACACTTGAACAGCTTTGTATAAAATACAGCAAGGTCAGACATCAGTTGGGGTGTCTGAAAGAATATTTTGAAGGAGTCTGAAAGCTCTGACCAAAGTAACAGAAAAAACAAACAAATCCAAATGGGAGAGAAACCATTCAGTTGCTCAGTTTGTGGTTACAGATATTTAAAACACTGCACTTCATGAGAAAACATCCATCAGGTTTGTGAATGTGGACTTGAGCAAACAGTTAAACCTGTAATGTGCCATGCTCGTATAAAACAAACAGAGAAAAGGTTTTAAGAGGGAGCTGAGGAAATGTAGGGTGGAAGTATTGAGTTTTAAAATGTATTGATGATGAGACATGTAAAGCCGTTGATAAAAGAAACTGGATCAGTAAAGAGAATGTGGTGTATTTATTTAATCCTTTGGGGTTCTTTTTGTTACCACTTCGGGGTTTAAAAGTGAATAAAACATGTAGATCTATAGACATGGATACATATGTTATTATTACTTTACTTAGTTATTTTATGGTCGGAAGTGTAACACTGCAGCCCTCCTAAATACTCCGGAACAGCAGGTGGCGATGTGATCCTTTATATTGAGGTTGCATTCCGCAATACTCTAGAAAACGAAGAAGAAGTTTCCGGGTGTCTCCCAGTTAGCATGTCTGTTTGTGTGCTAACGTTGTGTGTTATCAGAGTAATGTTAGAAAAGCCGTCAGAGTTTTCTTGTCCTTCTCTGACTCTTCTCTCAAATGTCCGGGTTTCAGGATCTTAAAGATTTATTCAGACGGCGGCTGCTCGCTGCGGCTCACAGAGACCCGAGAGGACCAACAACAACATGTGGATACGAAGAGGAGCTCCTCCGACAAAGAAAACTGCTGGATGTGATTTTAACTCCTGAAATAAAGCTGCAGAGAGCAGGTTAGTGTTCTTTTGTGTTTCCTGCTCATGTTTCAGGGAGCAGAGCCTTTAGCTAACGTCCATAGACGCACACAGCACAGTGTTAGCCGCAGCTAGCTCCTGCTAACAACATCACCGAGTTTACTGGACTGAATGACTCTTTCGTGGCTGATTAAAAGATAATAATAATATGTCTGATGCAGATCAGATTATTTTGGACAGTGGTGAAAGTTTTAGGTGTAAGTTGAGGTAGCTGTTTTTAGCAGTTAGCAGGAAGTCTCAGGATAGCTGGTTAGCTCAGAGTTGACAGACAACAGAGTTAGCATTGAACCCTACAGTAGCTAACATGGACCAAACACTGTCAGGTCTCTTTACTCATCATCAGGGTTAGGTTTGACATTCACATTCACTTTATTCCCCCCCGCTGTGGTTAGTTGTTTTCCAAAGCTACCAGCCACTCAGGACTCAGGACCTGCCCCAGTTTTGTTGGGAAATTACGTTTTGCGATATCAGCGTTTCTGCTAAAGAATATTAAAATAATATATTTACATTCATTGCATTCAATTTAGCAAACAGTAATCCAGCACAGACCACATTAACTGATCTGATATTTCAATATAAATGTAGCTCATAATGTGCTAAGATGTGACGACACGTAGGAGCTTTTTGAAGTATAAAATAATCAATAACTATTTTGGTGTTGTTTCTGCGTGCTGCTTATTTACATTACACTACATGTTTCTGCTGGGCTTAATCATAATTTTATCGTTATAGCGATATGAGCCGTCGCAATAAACACATTGCTTAAATCTGAATTTTTGCAATGAATGTAGTCAAGTAAAGCTTCCTCGCTCAGCATGTGTACATGTTGTATGGAGGCCTGTGTACATGTTGTATGGAGGCCTGTGTACATGTTGTATGGAGGCCTGTGTACATGTTGTATGGAGGCCTGTGTACATGTTGTATGGAGGCCTGTGTACATGTTGTATGGAGGCCTGTGTACATGTTGTATGGAGGCCTGTGTACATCTTGTATGGAGGCCTGTGTATAATGCCGATGCTTTCACACTATTTTGATGAAGTCAGATGAGGCTAAAACAAGCTATCAGATACTCTTGGATCAATTAGTGCCAAATTAGTAGAGAAATAAAAACTGTATATTTTTTTTAGGTTTAGAACAGACATTTAAATATTGTTAGTTAGAGGCACTGATAGCCTTGTGGTTAGTGCGCATGTACAAAGTAGGGCTGGGAAATTAATGGAAACCGACATTCAGAACCTTTAACCGATGTAATCTTGCCCATGTCGATTATTTCGATTATTTTCAGGGTAGAGTCACGTGATGAAACGTACAATCCGCGACATGGAAGCAATGTCCATCGTTTGGACACATTTTGTCTTTAGGGAAGATGACACCGAACAAAAAGAAGTCAAATGTAAACACTGCGGAAAAAAACTGTTTGCAAGAAATGCAAGTTATTTATTTTCTACTGTTTTAGAGAAGTTAATTTCTACGTTAAAACTAAAATGTGTCGTTTTCATTTCAAGCTTTGATTTCAGTTTGAAATATTCAATAAATAACCACAAAATAGTTCATCAGATATTCACTCTTTCATTAGAAACAATATCCCAGCTTTAATAGTTCAGCATATTTACAGTAAAGAGCCAAAAAAAAAAAAAAAAAATCGTAATCGAGGTAAATTCAATTAATCGTGATACTGATCTGAGGTCAAATCGCCCAGCCCTAGTACAAAGGCTGTAGTCCTCCAAGCGGATGGCCTGGATTTAAATCTGGCCGATTTTTTGGGTGCTTTTTGTTCCTTTTATTTTAGAGATAGGACTGTGGGTAGAGACAGAAACCAGGGAGAGAGAGTGGGGAATGAGCGGCCACAGGTTTAATTCGAACCCAAGCTGGACTTGAGCCTCTGAACGTGAGGCTTGTGCACTAACCGCTAGGCTACCAGAACCCCAAAATCCATGACATTTTGACATGGCTTTTCATCGAGTTCACAAAGCTGCTGTAGATGATTGAATAATCTGTAACATATGACGTCAAAGTGCAACTAAACGAGGTCATTATTATCATTTTTACTCGTTATTTTTTCTATCATTAATTAATGAAAATGAACACGTTATTTTCACAGCTCTAGTTTGAACATAAACTCACAGCTTTCATTGATGTCTATTTATGTGTTTCAGTGCTTCCTGCAGATTTAGCAGCTGTTGGTGATTAAAAAAAGAGTTTCTCCCTGAGCAACAGGAGTGGAGCCCGAGTATGGACCAGGAGGACTTTAAGCACTTTAAAGAGGACCAGGAGGAACGGCTGAGCTGTCCGGAGGTAGAGCAACTTCAAGGACTGGAGGAGGCTGAAACCACCAAGTCCCTCTTCATTTCTGTCTCTGTGAAGAGTGAAGACGATGAAGAGAAACCTCAGTCCTCACAGCTTCATCAGAGACAAACTGAACAGATGGAAACAGGAGCTGATGGAGAGGACTGTGGAGGAGCAGAACCAGAGAGGGACTCAGATCCAGAGAGACATTTACAACCAGAGACTGGAGACAGTAATGATGATTGTAAGAAAAACAGAGAACATCATTCAGGTTTAAACTCTCAGAGAAACTATGATGTCTCCAAGAGTTCACCAATATTCGACTCTGTCAGGAAACAAGTTTTCTGCTCTGAGTCTGATCAAACTCTTTACAACAAACGCCTGCTGAAGATTCACAGAAACAATCACACAGGAGGGAAACTTTTCAGTGGATCATGTGAGAACCAGTTAACACAGAGAGGAAGTCTGGGCCAACACATAATAGTCCAAAGAGGGGTACACAGAGGGGCCAAGCAGGAGGACACAGATCCTCCATTTGTTAAAGAGGAACAGGAGGAAGTTTTGATCAGTCGTGAAGATACCACCAAGTTCCCCCTCACTCCTGCCCCTGTGAAGATTGAAGATGAAGAAGAGAAACCTCAGTCTTCAGAGGTTCATCAGGGACAGACTGAAGAGATTGAAACAGGAGCTGATGGAGAGGACTGTGGAGGATCACAGCCAGACACAGACTTTGATCCAGACAGTCACTTACATTCAGTTTCTCCTGATGAGACTTCACACCTTACTGAATCTGATACTGATGACAGTGGTGATTGGGAGAGGAGTAATGAACCTCAGGAAGGTTTAAACCCTCTGCAAAACAAAGACGGACCTGTAAGTGATATGAACTGTAATACTGGAAATACATCAGTTATCTCTTCTGGATGTGCTACAAGCTTTGGACCAAATGAACAACTGCAGAAAAACAAAGAAATCCATTCAGAAGAGAAACCATTTAGTTGCTCGGTTTGTGGTAAAAGATACCAGAGAAAAAAGCCTTTAAATAACCACATGATACGTCATTCAGCAGAAACAGCCCTCAGCTGCTCCATTTGTAAGAGGAGTTTTATCAGGAAATCAGAGATGGTGACGCACATGAGAGTCCACTCAGGAGAGAAACCATTCAGTTGTTCAGTTTGTGGTAAAATGTTTTCACGACATGAAAATCTGAAACGGCACTATGTTGTCCACACAGAGGAGAAACCGTTTGGCTGTTCAGTTTGTGGTAAAAGATTTTCTCAGCATGGACAACTGAGACGACACTCTGTTGTCCACACAGGGGAGAAACCGTTTGGCTGTTCAGTTTGTGGTGAAAGATTTGCTCTGAATGAAAATCTGAAACGACACTCTATTTGCCACTCGAGGGAGAAATCGTTCAGTTGTTCAGTCTGTAACAGAAGTTTTATCTGGAGAACAGAGATGGTAAGGCACATGCGAGTCCACACAGGAGAGAAACCGTTTAGCTGTTCAGTTTGTGGGAAAAGGTTCACACAAAGTGGAGACCTTAAACGGCACTCTCTTGTCCACACAGGGGAAAAATCGTTTAGTTGTGCAGTATGTGGTCAGAAATTCACAAAGAGCGCAAATCTTAAAAGACACTCTGTGGTCCACACAGGGGAGAAACCGTTTGGCTGTTCAGTTTGTGATAAAAGATTTGCTCTGAGTGAACATCTGAGACGTCACTATTGTCCACACAGGCTAGAAACTGTTTAGTTGTTCAGTTTGTGGTCACAGATTCAAACATAGTGGAGCCCTTAAACAACACTTTTTTTGTCCACAAATCAGAGACACAGTTTAGTTGCCGTGTTTGTGATGGAATACTAATTCAGTTGAGCATGTCAAGAAACACGTGTGTTTAAAAAGAGCAGCAAAAAAGAGGAATTTTTCAGATCCACAGGCAACATTTACTGTTTTAAAGAGGACAAATTATACCCCTTTTCAAACAGTCCCCTGTGGTCTAAATGAAACATCTGTGCTGTGCTTTGGTCAAAATATAACATGAATCAAGCACCAGAGGAGGTTTGTGACCCTGTAGAAACCAGCTCTCTCAGAGCGCTCCGTTTTGGTGTGTGTGTCTCTTTAAATGCAATGAGCCCCCCCTGAGTTTTCCTAGTAGACTGTTTTGTAAAAGTTTTGCTCTAGGCTGGGGGTGGAGTCCATGGGTGGAGATACCAGGGGAGGGGAGGAGATTTTTCTTTTTTACTAGAATCCCACTGTGACATCACAAGGAGAGCAAATTCTAAACGGAGTATTTTCCTCTGTGTTGTAAGACTTATGCAGACCACAAACAAAGGACTGGATGAGTTTATTTCACATTTTGTGGTTTGGTAGACTCTCAGGTTACCCAAACATATGTTCAAAAACACTGTAAAAAGGAGATTTTTCATAATATGTCCCCTTTAAATTGTGATTAAAAAACAACCTTAACTGTTTCATCATAACATTTTTCTTTTGAGTCGAGGTGCTCTCATAGTGTTCAACAAATCTCTCCTCTTGTGTTTAACATTTAATTTATAAACTGTTCCCTAAGGACGGGTTTGCATTTTTCAGGATTGTCCTCATACAGCACTTGGATGCTACATGTTTGTCTACAGAGTTTTTGATTTCTGTAATTTAGCAATAAAGTTAGCATCTTTATTCTGTGATTAGTTTGTAGATTTAATGTAATATTTTTGGTAAAACAAAAAACTTCAATTAACTAACACCTCTCTTCTCCTTTTTGGCTTAATTTTTTTGTAGACGTGACTTTAAACTCTGCACAATGTAAAAAGAAAGAAAATAAATGTTTGCAGAATGCACATTTCTAGAACAGATAAACATGTAATGTGTCATTGCCTTAAGTTTAAAACTAACAAGATTGAAAGAAGCATTTATGAAAGGAACTACTAACCCTGTTTGAGTTTTTAAAATAAACTTCTGGATTAGTGAAGAGGGTCTAGTTAAAATGTTTGTATTCCCTTTGTTTGTATCCTCTAATGTTAAAAGCTACTGAGGCACACACTCCAGCACAGTAGGTGGCGATAATGCACTTAAACCCTGCGTTTTAAACTCCCGCCTTTAAACGGAAAGAACCGGAAGCAGTTGCAGTAAGCGATGCTAACACGTCAACTCTCGCTACTTTCCTGTAAAATCAAGATGAACTTAAACAGCCTGTTCGTTTGGATTGATTTATGAGCTTGAGCACACAGTGTTCATCCTGAAGCGGAAGTCTTTCCGCTGTTACATTTGATTTAAAGTGTTTAACTTTTGAATCGTCATACGAAGCTAATGCTGTTAGCTTCAGAGCGACCGAACACGTTTTACCGGACTGTGTCTGAAAGAAAAGCTGCAGAGAGATCATGTAAAGATGTCTAAAGTCAATATGCTGAGAGCTTTTGTAAACCAGAGACTGACTGCAGCTGCTGAAGAGATATTTGAGCTGTTTGAAGGAACGATAGCAGAATATGAGGAGCAACTTCATCGATCAAAAGAGGAAAACGAGCGACAACACAAACTACTGGATGCTGTTTTTAACCCTGAAGTCCGGCTACACCGATCAGGTTAGTGGAGTTCACTTTTTATTTGGTATTCCTTTAAACTTGTGAGAAATCAAAAAACATCCTTTACCATGACAGCCACCACAGAAAGGTGAACAGCTCCCTCAGGAAGTCTGCGTGTTGCACGCAATAATACTGTAAGTCGAAGAACTTAAAGGGATACTTCACCCATTGAAACATGAATCTGTAGTGAAATTGGGTCATATATGTAGTAGAAATGTGAAATAAATTTTGAAGTTGGTGCCTTCTTGACCGAGAAAAGGCATATTGTTCCCTTGCATAAAGGTGGTGCTAGGGATGATTTCAACATCTATCGTCCCATCTCCAAATTACCCTGTCTGGCTAAAGTCATGGAAGCTTTGGTAAATATCCAACTCAAGCCCTTTCTTTTAGATCACTCAGTACTGAGCCCGCAGCAATCTGGTTTCAGAGCCAATCATGAGACAAGCATCATTGTGCTGCTGTTTTTTAAGATCTGTCAAAAGCTTTTGATGCGGTCGATCACCTTCTTTTAAAGAAATGATCTGTTATTGGATTGGATGAAAGTGCATGTGCTTGGTTTCAGGATGACTTGTTTGACAATAGACCGGAAAAGTGATGACGTATTTTTGTAGGTCAACCCGGAAGTGGGATTATCTTTGCCATGATCACAGCAGCAGTGCTGATATTCAGTAACCGCTCTCCTTCTCGTGTGATGTTGTTTATTTTCCCACTTTAAAAACAAACATACGATGCATCTGGTGTTTTGGTTAAAGGTGTGACACTGATCACTGTTGACTTCAGGTGGAATGCGTCCCTCTTAGTTTAGTTTTTCATTAAACGCATATGAGATTAGTACATAAGTTAAAAAGCTCAAATGTTTGATTCTCCACAGACATCCAGCTGATGATGGTGAGAAATGAAGAGTTTCCCCCTGAGCAGCAGGAGAGGGGCTCCAGTCTGAACCAGGAGGACCCACCAGAACCACCACACATTAAAGAGGAACAGGAGGAGCTCTGGAGCAGTCAGGAGGGAGAGCAGCTTCAAGGATCAGTGGATGCTCATGGTATCAAATTCCCTTTTCCTGTCCCTTTGAAAACTGAAGAAGAAGATGATGAAGTGGACCCTCAGTCCTCACAGTTTCAACAAACCCTAACTGACCAGATCAGAGATGAATATTCAAAAACAGAAGCTAAAGGAGAGGACTGTGAAGGATCAGACCCAGACTTTAATCCAGACATTCATTTACAGCCAGTTACTGATGATGAGACTTCACACTCTTCTGAGACCGTGACTGATGATGGTAAATGTGATTCGGAGACCAGTAAACCTCAGGAAGGTTTAAACCCTCTGCAAAACAAAGACGTACCTGTAAGTGATATGAACTGTAAAACTGGAAATACATCAGCTGGCTCCTCTGAGTGTGCTACAAGCTTTAGGAAAAGAAGAAAACTGCGGAAACACGAAAGAATCCACACAGGAGACAAACAATTTGCGTGCTCAGTTTGTGGTAAAACATACAGAGACAATGGAGATCTAAAAAGACACTCTTTTGTCCACACGGGAGAGAAACCATTAAGCTGTTCAGTTTGTGGTAAAAGATTCACACAAAATGGAGACCTTAAACGACACTCTGTTGTCCACACAGGGCAGAAACCGTTTAGTTGTACACTTTGTGGGAAGAGATTCACACAAAGGGGAACCCTGAAACAACACTCTGTTGTCCACACTGGGGAGAAACCGTTTAGTTGTGTAGTTTGTGGTAAAAGATTTACAAATAGCGGAGATCTAAAAAGACACTCTATTTTACACACAGGAGAGAAACCGTTTAGTTGCAGTGTTTGTGATAGAAGATTCACTTATAAACAGAATTTCAGAACACACAAGTGTGTTGGTAAGAGCAGCCAGAATGAATGAAACCTCAAGATACTTGCAAGAAACATGCAGTGATGTCCTCTACAGAGTCTTTTTTTTTTAATGCAGGGCTTCCTGAGAGTCTAAAGAGCCCGGCTGGTTAATGTTTGTTTTCTGCCTTGTGCCCTGCATTCAGAGATTTCTTAAAGGCCCTGACACACCAAGGAGAGCGACGGTCGTTGTCATGGCCTTTCGATGCCATAAGACTGATTCTATGCTATTAAACGTTATACTGCCACCTAGTGGCACTGAGTATAAATACGACTTTAGTTTAAGTTAAGTTTCATTTTTGTTTTTGAGTAAATGAGCACATGGCTAGTGCTGCAGTCTGTACACTGTGGAAGGACATTTTGTTTTATTGAAGCGATCGAAGGTCACATCCACAAGTTTTATGAAGATTTTATTGGTTTTGGTCGATGAAGATTGTAGGAAGTAAACATTTACATGCTGTATATTATTAGAAGAGATGTTTCATGAACGTTAAACATTTTGTTTGTGTAGCTGCTGTTTATCATGTGCAGACTTACATAGGTTTTCATATACGTGTTAGATGTACAGTATGTTTTACATAGGTTGTTTGATGACATCTGTGCATTTTTACAAACCTCTGTTTTTGTGATAATAATTTAGGTGGTAAGACGATCTATGTTTAAGAGCCTGTATTCATTTATACCTCTGAATCTATTTGTGTTGCAGTTTCACAGTCTATTCATGTCCCTCAGTAAACTTAAGGACAACGCAACCTTTTCGGTCTAAGAGTCTTCTCTGAGCATGTTTGATTGTTTGGCTAGCTGGATAAACTGCTTCAAGCTCGAGGAGGGAGGTCAGTATAGCCATCGCTCCTAGTTGGACCGTCAGTGAGCGGTCGTCGTCCTGGTTTTTGCGGAGTGTCCGGCCCCGTCGCCCCCCGTCTGCCTTTATTTGGCCGATTCGACATGTTGAAGTGTCAACCAAGAACCCATTTTTTCAATGTAAATGTATCCACTTCTGCTTATAATCTCATCTGGACTGAAATGGTCTTTCAGGGACTCGTCGGGCTTTCTCAGCAAACAGCCATGCTGTTCAGAGTTTGTTTCCACCTGCATCACAACATCCTGACACCATATAACCATAGACTACTCAGTACTTAAGTATGATACCATTGTCATATATTTTGTAATCAAATGTGCATCATTGAATTTATACTATTAGTTTCACCTTTCTTTTATTTGAATAAAGCAGGCGATTTCCTCTGGAGTGTGGTTCCTGTTTGCCCTGGTCAATATGTGTTATTTACTCGTCATTCAAGCTAAACACTTTTTACAGAAAGTGGTCGGTATCAGGGTTTGAAGTATTCTGTTCTGTTTATTGTTGCGGTGACTATTTTACAGATAATGAAGCCACAAGAAGTCTTTGTTTAGATTCCATTAATGGCGCTGGCTTCCATGACGGACACTAAATAAAAACATTAAAGTTATTAGGAGATGTGTTCAGTTCAATGTTCTATTATTTACTACTTTGCGATGGAGTCACCGTTTGACCACAGAGAGACACATTTGATTCATCCTTATTGCCTTTTTATTTAAATAGCCTGTGTCTTGTTTGTGCAGTTTGACATGAGGCATTTAAGGAAATGGTGGTGCGTATACTCATTGACAACTTCCCTGAGCCATAAGTGTGTATATATGTAGCCTATAGTTCAGTTGGTTAACAATAGCCCCATAACAAGGCAGAGAGAAAGAGAGGACAGGTTAAGTTATCATGGAGAGTGTTTGGAAGTCTTGATGAAGAGAAAACACATCCTGGTCACCCTAAGCTTCAATATTTGCTGAAACATAGAGGTCCTGGACCCTCGCATGTACATGTTATAGGAGGATCAAAGCAAACCAAATAAAGTGACAGAGGAAATAACGTACAGTTTGTCGCCTCCACCTCATAGTTAATTTAGCAATTATGGATTATGTTTGTATTTCTTTTCCTCAATGAAGCCTGAGCTTTGTTCTGAGTAGACAGTAAATATACTTCATAATAATGAACTAAATAACTAAACAATGAAGATAAATGAATTTACCAGTGAAAGTTATTCACATTTATATTTAATTACAAGTTTTTATTTGAACTTCTTCTGCAAAGCATGAACATGGAATACGGTTTCCTGAGGCTTCAGGAATACACCAGTAATGACTTCATAATAATGAAACTGAATAATTAAACAATGAGGCTAACACAATAAATACAGCCATGCGTTGTTATGTATCATAGTAATGACCAGAATAATTAAACAATACAGGCTAAAAATCAAGCAGAGGTCACCGTACGGAACAAGTCTGGAAACCGGTCCGGTTATTAATAGGTGTGTTTGTAATTCTTCGCTCATCCAGCAGATGGTGCTGTTTGTACCAACATCGGTTCACGTCAGACCGTGCCCATCTGATATCCGCCTATCCCATAAGAACAGCGTCGGAGGACATCCGACCCCTCTGACCCAGCCCCATTCAGCGATCCGCAGGCGAGGGAGATAAACGGAAAATACCGGAAGTAGTTGCAGGACGCGATGCGACCCTCTTTCCTGTAAAATCAGGATTGATTAAAACAGCCTGTTCGTTTGGATTGATTTATGAACTTGAGCACACAGTGTTCATCCTGACGTGGAAGTCTTTCCGCTGTTACATTTGTTTTAAAGTGTTTAACTTTTGAATCGAGTCCCGCAGTTCGCTTTAGCGTGACATAACACGTTTTACCGGACTGTGTCTGAAAGACAAGTTGCTGAGCGAGGTTGTAAAGATGTCTAAAGTCCAAATGCTGAGAGCTTTTGTAAACCAGAGACTGACTGCAGCTGCTGAAGAGATATTTGAGCTGTTTGAAGGAACGATAGCAGAATATGAGGAGTAACTTCTTCGATCAAAAGAGGAACATGATCGACAACACAAACTACTGGATGCTGCTTTTAACCCTGAAGTCCGACTACAGGGATCAGGTGAGGGCAGTTAACTTTTATTTGGTATTCCTTTTAAACTTGTGAGAATTCAAAAACCTCCTTTGGCCCCACAGCAAGGTGAACAGCTCCCTCAGGAAGTCTGCGTGAGGCGACATGTCCCATAGGTACGCCTCACACAAGGAGAGCCATTGGCCAGCTGAGCGACCTATCAGGGCGAGGACCCTGTTAGGAGTTATTATTCTCCTTTGCACAAATGAATCACTTATTTGGGGACTTTAACTTGCTCGAAAACTCACCCAATGTCACCCAAAGTTTTCCCTCGCGTGAAATTCACGTTTGACAGTGGTTCGGTGTATGGGCGTCGCCGAATGGCTCCACAGCGCCCCCAAACGTCGCCTAGGGTACTGCGTTTGACCTACATGCACGAATATTGGTGAGGATGTATCTCTCAATGAGACGAGAAAAAATTATGACCATGCTCTAAAATGAGCAGGAAGTGCGCTACGTACAGTCAAAATCAACATACTTAAAAAAAAGAAGAAATCTTTAGGGTAATATTACGTTTGTATTTATATAAAATATGTTTTTTCACACTAAATGAATGTGTTTTTTGCAGCAAACATCTTTAATGTTCCTTAATCTGAGTGGAGATGTTCACAGACTACAGCAGGCAGGCTGTGAGATGACGTTGTTGTTAAATTAGCTGCAGACACGGTGAGAATTTACACTTCTTAAAAAGGAGGAGAATATGTGACATCTAATCATTTTGGAGATTGTTTTCCAGGCTAGCTAAAGTAATCCCAAGTGGTCATTTGTGAAATCTTAATACAAATAAGTAGTTAATAGATCTATTGTCACACATGAGGGAGGAGAATGTTATAACCTGCTCGCCCGGGGCCGGTTTTCTCTCGCTCTAAATTCGACATCTGAACGGAGTGAATGAAGGCAGCAGTGAAGATGGGAGCAACTAAACCTGCTGGACTCGTTTTTAATAATCCTGGGGCTCCAGTTCTAAATGTGACGGCTGTTTATTGATGATTAGGCAACTGTAGGTGTGTGGGAACAATGTGAAGGAGTGGAAACCAGTTCTGACAGCACGGCTCATCCATTAACTTCACACAGAAGGTACTTTGGGGAACATTTTACTCAGATTGAAGGAAACCCCTCCCCTCGGGGAATTATCCTATCACTATGCGCTAAAGTTTGGGGAAGCTGCCAACACTGGTGTCAGATTACACACATTACTTTAACATGGCGAGCGGTGATGATAGGCTGCAGTACGAGGAAGCACCGTCGTCTGTCAAATCAGTTGTGTGGGGACAATTTGGTGTCAGCATTGAGTGTAATGACAAGGAAGCGAAAACGAGCAGGCTGTAACATTACGAATATGAAGCTGCTAAATGTTGTCACACGCAGACACCAGCTGTTAACCTGCTCGTGCAGAAGAGGTGAGAGCGAATGGAGACAAAAAAACGATGCAGCATTTTAAAAAAAGTTACCGTACAAAATGAAATATCAACGCTTTACGACCCTTGCTGTTCCTGTAAAATGTGTCTAAAACTCGAAAGAATAGAATACCAAAAAGAACACTTCAATGCCCAGGGCGTCTGAGCCGAACAGAAAACCGTGCCCAAAAAACCGAGGTAGGTATTGACATGTGGGATGAGTGTATTGTGACATCCTTAGAAACCACTCGAACATCACCGGGACTTTTCACTATAGGGCTTTCACACTTGCAGAAATCTCCTGAAAAACTCCTGATATTTCCCGGAGGAGCTGTATATGTGAACGCAAACAGCAGATACTTCGCTCTGCCTTCACCTGGAGTTTATCCTGACAGACCCCTAGTGTTTTTTCCGCATCAAGTCCAATTGAGCTGATGTGAGAACGCCGCAGGATATTCTCGGGAGAGTTCAGCTCGAGCCAATGGGAGGGGGACGGACGTTTCTATACTGTGACTGCTGCACGGTGCATAGAGTGTCTGCACACGACCACTATGATCTCCGTACACGTAATTAAACAGCTGCATTAAGTTTTCTGTTCTCCAGTGGGTTCTCCGCTCTTTTGTTGATATTGTAATTCCGTCAGGCTACATGTAGCATTGATATAAAGGCAAATATTATCATCATAGCGTCATGTATCAGACTCTGTTGCTTCGTACGCTACTTCCGCGTTGTTTTTTCACGTCACGTCTTACCTCAGGAAACCCCCCGCCCCCCCTGCTGTGAGGAGCATATGTGAACAGTCAGGTCAGGAGAATCTCCGGAGCAGTCCTCCTGAATTATCTAGAATTATCCAGAATGCAGATGTGAAAACAGTTATCACTCTGCGTCAGCCAGGGGTTCTGCAGACACTTGATTAACATTACAGCAGACAGAGCAGTCTATATCAACCAGTCTGATACCTTTGAGTCACCGGTTTAATTATTAATTTAAAACATATAAACGAAGGTTCATAGTTCAAAGTCAACTGGCGAGTAACTGTGGTAACTATGGAAACCAACGTGTTGTTCTACAGGGATTATCTTTGCCATGATCACAGCAGCAGTGCTGATATTCAGTAACCGCTCTCCTTCTCGTGTGATGTTGTTTATTTTCCCACTTTAAAAACAAACATACGATGCATCTGGTGTTTTGGTTTAAGGTGTGACACTGATCACTGTTGACTTCAGGTGGAATGCGTCCCTCTTAGTTTAGTTTTTCATTAAACGCATATGAGATTAGTACATAAGTTAAAAAGCTCAAATGTTTGATTCTCCACAGACATCCAGCTGATGATGGTGAGAAATGAAGAGTTTCCCCCTGACCAGCAGGAGAGGGGCTCCAGTCAGAACCAGGAGGACCCACCAGAACCACCACACATTAAAGAGGAACAGGAGGAGCTCTGGAGCAGTCAGGAGGGAGAGCAGCTTCAAGTAACAGAGGAGGTTGATATCAGTATGTCAATATCCACTCCTGTCCCCGTGAAGACTGAAGAAGATGATGAAGAGAAACCTCAGACCTCACAGCTTCAGGAAAACCAAACTGATGAGAAGAGAGACGGAGAGCATTTGAAAACAGAAGCTGATGGAGAGGACTGTGGAGGATCAGAACCAGACTTTAATCCAGACAGTCATTTACAGCCAGTTACTTCTGAAGAGTCTTCACACCTTTCTGGATCTGATACTGATGACAGTAGTGATTGGGATGAGAGAGATGAACCTCAGGAATGTTTGAACCCTCTGCAAGACAAAGACGTGCCTTTGAATGATGTGAAATGTAATACTGGAAATACATCAGTTGGCTCTTCTGAATGTGCTACAAGCTTGGGACAAAAGAAACAACTGCGGAAACACGAAACAATCCATACAGGAGAGAAACCATTCAGTTGTTCAGTTTGTGGAAGAGAATTTAGTCGTCGTAGTAATCTGAAGCGACACTCGTCTGTCCACGCAAAGAAGAAACTTTTTATTTGCTCAGTTTGTGGCCAAAGTTTCGCACGAAATGGAGAACTAAAAAGTCACTCTGTTGTTCACGCAGGGAAGAAACCGTTCAGTTGTTCAGTTTGTGGTAAAGAATTTAGTCGATATAGTGCTCTGAAGCGACACTCGTCTGTCCACACAGAGAATAAACTTTATATTTGCTCAGTTTGTGGTAAAAGATACCCAAGTGAAAATAGTTTACAAATCCACTTTATACGCCATTCAGTAGAAAAACCTTTCAGCTGCTCAGTTTGTAAGAGGACTTTTAACTGGAAAATGGAGATGGTGACACACATGAGAGTCCATACAGGAGAGAAACCATTCAGTTGTTCAGTGTGTGGTCAGAGATACAAACAAAGTGGAGACCTTAAACGCCACTCGCTTGTCCACACAGGGGAGAAACCGTTCAGTTGTTCAGTTTGTGGTAAAGGATTCACAAAAAGTGGAGATGTAAAAATGCACTCTGTTGTTCACACAGGGGAGAAACCGTTCAGTTGTTCAGTTTGTGGTAACAAATTCAAACGGATTTACTCTCCAAGAGATCACCTAGTTTCACACTCAGGGGAGAAACCGTTTAGTTGCAGTGTTTGTGATAAAAGATTCACTTATCAACAGACTTTCAAAAAACACAAGTGTGTTGGTAAGAGCAGCCAGAATGAATGAAACCTCAAGATACTCGTCAAATGTCACCTTAAAGGTACAAAGGTAAAGTCTAACATTAGCTGTTTTTCAAAGGTTCAGTTTTGGGCTTTTCATGTCTCTACTGTAAAGTCAGGACAGATGATAGAGTCGGGGACAGAGCGAGTGGGGACTGACATGCAGGAAAGGAGCCGCAGGTCAGATTTGAACCTGGGCCACTTTGAAGACTACAGCATCTGTATATGGGGAGTGCAAACATAACCACGTGCCACCGGTGCCCTAACATTTGCTGTTTTAAAATGTGATTTGGAAGTCAAATGAAATGACTTTCTCCAAAAATCTCTGTTTATTTGGAGTTGATGAGCTCTCCTAGTTTTCAGCCCTTCTCTCCTCATGGGTTAAACATTTAAGTTACAATCAAGTTTCCTAAAAAGTTTGGACATTGAGTAAAGTGTAAAAAAAAGAGAGAATGTAGTGATTTGCAAAACATTGAAACCCATTGTTAATTGAAAAAAGCACATAGACAACATATGTGATGTTGAAACTTAGAAATGTCATTGTTTATGGAAAAGTCAATGACCAGTTGGAATTTGAACCAGCAACATGTTTCCAAAAAGTTTGGACAGGGTCATTTTAACCACTCTGATGCATCACTTTTTCTTTTAACACTGTTTTGTGAACTGAGATCAGTTTGTGTAATTAAAAAAAAAATGAATTCATGCCATTCGTGCTTAATGTATAATTTCAGATATTATTCAAATGTGTTCACAAACATTTTAAGTGTTTCCAAGTCCATGCAGTGATGTCCTCTACAGAGTCTTTTTTTTTTTTATGCGGGGCCGTCTGAGAATCTGAAGATCACGGCTGTCTAATGGTGGTTTTTTTCCTGCCTTGTCCCCTGCATTCAGAGATGTCTTTAGATTCTCTGAATCTTTGAACAATGTTATGTACTGTAGACAAAGAAATCCCCAGATTCTTTGCATCTTTAGTTAAAAACGTTCACACCAACAATGTTCCAGCACAGTCTTTCACAGAGCAGTGAACCTCTCTGTATTACGCATTTGTTTCCTTTATTGACGTGTCCATGCATGCTTTGATAAACCTACATCAACAACCAAGGAGCACAAAGGAAGTGACCATTATTACAAGGATTACAATTTATCATACAAGACTAAATAAACACTATCTATTAAAGAAGCATGTCACAGGTTTCTGTCAACACTGCCAGGTAGAGGAATCAGTAGAACATGTTCTCTTACAATGCCAGAAATACTCAAGAACACAAGTTCTTAAGACGCACTTTAAAAATGGACTTTATGAGATTTGGAGAGGAGGAGTTGACGTTAAAGTATACTTACTATTGGATGCAGGAGCTCAAAGTGCTGTTTAAAACATCCAAAAGAGTGTTCTGCTTTTCTGCCCCCCTGTGCGTGCAACATTCTCCCAAATGGCTTGAAACTGGCAGACATCTTACTCTTTCTAAACTGTTTCTTTATTGTGTTTTTTAAAGACGTGTACTGCTGCCCTCTTAGCCAGGTCACCCATGTGATCGAGATCTTGATTCAAATGAGTTAATCACCTGGTTCAATGAACAGCATGTCCTAAAAGTATACTGCAATTCGAATCGGATACACTCCGTTACTCAGGCCCACACTCCAGCACAGTAGGTGGCGGCAAAGCCCTTAAACCCTGAGTCTTAAAGATCCCATCTTATGCCCTTTTTGGGGTTCATATATCTAATGTATGTGCCTACTAAAGTACGTTCACAATCGCTAATGTTCGAAAACAGTGTCTGTTTTCATGTACGGCCGATCCATGCAGCCCGTCTCATCTGCCTGTGTTTGCAACGCTCTGAATCCCCCCCGAGCAGGGTCCCCACGTGTGCCAAGTCTGACCTGATTGGTTGGCCGATCTGCTCTGTTGTAATTGGTCAGTCCTTTGGACAATTCTCTGACATGTTACGCCCCTTTTACTATATTGGGAATGTAGCTAATGTGCAGCATGAGCTTGTGCTTGCCACAACGAGCCAATGGGCTTGGATCAGTGACATCATCGCAGTGTGATGTCACACTGCCAATTTTCAACGAGGGGGGCTAGAACCGAGCGTTACATGCAGCTACTGCTACTGCTAACAGGAGGAGGTAGGAGAAGCCGCGTTTCCGCGGACTTTGAATTTTTGCACATAGATGTGCCTAAACATGCACAAGACACCTGGAAAACACACTAAAGAGCATATACAACCAGAAAAAGCAGAATATGGGACCTTTAAAACTCCCGCCTTTAAACGGAAAGAACCGGAAGCACTAACCGGAAGCAGTCGCAGTACACGATGCTAACAGGCTAACGCTCTACTTTCCTGTAAAATTAAGGGGTACTTCTCAGTTCTCTTAGGGTACTTCTCAGTTCTCTTATTTGCTATCTCCTCGCTCCTCGGCCGAACCGGAAGTAGTTTTAGACCCGCCATGTTAAGGATCGTCCCAAAGCTCTTACACTGAGGGTGCTTCTCACTTCTCTTATTTGCATCGAGTGTCCTCCGAGTTGTCTCCTCCACTTGCGTCTTAGTCCCTCCCACCAGAGATGCATGGAGGAAACGAAGCAGAGGAGAGAGGAACGAGGAGATCTGTTTTAAGAGACATGAGACGTCCTTTCCTCTACAGCGTCACGTGAGGCGACGTCTGTTTGTGATGATGTCATCAGCTGATCACGTTCAGCTGTCAGTCGTCTTTAACAGCTGTTTATGTCCGCACAAACACACACTGTATTATTTCTAATCAAATACACACAGTAACAGTGTTCAGTCTGTGGACTTTACCACATGAAGAACAACCTGCAGGCTGATAATAACCAAAAGGACAATTTCTACTGACTAAAAGATTTCATACTGAATTGATGAATTTATTCTTTGTATTAGTTTGGACTTATAATTGGACCATGAAGTGTGTATTTTATAAACAGATATTGATGTGAGAATGATTGATGAGGTTGTAAATGATAGAAACTTTGTGAAGGTAAATAAGTGTGAATGTAAAAGGTGTTTGTGAGTGACAGACTCCCTCTGCATCAGACTGTCATTCTCATCATCATCACACATTCAAACAGTCTGAGGGATCATGAACATGAAGGAATCATTTCTGAACACTTCTTATTAACACACTGTTTGTTTGAGTGTGGGGAGTGATGGGCCTACACTCTGATTGATTTATAGAACTGATGCTTCATATTTGGTTGTTAATCTTCATGTCAGATACTTTTTAATCCCAGCTCATCACAGACTCTTTACAAACTGACACATGATCTGTTTAAATGTCCGTCGCTCCGTTTAGCGTCTTTTTAATGTCCCTCTGTTCTCCGGTATTAAACTCCGCTCATGTTGATAAGTTTCACTGAAGTCTGATCCGCTGCAGCGTCCAATCAATGAGTGATATTCGATAAGGGGGCGTGTCTGTCAGTAAAAAGACTTCCGTAAAGCCAGCTCTCGTGTCTCCTCGGCCATCGCTCCTCGGATCTCCCTCCTCTCTCCTCGATCCTCTCTCCTCCTTTCAGTGTAAGAGCTTTGGGACGATCCTTAACATGGCGGGTCTAAAACTACTTCCGGTTCGGCCGAGGAGCGAGGACCGAGGAGATAGCAAATAAGAGAAGTGAGAAGTACCCTGAAAGGAGGACAGAGGATCGAGGAGAGAGGAGGGAGATCCGAGGAGCGATGACCGAGGAGACACGAGAGCTGGCTTTACGGAAGTCTTTTTACTGACAGACACGCCCCCTTATCGAATATCACTCATTGATTGGACGCTGCAGCGGATCAGACTTCAGTGAAACTTATCAACATGAGCGGAGTTTAATACCGGAGAAAAGACGGACATTAAAAAGACATTTAAACAGATCATGTGTCAGTTTGTAAAGAGTCTGTGATGAGCTGGGATTAAAAAGTGTCTGACATGAAGATTAACAACCAAATATGAAGCATCAGTTCTATAAACCAATCAGAGTGTAGGCCCATCACTCCCCACACTCAAAGGGTGCTTCTCACTTCTCTTATTTGCATCGAGTGTCCTCCGAGTTGCCTCCTCCACTTGCGTCTTAGTCCCTCCCACCAGAGATGCATGGAGGAAACGAAGCAGAGGAGAGAGGAACGAGGAGATCTGTTTGAAGAGACATGAGACGTCCTTTCCTCTACAGCGTCACGTGAAGCCACGTCTGTTTGTGATGATGACATCAGCTGATCACGTTCAGCTGTCAGTCGGCTTTAACAGCTGTTTATGTCCGCACAAACACACACTGTATTATTTCTAATGAAATACACACAGTAACAGTGTTCAGTCTGTGTACTTTACCACATGAAGAACAACCTGCAGGCTGATAATAACTATGGGGACAATTTCTACTGACTAAAAGATTTCATACTGAATTGATGAATTTATTCTTTGTATTAGTTTGGACTTATAATTGGACAATGCACTCTGTATTTTATAAACACAGATATTGATGTGAAAATGATTGATGAGGTTGTAAATGATAGAAACTTTGTGAAGGTAAATAAGTGTGAATGTAAAAGGTGTTTGTGAGTGACAGACTCCCTCTGCATCAGACTGTCATTCTCATCATCATCACACATTCAAACAGTCTGAGGGATCATGAACATGAAGGAATCATTTCTGAACACTTCTTATTAACACACTGTTTGTTTGACAGTGAAAACTCATCAAATGTCGGGAGTGATCGTCCTACACTCTCATTGATTTATAGAACTGATGCTTCATATTTCGTTTTTAATCTTCATGTCAGACACTTTTTAATCCCAGCTCATCACAGACTCTTTACAAACTGACAGATGTTTAGAATCTGTTTAAATGTCCGTCGCTCCGTTTAGCGTCTTTTTAATGTCCCTCTGTTCTCCGGTATTAAACTCCGCTCATGTTGATAAGTTTCACTGAAGTCTGATCCGCTGCAGCGTCCAATCAATGAGTGATATTCGATAAGGGGGCATGTCTGTCAGTAAAAAGACTTCCGTAAAGCCAGCTCTCGTGTCTCCTCGGTCATCGCTCCTCGGATCTCCCTCCTCTCTCCTCGATCCTCTCTCCTCCTTTCAGTACAAGAGCTTTGGGACGATCCTTAACATGGCGGGTCTAAAACTACTTCCGGTTCGGCCGAGGAGCGAGGACCGAAGAGATAGCAAATAAGAGAAGTGAGAAGTACCCAAAGTGTTCAGAAATGATTCCTTCATGTTCATGATCCCTCAGACTGTTTGAATGTGTGATGATGATGAGAATGACAGTCTGATGCAGAGGGAGTCTGTCACTCACAAACACCTTTTACATTCACTCTTATTTACCTTCACAAAGTTTCTATCATTTACAACCTCATCAATCATTCTCACATCAATATCTGTGTTTATAAATACAGACTTCATTGTCTAATTATAAGTCCAAACTAATACAAAGAATAAATTCATCAATTCAGTATGAAATCTTTTAGTCAGTAGAAATTGTCCCCATAGTTATTAGCAGACTGCAGGTTGTTCTTCATGTGGTAAAGTCCACAGACTGAACACTGTTACTGTGTGTATTTCATTAGAAATAATACAGTGTGTGTTTGTGCGGACATAAACAGCTGTTAAAGACGACTGACAGCTGAACGTGATCAGCTGATGACATCATCACAAACAGACGTCGCTTCACGTGACGCTGTAGAGGAAAGGACGTCTCATGTCTCTTCAAACAGATCTCCTCGTTCCTCTCTCCTCTGCTTCGTTTCCTCCATGCAGCTCTGGTGGGAGGGGCTAAGACGCAAGTGGAGGAGGCAACTTGGAGGACACTCGATGCAATTAAGGGAAGTGAGAAGTACCCTAACTCTCTACTTTCCTGTAAAATCAAGATTGATTAAAACAGCCTGTTCGTTTGGATTAATTTATGAACTTGAGCACACAGTGTTCATCCTGACGCGGAAGTCTTTCCGCTGTTACATTTGTTTTAAAGTGTATAACTTTTGAATTGAGTCCCGGCGACCGAACACGTTTTACCGGATTGTGTCTGAAAGACAAGTTGCTGAGCGAGGTTGTAAAGATGTCTAACGTCCAAATGCTGAGAGCTTTTGTAAACCAGATACTGACTGCAGCTGCTGAAGAGATATTTGAGCTGTTTGAAGGAACGATAGCAGAATATGAGGAGCAACTTCATCGATCAAAAGAGGAAAACGAGCGACAACACAAACTACTGGATGCTGTTTTTAACCCTGAAGTCCGGCTACACCGATCAGGTTAGTGGAGTTACCTTTTTATTTGGTATTCCTTTAAACTTGTGAGAAATCAAAACACATCCTTTACCATGACAGCCACCACAGAAAGGTGAACAGGAAGTCTGCGTGTTGCACGCAATAATACTGTAAGTCGAAGAACTTAAATAACAACACATTAGACTCATGGGCGGATAATCACGACCACAGGCCGTGGACCCCGACATACAGAACTCTCACTGCATGTTTCCTCCCAAAGCAGAGTTTAGTTGCACAATAGCACAGGGCAGCTCACAATCACACAGCACGTTTTCCTTTTATACAGAATGTGTTAATTCTGTGACATATGATCGAAGTAAGTTTTACTGAAAGAAGAGTTTTATTCATAGAGGGGGCGGGACGTCGTTGATTGACAGACAGTCACCATGGTTACTCACTCTCATCTGCCTGCTACACACTGAACGAGAGGAGAGAGAGCTGCTGACTGACATCACTTCAAGCAGCATGCATGGAAATCAATGTATAGAAATAAGTGATTGTAGGCCTTTACAAGGAACAAGTCGAGAATATCTTTGGTTGCTTGGCAACAGGCCAGTTCCAGTGAAGTTGTTGAACCAGTTGAGGAGGTTGAGTAAAAAATATGACTATGTTGTTGTTTTCTTTTTACTACTACAGGGATTATCTTTGACATGATCACAGCAGCAGTGCTGATATTCAGTATCCGCTCTCCTTCTTGTGTGATATTGTTTATTTTCCCACTTTAAAAACAAACATACGATGCATCTGGTGTTTTGGTTTAAGGTGTGACACTGATCACTGTTGACTTCAGGTGGAATGCGTCCCTCTTAGTTTAGTTTTTCATTAAACACATATGAGATTAGTACATAAGTTAAAAAGCTCAAATGTTTGATTCTCCACAGACATCCAGCTGCTGATGTTGAAAAATGTAGAGTTTCCCCCTGAGCAGCAGGAGAGGGGCTCCAGTCTGAACCAGGAGGACCCACCAGAACCACCACACATTAAAGAGGAACAGGAGGAGCTCTGGAGCAGTCAAGAGGGAGAGCAGCTTCAAGGATCAGTGGATGCTCATGTCATCAAATTCCCTTTTCCTGTCCCTGTGAAAACTGAAGAAGACGATGATGAAGAGAAACCTCAGTCCTCACAGTTTCAACAAACCCAAACTGACCAGATCAGAGATGAATATTCAAAAACAGAAGCTAAAGGAGAGGACTGTGAAGGATCAGACCCAGACTTTAATCCAGACATTCATATACAGCCTGTTACTGATGAAGAGACTTCCCAGTCCTCTGAGACTGATGACAGTGGTGAATGGGAGGCCAGTAACTCTCAGGAAGGTTTGAACCCTCTGCAAAACAAAGACGTATTTGTAAGTGATATGAACTGTAATACTGGAAATACATCAGTTATCTCCTCTGAATGTTCAACAAGCTTGGGACAAAAAAAACTGAGGCGAAAACGCGAAAGAATCCACACAGGAGAGAAACCATTTGGTTGCTCACTTTGTAGTAAAAGATACAGCGACAGTTCAAATCTAAGAAGACACTCTTTTGTCCACACAGGAGAGAAACCATTTAGCTGTTCAGTTTGTGGTAAAAGATACAGCAACAGTTCAAAACTAACAAGACACTCTTTTGTCCACACGGGACAGAAACCATTTAGCTGTTCAGTTTGTGGTAAAAGATACAGCAACAGTTCAAAACTAACAAGACACTCTTTTGTCCACACGGGAGAGAAACCATTTAGCTGTTCAGTTTGTGGTAAAACATACAGCGACAGTTCAAATCTAAGAAGACACTCTTTTGTCCACACGGGAGAGAAACGATTTGGTTGCTCACTTTGTGGTAAAAGATACAGCGACAGTTCAAATCTAAGAAGACACTCTTTTGTCCACACGGGAGAGAAACCATTTAGCTGTTCAGTTTGTGGTAAAAGATTCATAGAAAAGGGAGCTCTAAAAAGACACTCTTTTGTCCACACGGGAGAGAAACCTTTTAGTTGTGTAGTTTGTGGTTACACATGTACAACTAGCGGAGATCTCAAAAAACACTGTATTTTACACACAGGAGAGAAACCATTTGGTTGCTCAGTTTGTCGTAAAAGATTCACAGACAAGAGATCTCTAAAAAGACACTCTTTTATCCACACGGGAGAGAAACCATTGAGCTGTTCAGTTTGTGGTAAAAGATTTCTACAAAGTAAATATCTAAAAAGACACTCTACTTTACACACGGGAGAAACCGTTTAGTTTCAGTTTTTGCAATAAGAGAGTTACACGGCTTGAAATTGTCAAAACTCACAAGTGTGGGTCGACAAGGACGAGCAGTAAGGTCATGCCCCTTGTACAGAGGTTTCAAGGCCCTGACACAGCAAGCAGACGGCAAAGAACTAGTGCCAACGAAGGCCGACTGTGGCGTCGCCTGCCGCAGCTTTGTCTCGGCCAAAAAGTTGCACTTGAAAACACTTCAAAGACTACAGCCAACGGCCAACCACGGCTGTAGTCTAGTCATTCCAAAAATGGGAACATGTCTAATCAGCGGAAAAAAGCAGACGGGAGCCGACGGAGCTGGACACACCGCAAAAACTGGAGCGACAATCCACCACCGACTGTTCATTAGGACTTATGGCTGACCTTTGTGTGTCAGAGCCTTTAGTCCTCCAAGTGGCCTGAACTCAAGTTAGACCTGCATCTCTCTATCAGTCCCTACCATCTCTCCTGATTTCTGACTCTACCCACTGTCCCATTAAATGAAGGCAAAAAGTGTGTGTTGATGTTTGAAAACAAAGTTCTTGACTGTTTCCTAATAACACAATTTATTGTGAGTTGGTGGGCTCTCCTCAAGGTCAACCGATCCCTCAGTTGGTTTTGAATGTTTTATTATAAACACATTTACAGAGTAACATAGTTGTCAGTAGAGTTATTGATTCCTTTAATTATTTAAAATGTAATATCAAACATTTGGGAGCGGCAGTAGCTCAGTCTGTAGGAACCAGAGGGCCGCTGGTTCAAGTCTCAGTGTGGAACAAAATATGGAAGTTGGTCTGGTTGCTGAAGAGGTGCCACGTCACTTTCCAAGTACCAGTAATGACAAGATGCCCTTAACAGCCTTGGAGCGCTCCCTGCTTGGCAGTGTGTAGCAGACGCACTCTGACATCTGTCCATTAATGCATGTCCACAGGTCCTCTGATATGCAGTGTTTAATCATCACTAAATTTCTCCTGCAAGATACTGGCCCGACTTGAACACATTCATGCTGGTCATTTCTCTTACAGTCACGGCTCCAAATTAGTAAGGATATTTAACCCTCTGAACACATTAATATAAATATATTCAACTGTAATCTTAGCGCCCGCTACTGCAAGGAGTAAGTACTACCTCCTATATACAATGTCAGATTTTCTTCAAATTTCTCACCTGATCACATCCCTGCTAATACAAATATACCATCGACATAGCGCCACCTACTGGAAAGAGGCTGTACTATGTCTCATGTACAATGTTAGAGGTATCATGACAGTGCCAGCCTAAGCAGCTCTACATATAATATTCTGTGATCCTCATAGTGTGGCCTTTTTTGGTCTGCATGGTCTGCTGCTTAGCCACACCCCGCTGCTGCTGCACTCCCCACAGTCGCGACACACCCGACATGCACAGGGGTGCCAGGGCCCTTCATCAAATGCATGAAACTGGTTTGCAAGTCTGCCAAAAAGTATAAAGAAGAAGAGGCAAAAATGGCAACCACTGAGTCCAAATCCTTCTTACTGTGGAAGTTTTGTAACTTCTTAGACCCCAACAACGACCCTCTTCCAACATCAACATCCAGCGTGCAGCTCAGAGGATGAGATGATCCAGTGCTGCACTGATACGACGGGTTTTTGAAGCGACAGGAGATGTTTAGAGTTACATCTCCCACGGACCGTACTCATGAATCGTGCCAGAGACCACCTCTTCATAAGGACCTTGTCTGAGTACAGTACGTTTTTGTTTACACTTATCAAATGATCAAGTGTACTCAGATCCGGGCCCAGGTCCCTAATGTGAAACCACTAGAGATGCAACAATTCTCAATATATTATTGAAGTGTTTGGTATGGCATCCACAGTTCAATATGCGCTTGTGACTGGTGGAGGATGCAGTCAACATGGGACTGAACTACATCCTGCATCACCTCGACTCCCCAGGGACCTACGCTAGGATCCTATTTGTGGACTTCAGCTCGGCATTCGACACCATCATCCCGGACATCCTGCACCATAAACTCACCCAGCTCACAGTGCCACCTGTCAGTGGATCACCAACTTCCTGACTGACATGAGGCAGCAGGTGAGGCTGGGGAGCATCACATCCAGCACCCGGACAATCAGTACTGGCGCCCCCCAGGGGTGTGTTCTCTCCCCACTGCTCTTCTCCCTTTTCACCAATGACTGCACCTCAGGGGACCCTTCTGTGAAACTCCTGAAGTTCGCAGACGACACCACCATCATCGGTCTCATCCAGGACGGTGACGAGTCTGCCTAGAGACGGGAAGTGGAACAGCTGGCTCTCTGGTGCAGTCAGAACCATCTGGAGCTGAACCCGCTCAAGACTGTGGAGATGACAGTGGACTTCAGGAGAAGCCCCCCCTCACCGTTTTGAACAGCACAGTGTCTATTGTGGACTCTTTCAGGTTCCTGGGATCCACAATCTCCGAGGACCTGAAGTGGACCTCCACCATAGACATAATCAGAAAGAAGACACAGCAGAGGATGTACTTCCTGCGTCACCTCAGGAAGTTCAACCTGCCACAGGAGCTGCTTATCATGTTTTACACCGCCATCATCCAGTCTGTTCTCTGCACCTCCATCACTGTCTGGTTTGGATTTGCAACCAAACTGGACAGACACAGACTGCAACGGACAATCAGGACTGCAGAAAAGATCATCGGTGTCGACCTTCCCCCCATCCAGGACTTATACCGGTCCAGGGCCAGGAAACGGGCAGGTAACATCACTGCAGACCCCTCACACCCCGGACACAAACTTTTCAAACTCTCCGGCAGGCGTTACAGATCACTGTACGCCAAAACAACCCGTCATAAGAACAGTTTCTTCCCCCAGGCTGTCACTCTGATGAACGCTAAGCAGTCACAGAGTGTCAGACCTGCTGCTGTGAAATAAACCCTGGAACAAAACTGTCACTGTGAATGTACATACTTTTATTTTATTTAAATTGTCATCTGCACTCACTCTTTAATGTAAATACTGTAGAAAAATAACTACCTCATGTTTACTTCAGCATATTTTGCACTACTCACCTCTGCACTATTATCTTATTTAGTCTTGTACATATTAGTCTTTAATTATTTGTTTATTGTTGGTATTTAATGTTTTACCTTTGTACAAAGAGAGCACAGTCTACCGAAGTTAAATTCCTCGTGTGTTGAACATACCTGGCCAATAAATCTGATTGTGATTCTGAAAGGTTCAGTTTTGGGCTTTTCATGCCTCTATTGTAAAGACAGAACAGATGATAGAGTCGGGGACGTGTACTGCTGCCCTCTTAGCCAGGTCACCCATGTGAACGAGATCTTGATTTAAATGAGTTAATCACCTGGTTCAATGAACAGCAGGTCCTAAAAGTATACTGCACGGATAGTAGGGACTGTCTGCTGTCAGAGTGTATAGGCACTTTGCAATTCGGATGCACCCCGTTACTCAGGCCCACACTCCAGCACAGTAGGTGGCGGCAATGCCCTTAAACCCTGAGTCTTAAAACTCCCGCTTTTAAACGGAAAGAACCGGAAGCACGAACCGGAAGCAGTCGCAGTACAAGATGCTAACAGGCTAACTCTCTACTTTCCTGTAAAATCAGGATTGATTAAAACATCCTGTTCGTTTGGATTGATTTATGAACTTGAGCACACAGTGTTCATCCTGACGCGGAAGTCTTTCCGCTGTTACATTTGATTTAAAGTGTTTAACTTTTGAATTGAGTCCCGGCGACCGAACACGTTTTACCGGACTGTGTCTGAAAGACAAGTTGCTGAGCGAGGTTGTAAAGATGTCTAAAGTCAATATGCTGAGAGCTTTTGTAAACCAGAGACTGACTGCAGCTGCTGAAGAGATATTTGAGCTGTTTGAAGGAACGATAGCAGAATATGAGGAGCAACTTCATCGATCAAAAGAGGAAAACGAGCGACAACACAAACTACTGGATGCTGCTTTTAACCCTGAAGTCCGGCTACACCGATCAGGTTAGTGGAGTTACCTTTTTATTTGGCATTCCTTTAAACTTGTGAGAAATCAAAACACATCCTTTGCCATGACAGTGATTGTAGTCCTTTACAAGGAACAAGTCGAGAATATTTTTGGTTGCTTGGCAACAGGCCAGTTCCAGTGAAGTTGTTGAACCAGTTGAGGAAGTTGAGTAAAAAATATGACAATGTTGTTGTTTTCTTGTAACTACTACAGGGATTATCTTTGCCATGATCACAGCAGCAGTGCTGATATTCAGTAACCGCTCTCCTTCTCGTCTGATGTTGTTTATTTTCCCACTTTAAAAACAAACATACGATGCATCTGGTGTTTTGGTTTACGGTGTGACACTGATCACTGTTGACTTCAGGTGGAATGCGTCCCTCTTAGTTTAGTTTTTCATTAAACCCATATGAGATTAGTACATAAGTTAAAAAGCTCAAATGTTTGATTCTCCACAGACATCCAGCTGCTGATGGTGAGAAATGAAGAGTTTCCCCCTGAGCAGCAGGAGAGGGGCTCCAGTCAGAACCAGGAGGACCCACCAGAACCACCACACATTAAAGAGGAACAGGAGGAGCTCTGGAGCAGTCAGGAGGGAGAGCAGCTTCAAGGATCAGTGGATGCTCATGTCATCAAATTCCCTTTTCCTGTCCCTGTGAAAACTGAAGAAGAAGATGATGAAGTGGACCCTCAGTCCTCACAGTTTCAACAAACCCAAACTGACCAGATCAGAGATGAATATTCAAAAACAGAAGCTAAAGGAGAGGACTGTGAAGGATCAGACCCAGACTTTAATCCAGACATTCATTTACAGCCAGTTACTGATAAAGAGACTTCCCAGTCCTCTGACACTGATGACAGTGGTGAATGGGAGGCCAGTAACTCTCAGGAAGGTTTGAACCCTGTGCAAAACAACGACGTACCTGTAAGTGATATAAACTGTAATACTGGAAATACATCAGTTATCTCCTCTGAATGTTCAACAACCTTGGGACAAAAAAAACTGAGGCGAAAACGCGAAAGAATCCACACAGGAGAGAAACCATTTGGTTGCTCACTTTGTAGTAAAAGATACAGCAACAGTTCAAAACTAACAAGACACTCTTTTGTCCACACGGGAGAGAAACCATTTAGCTGTTCAGTTTGTGGTAAAAGATTCATAGACAATACAAAACTAACAAGACACTCTTTTGTCCACACGGGAGAGAAACCATTTAGCTGTTCAGTTTGTGGTAAAAGATTCATAGACAATTCAAATCTGAAAAGACACTCTTTTGTCCACACGGGAGAGAAACCTTTTAGTTGTGTAGTTTGTGGTTACAGATGTACAACTAGCGGAGATCTAAAAAAACACTCTATTATCCACACAGGAGAGAAACCATTTGGTTGCTCAGTTTGTCGTAAAAGATTCACAGACAAGAGATCTCTAAAAAGACACTCTACTTTACACACAGGAGAAACCGTTTAGTTTCAGTTTTTGCAATAAGAGAGTTACACGGCTTGAAATTGTCAAAACTCACAAGTGTGGGTCGACAAGGACGAGCAGTAAGGTCATGCCCCTTGTACAGAGGTTTCAAGGCCCTGACACAGCAAGCAGACGGCAAAGAACTAGTGCCAACGAAGGCCGACTGTGGCGTCGCCTCACGCAGCTTTGTCTCGGCCAAAAAGTTGCACTTGAAAACACTTCAAAGACTACAGCCAACGGCCAACCACGGCGGTAGTCTAGTCATTCCAAAAATGGGAAACATGTCTAATCAGCGGAAAAAAGCAGACGGGAGCCGACGGATAGCGACGGAGCCGGACACACCGCAAAAATTGGAGCGACAATCCACCACCGACTGTTCATTAGGACTTACGGCTGACCTTTGTGTGTCAGAGCCTTTAGTCCTCCAAGTGGCCTGAACTCAAGTTAGACCTGCATCTCTCTATCAGTCCCTACCATCTCTCCTGATTTCTGACTCTATCCACTGTCCCTTTAAATGAAGGCAAAAAGTGTGTGTTGATGTTTGAAAACAAAGTTCTTGACTGTTTCCTAATAACACAATTTATTGTGAGTTGGTGGGCTCTCCTCAAGGTCAACCGATCCCTCAGTTGGTTTTGAATGTTTTATTATAAACACATTTACAGAGTAACATAGTTGTCAGTAGAGTTATTGATTTCTTTAATTATTTAAAATGTAATATCAAACATTTGGGAGCGGCAGTAGCTCAGTCTGTAGGAACCAGAGGGCCGCTGGTTCAAGTCTCAGTGTGGAACAAAATATGGAAGTTGGTCTGGTTGCTGAAGAGGTGCCACGTCACTTTCCAAGTACCGGTAGTGACAAGATGCCCTTAACAGCCTTGGAGCGCTCCCTGCTTGGCAGTGTGTAGCAGACGCACTCTGACATCTGTCCATTAATGCATGTCCACAGGTCCTCTGATATGCAGTGTTTAATCATCACTAAATTTCTCCTGCAAGATACTGGCCCGACTTGAACACATTCATGCTGGTCATTTCTCTTACAGTCACGGCTCCAAATTAGTAAGGATATTTAACCCTCTGAACACATTAATATAAATATATTCAACTGTAATCTTAGCGCCCGCTACTGCAAGGAGTAAGTACTACCTCCTATATACAATGTCAGATTTTCTTCAAATTTCTCACCTGATCACATCCCTGCTAATACAAATATACCATCGACATAGCGCCACCTACTGGAAAGAGGCTGTACTATGTCTCATATACAATGTTAGAGGTATCATGACAGTGCCAGCCTAAGCAGCTCTACATATAATATTCTGTGATCCTCATAGCGTGGCCTTTTTTGGTCTGCATGGTCTGCTGCTTAGCCACACCCCGCTGCTGCTGCACTCCCCACAGTCGCGACACACCCGACATGCACAGGGGTGCCAGGGCCCTTCATCAAATGCATGAAACTGGTTTGCAAGTCTGCCAAAAAGTATAAAGAAGAAGAGGCAAAAATGGCAACCACTGAGTCCAAATCCTTCTTACTGTGGAAGTTTTTGTAACTTCTGAGACCCCAACAACGACCCTCTTCCAACATCCACATCCAGCGTGCAGCTCAGAGGATGAGATGATCCAGTGCTGCACTGATACGACGTGTTTTTGAAGCGACAGGAGATGTTTAGAGTTACATCTCCCACGGACCGTACTCATGAATCGTGCCAGAGACCACCTCTTCATAAGGACCTTGTCTGAGTACAGTACGTTTTTGTTTACACTTATCAAATGAACCGGTATCAAGTGTACTCAGATCCGGGCCCAGGTCCCTAATGTGAAACCACTAGAGATGCAACAATTCTCAATATATTATTGAAGTGTTTGGTATGGCATCCACAGTTCAATATGCGCTTGTGACTGGTGTGACTTCCTGCGTCGGCTCAGGAAGTTCAACCTGCCCCAGGAGCTGCTTGTCATGTTTTACACCGCCATCATCCAGTCCGTTCTCTGCACCTCCATCACTGTCTGGTTTGGATCTGCAACCAAACTGGACAGACACAGACTGCAACGGACAATCAGGACTGCAGAATAGATCATCGGTGTCGACCTGCCCCCCATCCAGGACTTATACCGGTCCAGGGCCAGGAAACGGGCAGGTAACATCACTGCAGACCCCTCACACCCCGGACACACTGTTCAAATTCCTCCCCTCCGGCAGGCGTTACAGATCACTGTACGCCAAAACAACCCGTCATAAGAACAGTTTCTTCCCCCAGGCTGTCACTCTGATGAACGCTAAGCAGTCACAGAGTGTCAGACCTGCTGCTGTGAAATAACCCTGGAACAAAACTGTCACTGTGAATGTACATACTTTTATTTTATTTAAATTGTCATCTGCACTCACTCTTTAATGTAAATACTGTAAAAAAATAACTACCTCATGTTTACTTCAGCATCTTTTGCACTACTCACCTCCGCACTATTATCTTATTTAGTCTTGTACATATTAGTCTTTAATTATTTGTTTATTGTTGGTATTTAATGTTTTACCTTTGTACAAAGAGAGCACAGTCTACCGAAGTTAAATTCCTCGTGTGTTGAACATACCTGGCCAATAAATCTGATTCTGATTCTGAAAGGTTCAGTTTTGGGCTTTTCATGCCTCTATTGTAAAGACAGAACAGATGATAGAGTCGGGGACGTGTACTGCTGCCCTCTTAGCCAGGTCACCCATGTGAACGAGATCTTGATTTAAATGAGTTAATCACCTGGTTCAATGAACAGCAGGTCCTAAAAGTATACTGCACGGATAGTAGGGACTGTCTGCTGTCAGATTGTACAGGCACTTTGCAATTCGGATGCACCCCGTTACTCAGGCCCACACTCCAGCACAGTAGGTGGCGGCAATGCCCTTAAACCCTGAGTCTTAAAACTCCCGCTTTTAAACGGAAAGAACCGGAAGCACGAACCGGAAGCAGTCGCAGTACACGATGCTAACAGGCTAACTCTCTACTTTCCTGTAAAATCAGGATTGATTAAAACAGCCTGTTCGTTTGGATTGATTTATGAACTTGAGCACACAGTGTTCATCCTGACGCGGAAGTCTTTCCGCTGTTACATTTGATTTAAAGTGTTTAACTTTTGAATTGAGTCCCGGCGACCGAACACGTTTTACCGGACTGTGTCTGAAAGACAAGTTGCAGAGAGATCCTGTAAAGATGTCTAAAGTCAATATGCTGAGAGCTTTTGTAAACCAGAGACTGACTGCAGCTGCTGAAGAGATATTTGAGCTGTTTGAAGGAACGATAGCAGAATATGAGGAGCAACTTCATCGATCAAAAGAGGAAAACGAGCGACAACACAAACTACTGGATGCTGCTTTTAACCCTGAAGTCCGGCTACACCGATCAGGTTAGTGGAGTTACCTTTTTATTTGGCATTCCTTTAAACTTGTGAGAAATCAAAACACAGGAAGTCTGCGTGTTGCACGCAATAATACTGTAAGTCGAAGAACTTAAATAACAACACATTAGACTCATGGGCGGATAATCACGACCACAGGCCGTGGACCCCGACATCCAGAACTCTCACTGCATGTTTCCTCCCAAAGCAGAGTTTAGTTGCACAATAGCACAGGGCAGCTCACAATCACACAGCACGTTTTCCTTTTACATTCCGTTATTGATTGTTTAATAAAACTATAATAACCCTGTCTGCGTGGTTAAACTAAAAGATGGAAAGTCAACTTGCTCTTGTGCATTTTGGTCCTTGCACAATCTTAAAGGTAAAACAAAAGTTTGAACTTCCTCATGTTATGACTCATGACTCAGTCTCTCAAAGTTATTGTTCCTTCCTTTTGTAGACATAAAATAGTTTGTAGTTCCAGTTAGCATGTAGAAACAGCTGTTTGTGGATTGCAGCTCTCTCTCTCGCTCGTTGACTGTCCCTTACCTTTACTGAAAAATCATGAAAAGCAAGAAGGCTAAGAATATTTTTAATAGCAAAAAATACTTGACACTACTTGACTGTGTGTCCATGCTATTTTGAAATGATGATGTAGTAATGTGTCCTCTTTTTGTGTTCATCAGGAACATTTTCACGCGGTGATGCATTCATTTGAAAACATGTAGACTTCAAGTTCTTGTGTTTCTGTGCTCTGTAGCCCTGCAGGATTCCTGCAGCTGAAGCTTCATATCGGCTCTGCAGCCTTTGTTTGTAGGCTGTGTTGTTTTTTGCGACATCACTGGACTAACTTTAGTTTTGTTTATAATCAAACATAATACAGAATGTGTTAATTCTGTGACATATGATCGAAGTAAGTTTTACTGAAAGAAGAGTTTTATTCATAGAGGGGGCGGGACGTCGTTGATTGACAGACAGTCACCATGGTTACTCACTCTCCCCTGCCTGCTACACACTGAACGAGAGGAGAGAGAGCTGCTGACTGACATCACTTCAAGCAGCATGCATGGAAATCAATGTATAGAAATAAGTGATTGTAGTCCTTTACAAGGAACAAGTCGAGAATATCTTTGGTTGCTTGGCAACAGGCCAGTTCCAGTGAAGTTGTTGAACCAGTTGAGGAGGTTGAGTAAAAAATATGACTATGTTGTTGTTTTCTTTTTACTACTACAGGGATTATCTTTGCCATGATCACAGCAGCAGTGCTGATATTCAGTAACCGCTCTCCTTCTCGTGTGATGTTGTTTATTTTCCCACTTTAAAAACAAACATACGATGCATCTGGTGTTTTGGTTAAAGGTGTGACACTGATCACTGTTGACTTCAGGTAGAATGCGTCCCTCTTAGTTTAGTTTTTCATTAAACACATATGAGATTAGTACATAAGTTAAAAAGCTCAAATGTTTGATTCTCCACAGACATCCAGCTGCTGATGTTGAAAAATGTAGAGTTTCCCCCTGAGCAGCAGGAGAGGGGCTCCAGTCAGAACCAGGAGGACCCACCAGAACCACCACACATTAAAGAGGAACAGGAGGAGCTCTGGAGCAGTCAGGAGGGAGAGCAGCTTCAAGGATCAGTGGATGCTCATGTCATCAAATTCCCTTTTCCTGTCCCTGTGAAAACTGAAGAAGACGATGAAGAGAAACCTCAGTCCTCACAGTTTCAACAAACCCAAACTGACCAGATCAGAGATGAATATTCAAAAACAGAACCTAAAGGAGAGGACTGTGAAGGATCAGACCCAGACATTAATCCAGACATTCATTTACAGCCAGTTACTGATAAAGAGACTTCACAGTCCTCTGACACTGATGACAGTGGTGAATGGGAGGCCAGTAACTCTCAGGAAGGTTTGAACCCTGTGCAAAACAACGACGTACCTGTAAGTGATATAAACTGTAATACTGGAAATACATCAGTTATCTCCTCTGAATGTTCAACAACCTTGGGACAAAAAAAACTGAGGCGAAAACGCGAAAGAATCCACACAGGAGAGAAACCATTTGGTTGCTCACTTTGTAGTAAAAGATACAGCGACAGTTCAAAACTAAGAAGACACTCTTTGGTCCACACGGGAGAGAAACCATTTAGCTGTTCAGTTTGTGGTAAAAGATTCATAGACAATACAAATCTGAAAAGACACTCTTTTGTCCACACGGGAGAGAAACCATTTAGCTGTTCAGTTTGTGGTAAAAGATTCATAGAAAAGGGAGCTCTAAAAAGACACTCTTTTGTCCACACGGGAGAGAAACCTTTTAGCTGTTCAGTTTGTGGTTACAGATGTACATCTAGCGGAGATCTAAAAAAACACTGTTTTGTACACACAGGAGAGAAACCATTTGGTTGCTCAGTTTGTCGTAAAAGATTCAAAGACAAGAGATCTCTAAAAAGACACTCTATTATCCACACAGGAGAGAAACCTTGGAGCTGTTCAGTTTGTGGTAAAAGATTTCTACTAAGTAAATATCTAAAAAGACACTCTACTTTACACACGGGAGAAACCGTTTAGTTTCAGTTTTTGCGATAAGAGAGTTACACGGCTTGAAATTGTCAAAACTCACAAGTGTGGGTCGCACAAGGACGAGCAGTAAGGTCTTGCCCCTTGTACAGAGGTTTCAAGGCCCTGACACAGCAAGCAGACGGCAAAGAACTAGTGGGAACGAAGGCCGACTGTGGCGTCGCCTCACGCAGCTTTGTCTCGACCAAAAAGTTGCACTTGAAAACGCTTCAAAGACTACAGCCAACGGCCAACCACCACGTACGTTCTGCACATGTGTGAGAGGAAATAACCTTCCATGCCAGCAGGCGGCGGTAGTCAAGTCATTCCAAAAAGGGGAAATCGGAAGAGGAGGGAGAAGAATGCTGATATATAAACCGTTGTAATAACACGAGAAAAGCATTTACACACTGCTGTCGCTCACCCCTCATAATATAGGTACTTCTAATTGAGAATAATGTCTGATAAAAAGTTGCCTCTTGACTGTAGTCGTTTACTTGCTTCCCTCACTTTAATTTTTTTTCCTAATACACTGATTCGCTTAACTGAAAAACGCCGACCCACGCCGGTTCAACATGTCAAATCAGCTGAAAAAAGGCAGACGGGAGCCGACGGAGCAGGACTCACCACAAAAACTAGAGCGACAATCCACCACCGACTGTTATTATTTAGGAATGAATTAGCACGAATTACCACATTAACGAATTAGGACCCACGGCTGACCTTAGTGTGTCAGAGCCTTTAGTCTTCCGAGTGGCCTGAACTCAAGTTAGACCTGCATCTCTCTGTCAGTCCCTACCATCTCTCCTGATTTCTGACTATCCACTGTCCCTTTAAATGAAGGCAAAAAGTGTGTGTTGATGTTTGAAAACAAAGTTCTTGACCGTTTCTTATAACACAATTTATTGTGAGTTGGTGGGCTCTCCTCAAGGTCAACCGATCCCTCAGTTGGTTTTGAATGTTTTATTATAAACACATTTACAGAGTAACATAGTTGTCAGTAGAGTTCTTGATTTCTTTAATTATTTAAAATGTAATATCAAACATTTGGGAGCGGCAGTAGCTCAGTCTGTAGGAACCAGAGGGCCGCTGGTTCAAGTCTCAGTGTGGAACAAAATATGGAAGTTGGTCTGGTTGCTGAAGAGGTGCCACGTCACTTTCCAAGTACCAGTAATGACAAGATGCCCTTAACAGCCTTGGAGCGCTCCCTGCTTGGCAGTGTGTAGCAGACGCACTCTGACATCTGTCCATTAATGCATGTCCACAGGTCCTGTTGGTGCTTGTGTGAATTTCGGGCCTATGTGTGTGAGAAGCATGTCTCTCAATAACAAGAGTGTAACACCAGAATTCCAGGGATTAACAAAGTATGCAAGATTAAATAATGAAATGGAGCTAGCTGTATAAGCATACAATACTCACACATGACTTGTCAAGACTCTTGTTAAACGTACGATGTAAAATCCGCCGCTAGGGGGCTCTCAATCAAAACAATAACAAAATATGACGTCTAGGCTTGAAGTGTATTATGGGATAAAAACGAACGAATCAATACGAACGGGCGAAACCGACCTGAGAAAGACAATATGTGTACTGACGATGTATCCAAGTTTAATTTACATGACGTTGTTTATCACAGCAGCACATACAGCAACAGAACGGCAGCTTTCAGTAGCAGCTAGCGCTAGCTTATGCAGCGGTCTTTGACGTAACATCAGGTGTTACCTTGACAACGATCAACATTTCCTGTCTGTCATGGCGACTCATCATGGCGGCCGCCTACAAGACACGTACCGTTACAACTATAAAATTATGAATTTCTCTGGCTTTGATAACTTTTGGAAATATTTGAGGTGATGTAAGTACTCAACTAAAAAATATATATAACATGGGTTTAGTCCATTTTTAATTTAAGTTAGATATTTTAATGTAAACATTAGCATGTGATTCTACATACTGTACCTTTAAGACAAAAAAATAACCAACCAAATAAAATCTTTTCCCCAAACTAAACAGTCCTACCAAAAGAAGTTCCCCGCTTATACAGGTTTACTCTGTGAGATTTAATTATTTTATTGGGTTTGATGGGGTTATCATTATTAATCATCGACTTTTAGAATGTAACCTGAAGTACGTGAAGCACTGAAGTTACAATTCCTGTCCAGTAGGTGGCAATAAGCAGCTTTACACGTTGTTGCGATCTGCCATTACACTAGAGAAGAAGAAGCTTCCCGTGTTAGCATGTCTGTGCTAACGTTGTATGTTATCAGAGTAATGGAGGGAAAGCCGTCAGAGTTTTCTTGTCCTTCTCTGACTCTTCTCTCAAATGTCCGGGTTTCAGGATCTTAAAGATTTATTCAGACGGCGGCTGCTCGCTGCGGCTCACAGAGACCCGAGAGGACCAACAACAACATGTGGATACGAAGAGGAGCCGTTGATTCTACAATGTGGTGGGGCCCTAGGCAAAAAGTATTTTGGGGGCCCCTCCAACCAGCATTCATCCCCATCATGTCTGCCAGTGTCTCCTATAGACAGATTATCCCTCTCTTCATTTTTCTCTGTTGACTTTCATTGGCAAACTTTGGTTTCACAGCAATCAAGCATGCAACACTTAGCTGGGCAACGAGAGTGAGTGCTGCTATTAGATGGGGCCCCCTTGCAAAATTTGCACAATTTGAGCCACTGTTATGGTTAAAAGTTTGACAACCATAGCAGTTGCCTGCCCTGCCTGTTGTTGACAAGCAGCACCTGTTTTTAAGTAGGGCTGGGAGATATGACGTCAAATCAGTATCACGATTAATTGAACATTTGACCTCTATTACGATTATCTCGTTTTTGTTTTTTGCCCTCATAGTTCACTGACATGGTCTCTACTGTAAACATGCTCCACTATTAAAGCTGGGATATTGTTTCTAATGAAAGAGTGAATATCTGATGAACTATTTTGTGGTTATTCATTTAATATTTCAAACTGAAATCAAAGCTTGAAATGTAAACGATGCATTTTAGTTTTAAAGTAGAAATGAACTTTTTTAAAACAGTAGAAAATAAATAACTTGCATTTCTTGCAAACAGTTTTTTTCCGCAGTGTTTACATTTGACTTCTTTTTGTTCAGTGTCGGCTTCCCTAAAGACAAAATGTGTCTAAACGACGGACACCGCTTCCATGTTGCAGATTAGACGTGTCGTCACGTGACTCTGCCCTGAAAATATTCGATATAATCGACATGGGCAAGATTAGGTCAGTAAGAGATTCTGAATGTCGGTTTCCATTCATTTTCGATTAATTAATTGCCCAGCCCTACTTTTTTATCCAAAGTCAGGTGCGTAGCTGACCTGATTGACAGGTGGGCGCGGTGTAACGGTTTGTCAAGAGGCTTAAAACCCGCCTCAGCTCCAGCTCTCAGCCTGTCGTTAGGTTGACTGAAAGTTAGGCTGAGACAGCATTTCCATCACGGCAGCGGCTGCCGATGAGCCTCCGGAGCCCCCTGCAGGAACAGAGGGCTGACGTCACTCAGGCTTCAAACATTCATATTTACAGTCTATGGTATTGACCGATATCTTTGTTAGACCTATCTCCGATCTGTAGAGATATAGAGATAAATAAAGATATACACATTTATTGCGTTGATCCCTCAAATGCAGTCATCAGACACTTGTGGTAAAGATATATTAACCACCACGTCTGAAGGCCCTTTGTTCCTGCAGCTCAGTGGTAGGTCGTATTAAACATGGGTGAGCTCATGTATTAATCGATTGTCTTTCGTCACTGGAAGTTTTGATCATCAGATTTGTCTTTTAAAGTTTACAGCGTGTCATGCTGTTGCTACTCATGCAGAGATTTAACTCAATGTGACTTTTAGGGGGCACATTTTTAGATTAGTATATTAAGTATCACTATTTTCAGTTTGGTTTTAACATAAACTCACAGCTTTCATTGATGTGTCTGTGTGTTTCAGTGCTTCCTGAAACCGTCCAGCTGCTGATGGTGGAAAAAGAAGAGTTTCCCCCTGACCAGCAGGAGGGGAGCCCAAGTCTAGAACAGGAGGACACTAATCCCCCACACTTAAAAGAGGAACAGGAAGAATGCGGCGCGGTCAGGAGGTAGATCATCTTCCATGACTGGAGGAGGCTGAAACCACCAAGCTTCATCAGAGACAAACTGAACAGATGGAAACAGGAACTGATGGAGAGGACTCTGGGGGAGCAGAACCTGAGAGGGACTCAGATCCAGAGAGACATTTACAACCAGAGACTGAAGACAAGACTGAAGACTCTAATGAAGCTGAGACTGGAGACAGTGATGATGATTGTAAGAAAAACAGAGAACATCATTCAGGTTTAAACTCTCAGAGAAACTATGATGTCTCCAAGAGTTCACAAATATTCGACTCTGTCAGGAAACAAGTTTTCTGCTCTGAGTCTGATCAAACTCTTTACAACGAACGCCTGCTGAAGATTCACAGAAACAATCACACCGGAGATACACTTTTCAGTGGATCATGTGAGAACCAGTTAACACAGAGAGGAAGTCTGGGCCAACACATGTAAGTCAAAGAAGTGGTACACAGAGGGGCCATGTGCAGGAGGACACAGATCCTCCACTTATTAAAGCAGAAAAGGAGGAAGTCTGGATCAGTCAGGCTGATGCCACCAAGTTCCGCCTCACTCCTGTCCCTGTGAAGAGTGAAGATGATGAAGAGAGACCTTCAGAGATTCATCAGGTAAAATCTGAACAGATGGAAACAGGAGCTGATGGAGAGGACTGTGGAGGAGCAGAACCAGATACAGACTTTGATGCAGTTTGTAAGTTACAGCCAGTTTCTCCTGACAAAACTTCACACCATTCTGGATTTGATACTGATGACAGTGGTGATTGGGAGAGGAGTAATGAACCTCAGGAAGGTTTAAACCCTCTGCAAAACACAAACATACCTGTAAGTGATATGAACTGTAATACTGGAAATACATCAGTTAGACTCAATACAGGGGAGAAACCATTCATTTGTGCAGTTTGTGGTAAAAGTTTTTCTAGACCTCTACTTCTGAGACGACACTCTATTATCCACACAGGGGAGAAATCTTTTAGTTGTTCAGTTTGTGGTAAGAAATTCTCAAGAAATATGGAGCTAAAAAGTCACTTTTTGCTACACACAGGAGAGAAACCATACAGTTGTTCAGTTTCTGGTAAACGATTCACACAAAGTGGAGTTTTAAAGAGACACTCTGTTTTACATGCAGAGGAGAAACCGTTTAGTTGTTCAGTTTGCGGTAAAGGATACACACAAAGAAGAACCCTTGAAAACCACTTTGTTGTCCACACAGGAGAGAAACCGTGTAGTTGTTCAGTTTGTGGTAAGAGATTCTCAAGAAATGTAGATCTAAAATGTCACTGGTTTTTTACACACAGGAGCGAAACCGTTCAGTTGATAAAAGATTCAAACGAAGAGGAGGTATAAGAGAGGATATTTTACACACAGGAGAAAAACTGAGAAAACGTTTTCTTCCCGTTTTGCGATAAGAGATGTTGGTTGATGATGGCGGCATAGCAGTTGGGTCCCGCCCCATGTACGGGGGATATAGACCTCTAAGTGGCCTAGGTTCAAGTCAGATCAGGGGTAGGCCTGCATAATTCATTGAATTTTTTTCGCGATCAGGGTTTTAGCCCTTATACATTTAAAGAAACGTGATTGACGGCGATATTAACATTTAAAATGCCTGCTTCACCTTTCCAGAACTCTGCAGCCTCTGAGTAAATCCTGCAGGCGGAGTCCATGTTCCTTCATCTTTCAAATGACTGCAGGAAAGAACAGTTGTAGCTCAGATCGTAGACGTGGATTTTTTTTTAAACTCTTAAATCAGGGTATATTTGAATATTAGATTTTTATTCATATCAGAAGTGAATATTCCCTCTAAATTAATGATTACTTTTTGCAACAAACAACTTTAATCTGCTCGTCTTATCCACGCACAGACCCAAACACCAGGAGTACACCTCGCGTTCTGAAAAGTTACTCTCGATATTCTGTTATTTAAAGGAGTTCAGCGCAGCATCAGCAGCAAGCAGCTGTACATTAACATTATTAAAACAAAGCCATGAGAAGCTTCAGCTTTGATATAAGCAAGGTAACTTAATCGGTGCATTTACGAGAGGGATGTACGGACAGTTGACCTTCTCTCTCCCTCTCTCTCTGAAGCTGATGTGATTCTGCTCTCTTGGTTTTGCTGTGTCTTATCTCTCCGCAGGAGTCGAGAGAAACTTTTTTTTACACGGGAGTTTCGTTATGTTGCACGGAGCCGCCGAGGGCTCAGGCATTGTTTAAAATTCTATGCGTTCAGTGAGGTTACGCGTGAGCCTGCACTCTCTCGAGCGCTCTATCTCTCCCCTGCGAACGTGCGGCAATTGTATGAATAAATAAAAATAGGTCGGAAATAAACTTGGCCATAACCCAAATGATCTGAAGTTGATGTGCTCTGTGAAGTTGAACTGATTCACAGAGTTACCTGAGGATGGCTTTAGGTTGTTCAGGCCTGTCTTCATATAGTCCTCAGATGCTACATGTTTGTCAACAGAGTTTTATTTCTGTAATTATTCTTAAATTTGGCATCTTTACTCTGTGATTTAAATATTTAATGTAATATTTTTGATCCAAAAATAAACCTTTATTGATTAACAAAACATGTCTCTCTGCCCTTGCCTAGTTTCTTTTTCTTGTATCAAGACAACAACGTTTTGCTTCTTCAAGATCAGCACATCCAGGTATTCTTGACAGAAGCAGCAATTTGAACACCACAATAGATGCTCCATTTATGGTTTTAGAAATGGAAAGGGAAATATTAAGTTCCAGAGGTGTCCTGGAAAAGTTATATTTTTGGGTGATTTTGGACTTTATTGGATTGGACAGCTGAGGAGGGACAGGAAACATTGGGAGGAGAGAATGGGGGACGATATGCAGCACAGGGCCGGGGCCGGATTCGAACCCAAGACCGCTGCGACTAGGACTATAGCCTCTGTACATGGGGCGCTTGTCATAACGACTATACCATAAGCACCCCAGGAATGACATTGTTATGTTAAAGCATTTAGGTGTTTTTGGATCCACAGAACTGCTTGGACTTTATAATGAAGTGTGGGATATGGGAAAATGACCATCTGGCTGGACAGAGGTAGTTATTATTCCAATCAGGAAACCAGGGGCCTGTACTACGAAGCAGGATTTAGTGTTAGCGAGGTAACTTCAGGGTTAAGCCTGGGTTTTCAATCCTACGAAGGTGGTTCACTTCTTACCTGGGTATATCGTCACGGTGTTCAAGAGAAGAGATCAACCTGTGAAAATCTCCGCCCACTGACCAATCAGATCTCTTGGTAAAAGATCATTCAGAAGTTGTGCTTACTGGAATACAAAAGAAAATGCGGAATACATAATGAAGCATTGTGCTAAATTTAATAGACTGTAAATACTAATTGAAGAAGCCTGAGTGACGTTACCCATCTGTTCCGGCAGGGGGCGCTGTAGTCCCATCAATGGCGCTGAAAATGCTGTCTCAGCCTAACTTTCAGTCAACCTAACGACAGACTGAGAGCTGGAGCTGAGGCGGGTTTTAAGACTCCTGACAAACCTTTACATCCACCTGTCAATCAGGTCAGCTACACGCCTTATTGTGAATAACTCTTATCCTTCATCAAATCAAAACTGATGCGTTATCAAAAACTCACCCCCTGTACAGTGTGTGAGGATCGAGACATGAGCTATCAGACCGGAATCGTAAAATTGGATCCCTCCTAAAACCTCCGGTACAGTAGGTGGCGGTATGCACCTTTAAATTGGGACCTTTAAAGTTTCCGGGTTTCATCAGCTCTCTCCCAGTTAGCATGTCTGTGCTAACGTTGTGTGTTATCAGAGTAATGTTAGAAAAGCCGTCAGAGTTTTCTTGTCCTTCTCTGACTCTTCTCTCAAATGTCCGGGTTTCAGGATCTTAAAGATTTATTCAGACGGCGGCTGCTCGCTGCGGCTCACAGAGACCCGAGAGGACCAACAACAACATGTGGATACGAAGAGGAGCTCCTCCGACAAAGAAAACTGCTGGATGTGATTTTAACTCCTGAAATAAAGCTGCAGAGAGCAGGTTAGTGTTCTTTTGTGTTTCCTGCTCGTGTTTCAGGGAGCAGAGCCTTTAGCTAACGTCCATAGACGTACAGTGTTAGCACAGCTAGCTCCTGCTAACAACACCACTGAGTTTACTAGAGTTGAATACTATCTAGTGGCTGTTCAGTGATAATTCTAATAATATGTCTGATGCAGATCAGATTATTTTGGAAGTCAGTGGTGAAAGTTTTAGGTGTAAGTGGAGGTAGCTGCATTTAGCAGTTAGCAGGTAGTCTCAGGATAGCTGGTTAGCTCAGAGTTGACAGACAACAGAGTTAGCATTGAACCCTACAGTAGCTAACATGGACCAAACACTGTCAGGTCTCTTTGAAACTTCATCTACTCATCATCAGGGTTTGACATTCACTTTATTTCCTCATCCGCCGCTGTGGCTAGTTGTTTTCCAAAGTTACCAGCTACTCAGCATTTTCACGAGCCACTATTTTGTTGGTAAGTTACGTTTTTCTGCCACAAAAAACAACATCTTTTCGTTCATTGCACTCCATTCAGCACTGTGTAATTCTGTAATTGCATAAAAGTATTCTGTGTGATCAGGTAACAGCACACCTATTTATATTAGCACCGATGATCATATGAGGAAACGTGTCATTAATTGGCGTGGGGAATGTCACCTCTGGTAATAAACGTTTATGGTCTAGTACCGAAACGTTGCCATTCAATTATGTTTGCAAGTTAGACAGTGTGCGAGAGTTTCTCTTTGATAATTTCTGATGGACACATTGCTCTCCTACGCACCTGTTTTGTGAAGTAGATGTGCAAAGGTTTGTTTCTAATATGGACCTCTCTGGTGTTGAAGTAATCAAAGCTGTTGCTCTTAGAGCGTGGTAAAACATTGAACCAATAAACAAGTCTGACCTCGCACATGATTATTCACACATCATCATCTTCCTCTTTAACAAAAAGGTCTAATATCTGCAACAATTATCTCAAAGCAAGTGGGAACCCAGTACAGGGTCAACAGTAGGTGTTATATTTTGCTCAACAAGTCTTTTATATATTCTGAAATGCAAATCTCAAAATAAGCTATATTTACATAATGTATAATACAGGAAACTACAGTTTTCAGAGGATTTAATAAACCCCTTTTTCCACAGACTACAAGCTGCTGACAGTGAAAAAAGAAGAGGTTCCCTCTAAGCAGCAGAAGAGGAGCAAGGAGGACCCACCAGAACCACCACACATTAAAGTGGAACAAGAGGAACTCTGGAGCAGTCAGGAGAGAGAGCAGCTTCAGGGGTCAGAGGAGGCTGATCTCAGCATGGTCACTTTTTTTCGTGTCCTTGTGAAGACTGAAGAAGATGATGAAGGGGGGAAACCTCAGACCTCACAGCTTCATGAAAACCAAACTGTAGAGGGGAGAGACGGAGAGCATTTGAAAAGAGAAACTGATGGAGAGGACTGTGGAGGATCAGAACCAGACAGAGACTTTAATCTAGACATTCATATACAGCCAGTTTCTTCTGACAAGACTTCTAATTTTTCTGGATCTGATACTGATGACAGTGGTGATTGGGAGGAGAGTGATGAACCTCAGGAAGGTTTAAAACTTCTGCAAAACAAAGACGTACCTGTAAGTGATATGAACTGTAATACTGGAAATACATCAGTTAGCTCCTCTGAATGTGCTACAAGCTTTGGACAGAAGAAACAACTGCAGAAAAACAAAGAAATCCAAACAGGAGAGAAACCATTTAGTTGCTCAGTTTGTGGTAAAAGATACACAAAGAAAATACATTTACATCAACACATGCTACGCCATTCCTTAGAGAAACCTTTCAGCTGCTCAGTTTGTAAAAAAAGTTTTATCTGGAGAGGAGAGCTGATGACGCACATGAGAATTCACACAGGAGAGAAACCATTCAGTTGTTCAGTTTGTGGTAAAAGGTTTTCTCGACAGGGCGATCAGAAGACACACTCTCTTTTCCACAAAGAGGAGAAACCCTTTGGCTGTTTAGTTTGTGGTAAAAGATTTGTACGAAATGGAGACCTTAAAAGACACTCTGTTGTCCACACAGGAGAGAAACCATTTAGTTGTTCAGTTTGTGGTAAAAGTTTTTCTCGACATACACTATTGAGACGACACTCTTTTGTCCACACAGGGGAAAAACCGTTTAGTTGTTCAGTTTGTGGTAAAACATTCAGAGATAGGGGAGCTCTAAAAGATCACTCTCTTGTCCACACAGGAGAGAAAACATTAAGTTGTTCAGTTTGTGGTAAAAGTTTTTTTCGACATGTACAATTGAGACTACACTCTTTTGACCACACAGGAGAGATACCGTTTAGTTGTTCAGTGTGCGGAAAACAATTTGCTCGACATGGAACTCTGAAAAAGCATTCAACTATCCACACCGAGGAGAAACCGTTCGGCTGTTCAGTTTGTGGGAAAAGATTTGCTCAACATGGAAATCTGAGACGACACTCTGTTATCCACACAGGGGAGAAACCGTTCAGTTGCCGTGTTTGTGAAAGAAAATTCACTCGGCATGACCATCTCAAGAAACACAAGTGTGTTAGAGAGAGCAGCAGAAATACATGAAAACTTAAGATACTCATTAAATGTCACCTTTGAAGTACGCAGACAACATTTGCTGTCTTCAATTGTGATTGTGAATAGAGGTGTTGATTTCTGTAATTATTCCTAAAGTTATCTTCATTCCATGATTCATTTGTAGATTTAATGCAGTACTTTTTGTATAACAATAAAGCTTCAGTTGACTAACCACTCATGTCTGTCTGCCTTTCCCAGGAATTCATTTGTTGCTGTACCAATAGGACAGGGTTTTTTCTTTCTCTATAAACTTCTAACATGGGTTGTTTTTGAATAAGCGAGGCGGAAGATTTCCAAAAACTGCCAATAATTTAAAGAAGCAGTACCTTACCCTGTGACACCAGTGGTTATTTCCCTCTGTAAATTTACATTTTTATGTTCAAAACAAAATGCAGTGAAAAAGGCCAGGAAACTTGAGGGAGGTGAGAGACTGTAAAATACACATACAACCTTTACCCCTATTAATATAGATGGTTCAAAAGATTGTAAGAAAGGAAAAACTGGATTTTCTTTTGTCATTCAAGAGTTAAACGTAAGCTACAAGGAAAGAACACCAGATCATGTAGCAGTGTACACAGTTGAAATGTTTGCATCAGAAAGGTGTTGCAATGGTCATAGACAAATAAAATAGAAAACGTTATAATGTGTTCAGATTCATTGTCTTCATTGGTATCATCACTGTCTATGTCATCACAAAGCAGATTTTTCTTCATGAAATACATGAATCACTCTTTAGATTACAGAAATCACAAACAGTTGTCATGTTCATGACGGTACCGGCTCAAAGGGGGATGGAGAGGAATTAAATGGCTGACAATCTATTTAAACGAGCCCTAAAAGGAGATTCAATCAGGGACGTAACTTTCAGCTGAGGCTAAAGCAGGTAGTCCCAAACTAAATCAAGTCTGCCCGGCTAAAGATTGGGATGAAGAGCATTAAGCACGCCATCTTTATCAACACAAATTGGGAGGAATGAAAACAACAGGAAAAAAACAAACAATCATAAAGAGACCAACAACAGGACACAGAGGGTTAAATAAAACAATGCACTTCATAGAAAAATATCAATTAGGTATGTTTGACTCAAACAGCAACCTCTGGTGTTGAAAAATGAAGCCGATGCTGAAGTGTAAAATCCTGCAGTTCCTCGAGTGTCCACTAGAGGCTGGCTGCAGAAGCACAGGAAGTCACATACACACCCATTCTAAAAAGCCTGTTTTTACAGCAGACATTAACAAGTTTACAGCCTGGTTCAAAAAACCAAACAGGTCTGATTAGCTCATGTCTCGATCGGCACACACTGTACGGGGGGTGAATGTTTTGATGACTCATCAGTTTTGATTTGATGAAGGATAAGAGTTATTCACAATAAGGCGTGTAGCTGACCTGATTGACAGGTGGGCGGAGTTAGCTTCATTTAACCTATCAAAATCATTACTGAGTCTGCCATTGTCATATCTAAGAAACTCTGAACAAACTATATTAATAATATAAAGACGTTTAAGATAGACAGGCTCCCAAAGACTAAAGTTACACCGCTGCAGGAACAAATGTAGGAAGGACAATTAGATAGCCTACGAGAAAAAATCTGCGAGTATTAATGTACAAACTTATTCTATTTTCTTCCCATCGTTAGTTCACCTTCGAACTGACAATAATAACTCCTGTTTCTTCTCTGAACTGAATGTGTTGCTCTGACTCTTTAAAGTGGCAGAATCATGTCTTTGTTTAATGCAGCTCCGCCTGAGAGCCTGAAGATCACGGCTTTCTTTCTTTCTTTTCTGCCATGTCCCCTGCATTCAGAGATTTAATTAGATTCTCTGAATCTTTGAACCACATTGTATGTACACAAAGAAATCTGCAGATAATTTAAAATGCTGAATGAAGAACTAAAAAAGTTTTACCACCGCTAGATGGCAGTAGTGCATCATTAAAGAAAGAGTCATTTGCTTTTTCCTCAAAGGATTCTATTTAGACTCATACAAAAGTAAAGCTGCTCAATCATCACTTCTGGGACTCCATACATGTGTGACTGTGTCTGCAGAGAAAATGCTGGGAGGAATTATTGGGTTATAAAATGTATTGATGATCCGGAATATAAAGCCTGATATGAGTGTATAAAATAAACTGGATCAGTAAAGATCATTTAGTTAATTAGTTTATTTTTTATTCCATTCGGGTCTGTTTTTCTTCTAATCAATAAATGAATGTTCCAGCCCACACTCCAGCATGATAGGTGGCGGTGTGGACCTTAAACTCTAGTTACCTGCCGCCATTACACTGACAGAAAAATAAACCGGAAGTAGTTCTACTTTGTGATGCTAACATGCTAACTCTACCCGAAACGGAACACCGGGAATAAACCTGTGTGACTGAGTAGTTTGAGGTTTCAGCCAAAGTTTACTGAGGATGGCGGATAAATTACCCCTGCCGCGGCTGCTGTTAACGACTCGTCCTTATAAAAAAGGCAAAAAAACAAAGACGGAGGCCGAGAAGGCTGTAACAAAAAGGAGATTAGATAAAGCGAGAGGACAAACCCGAGTCAACATCGGTACAGCTTTTCCACGATGGAGGCAACTGAAGGAGGCCAAGGGCCTGCAAAGTGATGCCATGGTTGCTCTCTTTCTGTTGGACAGGTGAGGTTTTGTTTTTTTGTTGGGGGGGGGGGGGGGGGGGGGGGGATAGTTTGTCTTCATAAAATATGTAGATGTTTATGTAGACATATTAGCCCAATGCTAACATTAGCTCCCCTGGCTGTGTGAGCTAGAACATTAGCTATCATTGAGCGTGTCACTTCTTGTTTGTTTTGTAGTTATGAGAAGCAAACATCGACGCCGTGGAAACCCGGATTGTTGAGACCTCCTCCCCCCGCTGGGTCAGCTGTTGCCGCGGAGTCTCTCTCTGACCTGTGAGTGTAACTTTAAGCTGATATGAACACGGGCTGGATTACTGTCCTCTCTGGTGTGCGTCCTCATTTCTTGCTCTTTTGTTTAAAGGTGCACCACGGAGTTTTGGTAGAGGAATGTGAAAGTTGGAGAAGTGTACAGATTCTGTGGTATATGTTCATAACTCTACATAAACTGTCCTCAGAGGAACATTTGGTCCCTGGAACACTGTTTGAAGATAAAATGCTACAAGAGAAGTTATGGTGGGGGGCCCGCAACAGTGAAACCGTAACTCTCCTGGTAGCTTTTTAGCTCCAAACATTGTTCCAGGGAACCATTTTTTCCTTTGAATAAAGTTTGTGTATTTAGTTCAGAGTTTGAACATCCTAGGATGCGCTGGGACACATCGTCAGTGATGTATCCTGAGTTCATCGGGTGTTTCGGGTCTCACAACATCAGACACCCTCCCTCAGGCAGGGTTGATCAGGCCCTGGCTTGAGTCCCAGCAGCAATGGCCCACGGGTCGGACCTCTTCATCCAATGCCACCTAGAGGCCCTCTCTGCAGCCTCAGTGGTGGTCTTGATGGCTCTCCTTTTGGCAGCTCCTGTTATGCCAAGCAGTGCAAAGACCTTGCACAACGTGCGGCCTGCAAAGCCTCTGCATCCTACCTCGACAGGCTTGCAGCGAGCTTTCCAGCCCCTCGTCCGGCACTGCTCTACCAGCTCCTGGTATTTGAGCCGCTTGCGCTCATTCGCCTTCTCCATGCGATCTTCCCAGGGGACCGTCAGCTCTATTAGAAGCACCTGCTTGAAAGAGAGAGATGTAAGCACCATGTCAATGATGTGGAGGTCACATAGTCTGGGAACTTGAACTGCCTGCCCAAGTCGACTCGTAGCTCCCAGTCCGATGCTGATGTGAGCAGGCCGGCTGATGGTGTTGTCTTTGGCTGCGGTTGCTCTCCAGCTCTGACAAAGGTGATGTATCTATTTGTTCGGACAAACTTATTAGCAACTGCTCTGGAAATAGCTTCTGTCACTGCTTTGAGCACCTGGTCATGCCTCCAGCGGTAGCGACCATCTCCAAGAGCTCTTGGACAGCTGCTCAGGATGTGTGCCAGTGAACCGTTGCCAGGGCAAAGAGGACATGCAGGACACTCACTCTTGCCCCAGATATAGAGATTCGCTGGGCTAGGCAACACGTCATACACCGCTTGGACCATGAACTTGATACGCTGTGGTTCAGCCTGCCAGATATCATTGATGAAAATATAGCATAGAATTGTTTAACTTCTCCAACTTTCAAATTTCACTACCAAAGCTACATAGTGCACCTTTAACGTACATGAAGATGATCTTTGGCAGCGATAGCGTACATCAGAATAAAGTGCTATAGTTGCACATTTAAAATGCTGTATGACTGTTTGCTGTACTACATTTATTTGCACACTGTGGGTTAATGTCGGTGAGTTTTCTGTATAAAAGCACAGCATTAGGTTTAAATCTGTGTTCGTGACCTCTGTCAAATGCTGTTTAAAGATAAGATGATTATTGCTCAGGTGTGCCTCAGACTGGTCACAATAAAAGGCCACTCTATAATGTGCAGTTTATTCACACAGCTCAATGCCACTGACGCCCCAAGTTTTGAGGGAACGAGTAATTGGCATGCTGACTGCAGGAACTTAGACAACGTTATTTACCCCAGAGGGCAATTCGATTCCACAGTCTACCCAGACCATGCCTGACCAGTGTTTGACAAATCAGCATCGTCCAGCTCATTAATGCTGATAAGCTTCTTGGCTTGACTTCTGTTCTGGTCAATAGAGGCCATTGATTTCACTCCCTGCCAGGCTGCTCTGATGTTTGCGCTGCCAAATTGCTTTTGTATTTTATTCTTATACTTTGTTTTGGCCTTTGCTATCTCGCTCCTCACTTCTCTGGAGACAGATGTTTTCTCCATAAGTTCACCTGTGTAGAAAGTCCTTTTCTTTTTGTTGATAACTTTTTTAAGCTCTTTAGTTACCCGAGGTTTGTTATTTGGATAGATAACAACCTTTTTTGATGGGATGACAGAGTCTACACAAAAAGAGATATATGAGGAGACAGTGTCACGAAGTTCATCAATATCCGCACAAGCATTGTAAAAGCAATGCCAGTCAGTGCATTCAAAACATGCCTGGAGAGATGAGATGCTGTCTTCTGACCAAAGTTTGACCTCCTTCTCTTCACACTCAAGGCGTCTGCTGGAGGGTTTGTACACAGGAATTAAATACACACTGTTATGGGATGACGCACCAAGAGAAGGCATGGGCAACGATTTATACACAGAACCATAACACAGATCGATCGTGGAATTCTTCTGAGTCGTGGCGCAAGTCACATATTGTTCATAGGTTCTCAGAGTTTTGTTTAACGTACAAGGGTTAAAATCGCCAGGAATGAACTTCGGGGCATCCGTGCAGATAGAATCCAGTCTGTGTGTAACATCAGCGATCAGCTGTGCAGCCGCGGATACATTAGCGCGCGGATGAATGTAAACAAGCGTGAAGAAAAGCTGTTGAAATTCACGAGGCAAGTAGTAAGGAATGAGTGAGACAGACAAGAGTACGATGTCGGGAGTACATAGCTTTTCTCGAACCACAACAGTGTTACAGTACCTCTGATTGATGAAGAGACACACACCACCTCCTCGGCTCTTCCCGGTGATCTCCGGTGACCGGTCCAGCCGAAATGGGCTGCCAAACCCACTTATAACAATCCTCATCCTGGTCCTTTTCACTGAGCCATGTTTCAGTAAATGCTCAAAGGCAAGTTTCTTTAACTTCTCCCTTGAATTTGGCCCAGGCCTCTAACTCATCCAGCTTGTCCCTAATAGACTGTGCGTTGGATAGCAGAACCGTGGGTAGCGGGGGAAGTCTGTAGCGGTTGTCAAGGCTGAGGCTTTTCAGCCTTCGGCGTACACCTCCTCTCCTTCCTCTTTTTCCTACGGGGAGTTCGAAGAGAAGAGGTCACCTGATTTGAGTGGGCAATTGCTCACCTTCAAGGGCGCCTGGCACTTTGGAGAAGCCCCCTGCATAACTGTGAAATCAATAGTTCAGTGCCTAATAAATGTCTCTTTTCAAGATAAATCTGCAATTTTAGAGTGGCCTTTTTTTGTAGTTCCTTGATCATGTTACAGGCTCTTCTAAAGACTCTCCGGTGGTAGATGTCCTGCAGAGACGATGGGGTCAACCTGAGGGTCTTCTCAGCAGTTTGAATCACTCTGTGCAGGCGTCTGTGGTCCATCAAAATGATTCTCATCAACTGGCAAACCCAAGACTTCTGTTTCTGTGCAGCAGCAACAATCCCGTTTTGCATCCTTGATAGAATAAAGAAAATTTTACCACCTGTAAACGACTGCTGACAATATTCTGTAATTCGGTTTTCTTCACAGTGATGACGACCTCTCAGAAGCCCCCGAGGAGACGTTTGAGCTGTTTGAGAAAAGGATAGCAGAGTACGAGGAGGAACTTCGTCATTTGAAAGAAGAGAACGAGAGGAAACAGAAACTACTGGACGCTGCTTTGAACTCTGAAGTCCGGTTACACAGAGCAGGTTTGTACAGCTTATTATTATTTGTTACATCTCACTTTGAACTTTAAAGAACCCAAAAAACATCCTCTACATGCTTTTAAAACGTTTATAAAATGTCTTCTCATTTTCCAAAAACAGGCGCATCTGGTGTTTTGGAAGAGCGCAGTGGTTCCCACACTTTGACTGCCAGGCCTCTCCCTTTGGCAGATCAAAATATTTTCAAGCCCCCCAACACAACTATACATAAACATATATCAATGTACACCAAACACACTGTCAGTCACGCCCTTTGCTAACAAATTCTAACATATAGAATTAATCTCAAACATTGTCGTGTGACAACAAACTGACAAGCAGCTTTCACAGAGGAAGCCGTTAAAAGTGATACTGCAACATGACACCTCACAGTTTTTAAGATGTTGCCGGGGTCTGTCTCCGGCGCCTGCCAACGGCCCCACTACGCTCTGCTCCGTTTCAAATACACTGCGAGTCTATTTTCGACAGAGCACGCTGCAGGCACGCATCAAACTGGAGAGAATAGAACAAACCAGACAGGAAGTCAGACAAGGAAAGTGAGTGTCTGGTCAATTTCAGAATAAAAGACAATATACGGACTCAATATTGTATATTCCATCACTTTAGCAACATTACGTCAAAAGAGGCACAAACGATCAACAAACTAACTTTAGAAGGCCAAAGCAACATGTTTGCATGTTTTTCTCTTTATTCCCACGTGATCTTGTAGTTCTCCTGTGATGTGTGTACAGATGACGGATCGCGGCATGTACGGAGTATGTGGAAGTTGGGAGTTAGTGCTACAGATCTTCTCATTCTGGAGATGCAGCAGTGAGACTGACACTTTGCTTCATTATCAGAGGCCAGGATTGATTTTTATTTTGTGTTAATTGAGGTAACTGCAGAAAAATGATCTCACACAGGTAGGGTGTGGCTCTCTTCATTCCCCACGTTTTACTGATGAAGCACTGTAATTAACAGCAAAAAGAGAAGATTTTAAAATCAAACGCTCTTTAATAAAGCAAATTATAAAAACAAGGACGTTGACTGCTTCACTCTCTACTGCTGAATTCTTCCTGACACCTGAAGAAATAATTCTAACCTGTCTGCCTGTTTCTTTATGTATCTCAGTGGTGGAAGGTTTTTAGTGGTTGCAAAGATTTTTTTCATGTTTATATTTGTTAATTATCAATGTGGCTCCGAGATTGGCAAAAAATCGTCTATATTTGTGAGGACCGGCAGATCCCTGGTCAGGACCGAGCAGGCTGAAAACGGGCAGATTCTGGTCATTCAAGAAATGTTAACAGCAATCTACAGTTTTCTGAGAGTCGTATGTTTCATTTTTTCTCCCCAGGCGTCGAGCAGCTGATTGGAAAAGAAGAGGTTCACCCTGAGCAGCAGCAGAAGGGGAGCTTCAGTGTGAACCAGGAGGACCAAACAGAACCACCACACAATAAAGAGGACCAGGAGGAACTCTGGAGTCAGGAGGGAGAGCAGCTTCAAGAGCCAGAGGAGGCTGACATCATTAAATTCACTTACTTTCCTGTCGCTGTGAAGAGTGAAGAAGAAGATGATGAGGAGAAGCCTCAGTCCTCACAGTTTCAACAAACCCTAACTGATCAGATCAGAGATGAATATTCAAAAACAGAAGCTAAAGGAGAGGACTGTGAAGGATCAGACCCAGACTTTAATCCAGACACTCATATACAGCCAGTTACTGATGAAGAGACTTCAAACTCCTCTGAGACTGATGACAGTGGTGATTGGGAGGCCAGTAACTCTCTCGAAGGTTTGAACCCTGTGCAAAACAAAGACGTACCTGTAAGTGATATTAACTGTAATACTGGAAATACATCAGTTAGCTCCTCTGAATGTTCAACAAGCTTGGGACAAGAGGAACATCTGCAGCAACACAAAGGAACCCATACAGGAGAGAAACCATTTGGTTGCTCAGTTTGTGGTAAGAGATACCCAAGTAAGAAAAATTTAAATCAACACATGCGACGTCACTCAGTTGAAAAACCGTTCAGCTGCTCAGTTTGTCAGAGGAGTTTTAACTGGAAAACCGAGCTGGTGACACATATGAGAATCCACACAGGAGAGAAACCATTCAGTTGTTCAGTGTGTGGTCAAGGATTCAGAGACCGTGGATGTCTTAAAAGACATTTTTTTGTCCACACAGGAGAGAAACCGTTTAGTTGCTCAGTTTGTGGTAAAAGTTTCACACAAAGTGGAGACCTTCAACGACACTCTGTTGTCCACACAGGGGAGAAACTTTTTAGCTGTTTAATATGTGGTTACAGATGTACACATGGCGGAGATCTCAACAGACACTCTGTTGTCCACACGGGAGAGAAACCATTCAGTTGTTCAGTTTGTGGTAAAAGATTCACTCAAAGTGGAGCTCTAAAAAGACACTCAATTTTACACACTGTGGAGCAACCGTTTACTTGCAATTTTTGTGATAGAACATTTACTGAACTTGAAAGTGTCAAAAATCACAATTGTGAGTCGCAGATGGCCTAGCAGTTAGTCCAGACCCCATGTGTGGAGGTTATCGTGTTCAAGTCGGACCTGTGGGTCCTTTCCTGCATGTCTTTTCCCACAGTCTGTCCCGATTTCCATTCCAACTCTATCCACTGTCCTATCAAAGAAAGGCAATAAGCCCAAAAAATGAATATAAAAAAAAAGAGAAGTCCCAAATGGGTAACTAAGAGCAGCAGAAAAAGCATACACAACACCTGAAGATACTTGATGAATGTTACCTTAAAGTACTGTGGTTTGAATTGTGATTTCAAGACGCCCACACACAGTCAACATTAACTTTTTTTAAATGAATTTTCTCTCTTTTAAATGGTAAATAGACTTGAGCTTGTATATTTCTTTTCTAGTCTTCTGCCTTCTTTTACACTGCAGGTCACACTTACACATTCACACACTGATGGTAGAGGCTGCTAGGTAGTATTAACTAATCCCATTCATACGCCGTAGACGAAGCAGCGGGAGCAATTCAGGGTTAAGTGTCTTTCCCAATGACTTGTAGCTGCAGGAGCTGGGGATCAAACCCTCGACCTTCAGGTTGAGAGACAACGACTCTACTAAATGAGCCAAAGTTGCCCCTTTTTAACCCTCTTGTGTTCTATTCCCCCCTTACATAATTCTGCTGTCTGATTTTAATATGCATATGGACAATACTGAAAACACACAAGGGGATTTACACCATGCCTTGACAGTTTGATACAACAACAATTAATCGACTTTCCTACTCACCCCAAAGACCACATGCTCGATCTCATCGGCTGTCCTGGTGTAACCCCTCTTCATTGTGTTGCATCTGATCCATCCATATCCGACCTTTATCTGTTGCTGTCTTTCAATGCCAACTTTTCAGTGTGCAAAACAAACCTACCCTTTACCATCACCTACTGTAATATCAAGAATATTGATGTATCTTCCCTTTCCAATATGCATGATAACCTCTCCAGTGAAGTTGTTTTATCCACTCCAGATGAACTGGTTTCTCACTACAAGGATGGACTTCATTGTACTTTTAACGATCATGCTCCTTCCTTTTCTCACTCTGCCTCCTGGTTTACCCCCAAACTATGACACCTTAAAGGTCCCATATTCTGCTTGTTCTGGTTGTATATGCTCTTTAGTGTGTTCTCCAGGTGTCTTGTGCATGTTTAGGCACATCTAAGTCTGCGGAAACGCGGCTTCTCCTACCTCCTCCTGTTAGCAGTAGCAGTAGCTGCATGTAACGCTCGGTTCTAGCCCCCCTCGTTGAAAAGTGCCGTGTGATATCACACTGCGATGATGTCACTGATCCAAGCCCATTGGCTCGTTGTAGCAAGCACAAGCTCATGCTGCACATTAGCTGCATTCCCAATATGGTAAAAGGGGCGTAACATTTCCGAGAATTGTCCGAACGACTGACCAATTACAACAGAGCAAATCGGCCAACCAATCAGGTCAGACTTGGCACACGTGGGGACCCTGCTCGGGGGGGATTCAGAGCGTTGCAAACACAGGCAGATGAGACGGGCTGCATGGATCGGCAGTACATGAAAACAGACACTTTTTTCGAACATTAGCGATTGTGAACGTACTTTAGTAGGCACATACATTAGATATATGAACCCCAAAAAGTTCATAATATGGGATCTTTAAAGTCGAAGGTTGTCATCAAGAACGCTTTCATGCAGAAACTTGCCTTACTGTTCATAAAAATATGTATTATGAACATATCCTTAGCTACTAGGATGCTCTTCCCACAGCAGCACTGTAAATGATGCAAACCTAATTAGGTCAGGTGAAGAGGACACAAGAACCCTTTTCTCCACCGTTAGTACCATCTTAAAGCCAGCGGGTACGCTTGCAGATCCAAACAGCCCGCATTTCTAATTGACCATTTATTTCCGAAATACTGGAAAGAACAGTTGCAGCTCCACACTCACATTTCTGACATCAATCTTCCTCCTCCTTGCTTCTCGCTGCCCGCTTAACCTCTATGGGGTCTGGAGGTTTTAGCCCTGCAGCTCCCCTCTCTAACTCTCACCCACAACCCATCTGTGACACTGACTCTCTCTACCTTAAAAACCCGTCTCGAAACACATTTTTAGAATGTCTTATTGATTGTCACCCTGCCCTTTTCTGCTTTTTACTGTGTATCGTTTCTGCCTTTTAGTGCATATTGTTGTCTTGTATTTTTAAAGTGACCTTAAGTGTCATGAAAGGCGCCCTTACACGGGGAGTCAGTAGAAATGTTTGTTGCAGTTTGTAAACACAACATTCAAACTGGGCCCCTCCTCCTGGGTTCATCGCCCCCAGAAGCTCTCACTCACTGCAGGACGTAGTGTGTACGTTTACTGCTTGTACCTACACTGCAAGCTAACGCACGCTAGCACAAGCTAACCGCCGGTGTTTGTCACCTGCCTGTCCAACAGGAAGCAGACCAACTCCACGTCCACGAGTAAAAGCCAACACAAGGTTCACCCTCGTTTTAGAACGAGCTTTATCCGCTTGGTGTTTCTCCTCACTGTGATTATATTTTCTCTTATTTGTCGTAAAGTTGATGTCTATCATATTCGTTATTTATTCTAACTAACAAATGACTTGACTGATTCCTGATAACACTATGTATTTGGAGTTGATGTTCTCTCCTCGTGTTTAACATCACATTTATGAATTGAAAACTGATTTACTTAAGGATGAGTTTACAATGTTCAGCGCTGTCTACGTACAGTACTCTGATGCTACATGTTTGACCAGAGAGTTGTTGATTTCTGTAATTGTTACTAAAGTTTGCATCTTTATTTATGTGATTTATTTGTAGGTTTGATGAAGTATTATTACAATAAACCTGCGATTGACTGACCAGGACATGTCTCTCTTTTCTTTTTTGCCATTACTAATTTGTAAATGTTCCCTAAAACTTTGCAAACTGTAAGACATTCATCAGCATTCACTTCAGGCAGTGACATCAGCCCCGTTTCGACCAAAATACCCCGGAACTAAATAGTTCTAGGGGCTTCTTTTTAAGGAACTAATTAGTTCCTGTGGCCCACGTGTCCTGCCTGAAGTCCCGGGGAGATCATGCAAATTAGGCCAGTGATGTGGGAGGAAGCAATAAATGTCAAGACGACGCAATATAAGGCGACGGACAGGCCGGCGTCATTATTTGTGCGACACTACAGTCGGCATGGAGGAGGTTCATCTTGTGTTGTTTTTCATCGTGCTGTATTTCATCGCTAAAGGATCCATCGACTCAGCAATGGAAAGGAGACGAATGATGGTAGTAAGGCGAATTCAAAATGCTAGAAACACTCGACTTAAAAAAAAAAGACTGATTATTAAAGCCATCGTAGATTTGGACCGGGACATGGCAGAGGCGCAGTCACCATTGCACTGTGGAAACTTGCGACCAATTGAGAGTACAGGAGCATCTCTCATTGGTTTGGGGTCGGTATTACTACGGTGTGCCACCGTGTACACGACTTCTGCTCTGCTGTTGAGAGGGTACTCATGGCCGAAGTTATACTGTTACCAAACGGTGAGAAGTTAAAGGAGACGGCGACATATATTACCCACAGTGTGTGGGATCCCACATCCCTATTCTTGGACCAGAGGAATATCATACTCAGTATTTCAAGGCTGTCATCCGATCATCCTGCAGGCTGTGGTAGATGGAAGGGGAATGTTTTTGTTGGAGCAGCAGGGAGTCTGCATGATGCCACAGTTCTTTGTTTATCAGGGTTATGGGGTGTGGTGGATAGAGGATCGCTACTGCCTGATGAAACAAAGATCATTAGTGGGCACAATGTGGGTTACCGTCTCCTCAGTGATGCAGCCTATCTGTTGAAAAGCTGGCCGATGAAGCCTTTTGTAGACAATGGACGGCTGACGCCCCAGCAACTTGTGTACAACCACAAAACAAGCAGAGCCAGGGTTACGGTTGCGAATGCGTCTGGCAGACTAAAGGGTCTTAAACCAGCCTGAGGGGGCTCTAGCAGCTGCTGTAGAGGCAGAGGGGCTAGATGCACGTACATGTCTAATGAGGTTCTTGACCTATATTGATTTCTTATGAATTCAAGTGCCCTGAAATGTATGATTGAATTAACCTTTAAACTGCAAGGATAATCTCTAAAGAACAACACTTATTCAGGGCTTGTTTGAAATCAGAGTCGGTATGAGCTGAGGGGTTTTACATTCTTTAACTTCTACATCTTGATTTTCCACAGCTAAGTCTTCTAGATTCTAATAAACGGTTTCTTCTATCACAACAATGACCTCAAAGGCTCAAGAAACATTCTCACTCTATAGAATCTGAAAATCATACTAAAAGTCTCTTCAAAAAGTAAAAGCACATGTTAAAAAGTATTGTTTCCAACATTGTTTACCCTACATTATATATAATTATACAGTAACACTGTCCGGTTCTTTTGAATGCGCCAATGGAAACCGACATTCAGAACCTTTAACCGATGTAATCTTGCCCATGTAGATTATTTCGAGTATTTTCAGGGCAGAGTCACGTGACGACACGTCCAATCCACGACATGGAAGCGGTGTCCGTCGTTTGGACACATTTTGTCTTTAGAGAAGACTGCATGAAGCGGCCACGCTGCTCACTGCCATGCAGCAAGACAGCCCGGTTAGCCTCCTCAGAATCCCTGAAGGTTTCATGGAAGCTATCATCCCTCTTTCCTAAACTGAACCCCAAAACACACCAGGATAAATAAAAGAACACACTGTGAAGGAACAATAGATATTCTTTAACAGCAGTATCTGGATTTTGTGGCATGTACAATTGTTAACCTCGTCGTACTTGTGCATCAGCTGGAGATGATGGACTGAATACCAGCTCACACTGTTTACTCAAACCACTTCTTGAAGTTTCACTTGCAACAAAAGAGCTTACACTGCCACCTGCTGGCGAATGCAAACACACCTAACTAAACAGAAGCTGTTAATGTCACAGTATGTTTTTAACAACATGTTAAATAAAGTAACTGGACGTAACTCACAAAAATCAATATTTTTACGGGTGCTACATGTTCAAGGCAAAATATCTTAAAATCCCAACACTTAGTACTCACAGAAGAAATACTGAGCATTACCTTAAATGCAAAAATCTTTAATTGTAATACTTAATAATATGATATATGGAGAGAGGAGCTAAAGGGTTAACGAGAGTACTGATGTTAGGCTACATAGCTTTTAGTGAGTGACATGGGTTCTTGAAGCAAACCCTTTGGCTGAGGGTTCTCTTTTAAATGAATTAAAACATAAATAAATTACTTCTGAGGACTTTGGACCAAATGTTTGTCAGGAGTGGTGCTGAAAGTACTAACCCAACATTGAGAAATTAACTAGCTATAAGAATATGTTCAAAGCTGATTTAAGAAAAAGTTTCATAAGTGAAAGAAAATAATTAAAGTTAAATGCTGAATATTATGAACCAGCTAAATGGAAACTATTTTAGCAGTTAATAAAGTGCACTGAGTTAGAGCTGATTGATTTGAGAGGAAAAGAAAGAGCGAGGGAGAGAAAGAGATATATAGAGATCCAGCTCCAAAAGAGGAGAGTGGGAAGCTCTAACACTCCTATTGGAGCCTGTCTTACCAGTGGGGACCTTCGGGGGTCCCCTGCGTCTTACTGGCAGGATGGTGCCATTATAGAGTCACCAGCACCTGGCTCGTGGTGAGCCTTGGTCTGTACTGACCATGCTGGTGACTCTAGCCAGGTGTTAGAGCTCCACTTCTCCTCTTGGAAGTGGTACTAGTTGATTTGAGAATAAAAGAAAGAGCGATAGAGAGAAAGAGGGAGAGACAGATAGAATTCCAGCTCCAAAAGAGGACAGTGGGACGCTCAAACACACCTGTTAGAACCTATCCTGCCAGTGAGGGACCATATGGGCCATCTCTTTACATGATAATAGGGGACCCAGGAGGTCCCCCGTTTCTCGTAAAGAGGAGACCACCCGGGTCCCCTCTTCTGGCAGGAGAGCGCCAGTATAGAGCCACTAGCACCTGGCTCGTGGTGAGCCTTGGTCTATGCTGACCATGCTGGTGACTCTAAGTGACACTGAGGCCTGAACCTGGATCTAGCCAGGTGTGTTTGAGCATCCCATTCTCCTCTTTTGGAGCTGGATTTCTATCTTTCTCTCCCTCTTTCTCTCTATCGCCCCACTTCAAAAGAGGAGAGTGGGACACTCAAACACACCTGTTAGAACATAGAACAAAACATATATATGGCCAATTATGTTTCATTGTAAATACACTAAGCCTCACGTTTTGTATGAATGTAGATACTAAAGTTGCAAAATCGTCAATGAATCACGATGCACACACACAAGCCAAAACTACATAACATTTCAACCCTTCTGTGCCCGCGACCTGGCAACCCAAAACCCTAGTCACAGGCTGTGCACGGCTGGATGGGCTCAAATGTCTATTAGTCGTTGATGCAAACTGGGGCTACATTTTTCAGGACAATTATTTGGCTGCAGAAATAATATTTGTGCAAATTTTAACTCAATCAAGAAAATGTGTTTCCTTTTTTTGGACATTTATTTTGTCTTCGTTACACCATTCAGTCTGCAACGGCGCTTATGGTGTAGAAAACGTGCACTTTATTACTCCACAGGCAAGGATGGCAAAACATACAAGCTGTCGGTACATCAGCATCATGCGCACACATCATGCGCAGCCACGCCAGACTCACCACAGCCTAACACTTCCGCACGCTAGGTGGCGGTAATGCGCCTTTATACTGAAAGGAGAAGAACCGGAAGCAGTTGCGCTACGCGATGCTAACACGCTAACTGCCGATATTTTAACATACAATCAAGGTGAACTAAAAACCCTGTTTGTTAGAGTGATTTATGATGTTGAACACACCGTGTTGATCCAAGTGTGAAGGTCTTTCCGCGGTTACATTTGTTTTAAACTGTTTAACATTTGAATTGAGTCCCGGCGTCATACGAAGCTAATGCTGTTAGCTTTAGCGCGACCAAACAAGTTTTAAGGGACTGTGTCTGAAAGACAAGTTGCTGAGCGAGGTTGTAAAGATGTCTAAAGTCCAAATGCTGAGAGCTTTTGTAAACCAGAGACTGACTGCAGCTGCTGAAGAGATATTTGAGCTGTTTGAAGGAACGATAGCAGAATATGAGGAGCAACTTCATCGATCAAAAGAGGAAAACGAGCGACAACACAAACTACTGGATGCTGTTTTTAACCCTGAAGTCCGGCTACAGGGATCAGGTGAGGGCAGTGTTTCCCTTACAATGAAGACATGCACTTCACAGTCATCATCACAGTCTACCCCTCTGCAAACAACAACATGTCCGTGCTGCTGGCAGCAGTAGCATCAGAGGGGAGCTTTCTCTAAAGGCCTCACCCTGTACCACACATAATCTAGATACACTCCAAACCAAACGACAAACATCCCCCCCCCCCCCTTCTGATCACTCTTCCCGCGTCACACACTCGTTGAATCTCCACAAAGGAATCCACCTGAGTGATGGACCACTCGCTAATACCTTCATCTTCCTCACGTTTGTTCCCAGTAGAAAGCTGTTAACACAGCAGTAGTCCTCTCAAAGTGCTTTATCCCTCTGTTTCGTGGATAAACATTCAGTGATCACCATCCCACCTCGGGTAACTGACAGAACAAGCTTTCCCACAACACGGGGGTCCTTAAAAAATCCCATCCTTTTTTTTGTCACAGCTACCATGGCAACGACAAACAGCTCTTCCTTTCTCATTGTTTCACTTCAATCGTGTCCTCGTTTTCAATTTCACACTCCAATTTTCTGCCATCGCCAGGCCACCAAAGTACCCTTCATTAAGGAGGAGGGTATAAATGCAGCAGCAGGATTTGGGACAAACTCCCCTAATTCCCCAAGTAAAAGGGAACTTTGTGGTTTTAATTAGAGCTTGGAGGGCCAGTGACAACATTTACTTAATGTCAACCCCTGGCCGATATTACTCGATTTATTTACCATTCGAATAACATTTTATTTGAGTTTCATTGTAGTACACTAGCAGTTCTCTTTCACCAGCAGAGGGCGCTATATGGATTATTACAACAAGCATCATCACTCTGCAGAGCGTCGAGCGGTGATGCTCGTACATGCTCAGTTCTTTCCAGCAGAGTGACCATCTTGTCTTCATTATAAATCTTTTCCACAAGTGTTTGATAACTGCTGTGAGGATCAACACAATAAAAGTGTATATCAATATATATCTATCTTTACAGATTGAGCACAGATCTATGAAAGATATCAGCCGGTATATCGGTATCTGATTGTTTTTCCTCCCCAATATCAATATCTATATCGGCCCCAATAATCAAAAGATGGTTAATTTTTGCAAGTCCCTGTAAACATAAATGACTTCATAAACAAGTGTTCAAATGATTATTGAGATACTGATTTTTACATTTGTATGATACTCAGCAAGTCAGCATCAGTGCAGACTCCACGCTCACAGCTTTGTGATTGTTGTAGCTACAACAACTGATTAAACATATTAAGAGTCCTCACAGCTCACTCTATGTAGATTTATTATGACAGATATTTGTGACTACTATATTTTGACATTATAACTGATGTCAAACTAGTTTTCATAGAGTTGTATGTTTTCTTTTCTCCACAGAAGTTGAGCAGTGGATCGTAAGAAATGAAGAGGACGTTCCCCCTGAGCAGCAGAAGAGGAGCTTCTGTCTGAACCAGGAGGACCCAACAGAGCCATCACACCTTAAAGAGGACCAGGAGGAACTCTGGAGCAGTCAGGAGGGAGAGCAACTTCAGGGGTCAGAAGAGGCTGATATCAGCATGGTCACTCTTTTTCGTGTCCCTGTGAAGACTGAAGAAGACGATGGAGATAAACCTCAGTCGTCACAGCTTCATGAAAACCAAACTGAAGAGGGCAGAGACGGAGAGCATTTGAAAACAGAATCTGATGGAGAGGACTGTGGAGGATCAGAACCAGACACATACTTTAATCCAGACATTCATTTACAGACAGTGATTCCTCACAAGACTTCACACCTTTTTGGATCTGATACTGATGACAGTGGTGATTGGGAGGAGAGATATGAACCTCAAGAAGGTTTAAACCCTCTGCCAAACAAAGACGTACCTGTAAGTGATATGAACTGTAGTACTTCCAGTATTACAGTTAGCTCCTCTGAATGTGCTACAAGCTTTGGACCAAAGAAACAACTGCAGAAAAACAAAGACATCCAAACAGGAGAGAAACCATTTAGTTCCTCAGTTTGTGGTGGAAGATACCAGAGAAAGAAAAGTTTACAAAACCATATGCCACGCCATTCGGTAGAGAAACCTTTCAGCTGCTCAGTTTGTAAAAAAAGTTTTATCTGGAGAGCAGAAATAGTGAGGCACATGAGAGTCCACACAGGAGAAAAACCATTCAATTGTTCAGTTTGTGGTAAAAGATTCACACAAAGCGGAGACCTTAAACGACACTCAGTTGTCCACACAGGGGAGAAACCATTTAGTTGTGTAATATGTGGACACAAATTTACAAATAGTGCAGATCTAAAAAGACACTATTTTGTCCACACTGGTGAGAAACGGTTTAGTTGTTCGGTTTGTGGTCAAAGATTCACACGAAATGCTGCTCTAAAAAGACACTTTATTGTCCACACGGGGGAGAAACCGTTTAGTTGTTCGGTTTGTGGTCAAAGATTCACACAAAGTGGAGCTCTTAAACGACACTCTGTTGTCCACACAGGGGAGAAACCATTCAGTTGTTCATTTTGTGATAAAACATTCACACGCAGTGGGGCTCTTAAAAGACACTATTGTTGTCACAGGGGAGAAACCGTTTAGCTGTTCAGTTTTCGGTAAAAAGGGTTGCTGCATCCGTGGGTTCGAATCTGACCTTTGCTGCATGTCATCCCCCACTCTCTCCTCTTAACATCTCCTGTCTCTCTTCAGCTGTCCCGCCAATAAAGGCAAACATGGCCCAGAACACATCTTAAAAAAAAGGGTTGGTCTTTTGGAAATCTGAGGACACACTCTGTTGTCCACATAGGAGAGAAACCGTTTAGTTGCAGTGTTTGTGAAAGATGATTCACTCAGCTCACACGTCAAAAAACACAAGTGAGCGGAAATACATGATAAATTGAATATTACATTTAAAGTACACAGACAACTTTTGCTGTTTTAGATTGTGGTTTTAAATCAGATGACTGTTTCCTGATTGGAGTTGATTTGCTCTCAACAAATCTCTTCTTATGTTTTTGACATTTGATTTTTAAGCTGTTTAACGGATCGACCGAGTTACCTGAGGATGGGTTTAGATTTTTCAGGTCCGTCCTCTGATACTACATGTTTTTCTATACAGTTGTTGATTGCTGTAATTATTCTTAAAGTTAGCATCTTTTATTCTGTGATGAGTTGGAAGATGTCATGTACAATGATAAACCTTCATTTGACTAACAAGACATGTCTTTCTGTCTTTCCTTTGCTTGTACCAAGACTGCAATGTTGTGTCTCTTTGTCTCTAAACTTCTAACATGGGTTGTTGTTGAATAAGTGCGCGGTCAAGGCCAAAAGATTTCTAAAAACAGATGAAAGATTTGAATATTAAAGGACGAGTGTGTGTTTTAGTGCCTTCTAGCTGTGAGCTTTCAGATTGCAAACACAAACAGCGAAAGGTCTTATCCAGAGCCCGTGTTTCAGTGTTTGGTTTGTCTGTTCTGGGCTACCGTAGAAACACGATGGTGTAACATAGTGGACCTTCTCCCTCTGCAGGTATAACAGGCTCATTCTTAGGTAACAAAAACACAACTACTTTTATTCTCAGGGGATCACAACTCATAAAAAACATTCTCAGAAAGACTTTATTCCATGAATAAATCCTCGTAAATCGTACAGGCTAGACCTTTAATTTAAATTGTACTCAATTTAGATTTTAAAATCTGCATCTTGCATCTTAATGAGTCTTGAAAATATACTCATGAAAGTAAACTACTGTCAACGCTACCAGGTAGAGGAGTCAGTAGAACATGGTGTTGTGCCGAGAATTGCATGCACCTCGCAGGACAATGCAAAATAAGAAAGACACAATTTCTACACTGCATGTATTCTGCATCCAGCCTTACATTTACTCTACAGACACTTCAGAGTTAAACCCTGTTTGCAGGTCATAATTATGCAGGCTAATGAAAACGCATCTTTTACAGAGACTACAGGACAATAAGGACACTTAACCTTTATTAAGTATGAACCTATGAAGTATGAAAAAAGTTTAATACTGTTTTCCAACACTTCCAGTTCCGCGAGGTTCATGCAAGTCTTGGCAGGGATGCATTTCTTTGCAAAAAAATGGAAAGAACCGAGGACGTTGTCACGGTACATCAAAAGGAAGGGGAACAAGAAAGATCTGGAACTGGCGAAAATATTTGCATGGACAAGAAAAGTTTTCTGGCATTCATTTCAATGGTCATAAATTGTGCGGCAGATATACAGGGTAAATCGGAACGTATTAAAATGGTGTTGGACGCTGCAAGGAGATTTTTGGACATTGAGGATATCACAGGGGAATAAAGCCATACCTTTCATAATATAGCTCTTGCTATCCAGTAGTTGGCGTTAATGCGACTTATTGGATGCCAACCGCCATAAAACTAAAAAGAAGAAGAAGAATTGGCGATTGGCGACGATTCGTCCTAATAAACAGGGCAAGAAAAGAAAGACGGAGGCCGAGAAGGCTGTAACAAGAAGGAGATTAGAGTGTCAACATCGGTACAGCTTTTCAACGATGGAGACAACTGAGGGAGCTCAAGGGTCTGCGAAGTGATACCATGGTTGCTCTCTTTCTGATGGACAGGGGAGTTTTTGTTTTTGTTGTGGGAGGATTGTTTGTCTTCATCAGTTCATAAAGCTTAAAACTGTAGTTTGTAATCATGTTTTAAAATGGACCCCTGGTAACCATGGTAACCACTGTATTGAGTTTGAATATGTGTTGTAATGTGTTCCAGGCAGGAGCAGCACAAAAGGTAAAGGATGTTTTCCCAATGTTAGTGTTTACTCGTGGTACCTTCAACATTAGCCCGTCACTTGATCGAGTCGGACAGTTTTTACTGTCTCAGTTTATTAAAAGATGTTTGCTGGTCGATTACTGGAAAGTGCTTTATAAATAAAAAATAAAAAAGCAGCCAAAGCCTGTCCCGTCTGTAGACGTTTTCATATTTGCACTGCTGAAAATTTCAGGACTACCCCTGAAATCTTCCGGATGTGGTTGTTCACACATGCACGTTACAGCAGGAGACTATCCCTGTCAGACGGGAGGAGGGGGCGGGGGTCTCCTGAGGGAAGACATGACTAAAAAAGAACGCCCAATGACAGCTGGAATCAGCTCCAGCCCCCTGCGGCCCCGAACGGGAAAAGCGGGAAGGTGATGGATGGATATTTCAGACTCTCCCTTCCTGAGCTACTTCTTCATGTTTATTTACATCAAACATCAGATCAGGGTTATTTTGATTGTTGAATTACAAGTTTGTATGTTAGAAGAAGAAAATGAAACCATACAAGCCATTGAAATGCTTCGATTTTATTAATGCAAGAACTCCACTCATCATATTTTGGTTACTTGTAATAAAGAACCTTTTTGCTTCCGCAGCACAAATTTGAAGTCACGTTTGTTTTGTGCCTTCGGGAATTGGGCTCAACTCTGTGTCTTCATTATCAGATCTGAAAGTTTAAAAAAAGGTTGTGTTGGAGAAGCATGGTTTCCCTCTGAGACTTATGTCACCCAGTTCAGATGATAACTTCAGTGTTTTCAGACCTCAATCATTAAATATTTGTGTTGATGCTACACAGCTTTGCAGTCCTACACTAACAAATGAACATGGGTGAATTAGAAAATTAACGAAAGGGACCAAAAAGAAAACCACAAAATAAGATTATTGCATCAGTTTTAATTACTGAAAACTAATAAGCAGAGCACGTCTTCCACAGTAAGTGACGAAACAACTCACATGCAGTCCAGAACATTTGGCATGCATACTTCAGGGAACCTCTGGATTGATTTTTCAATACCGGCTTCTATATGAGCGACCTGATGACTCTATATGAGCTACAACAGCCAGAGATCAGTGAGAAGACTCATTATTTCTATATAGATATTTTTAACGCCTGTAAATGATGCTGATGGGTAGAAATCAGGCAAGGTGATTCCCCCTGCCAACACTGCTTAAAAAAAAAAAACATTTTCTAAGCAAAGATTCCTGGTAAGTCGGATTTTTGTTTTCAGAAAACGCTACTTCCACATGTACATGATTACATCCAAATTCCCAACCCTGAGTCAGAACAAAAATAACTAGACACACTGAGCACGAGGGAACCTTTAGTCACAGAGATCAGTGTTTCCCACTGAATAATGCTTTATCTGGGTAGGAGGGAGTCATACCCTATTTTTATCAAGTTAATTTGTATCTTATTATTAGGATTGTATCTCTATTAATGTGTGTGTCACCATCAACTTAAAACTAACCATCTTCATTTCTCTCATTCTCTTATCTTCACACACACCTGCACCTCTGCTCTGTCACACACAGCGGCTCGTCGGAGGCACTCTGCCTCATTCTGTTCATTTTCTGTGCGTTTGTGCTCTTTTGACAACTTTCATCAGCAGCACGTTTTATGAGGACGCTCAATTCATGTTACTCGTCTTTGAAATGTGTCACTCAACGTTCCGCGTGATCTGCCTTCATGGAGGCTCATTGTCGATGTGGTATTTACAGCTGCTATAGCAATGATCATCCTAAAGTAGTGCAGGATAACAGCAAGCAGCGGCAGAAGAAAACTAAAATGACAACATAAGCAGCTTCATTTTAACAGAAAATGTCGCACCTCGATCAGTGCTTATGTAGGAGAGACCTACAAGATGTCTCTCTCTCTCTCATGGATGGGCAATTAAATTCAGTAAAAAAGAAAAAGATTAAATGTTTGGCTTATAAACTTAGGCAGCTGCAAATATAACTGGTTGGCGTCCCAAGTATCGTCTATGTGTGGGAAGCACTGGAGAGTTTCTCTGCGTGGGCAGCCAAGTGTACTTTCAGACTAACATGTTCTGCAAATCTTTTACCACAAATAGAGCAACCAAATGGTTTCTCATCCATGTGGACAACCATGTGTCGTTTAAGAGTTCCATTTTGTGTAAATGTTTTGCCACAGACTTCACAGCTAAATGGTTTCTCATCCAGGTGCGTGGTCATGTGTCGTTTCAGAGTTCCACGTTGTGTAAATTTGTTGCCACATACCGAACAACTAAATGGTTTCTCCCCCTTGTGGACAATCATATGTCGTTTGAGAGTTCCGTGGAGGGCAAACTTTAGACCACAGATTGAACAACTATATGGTTTCTCCCCCGTGTGGATTGTCATGTGTCGTTTGAGAGTTCCATGTAGGGCAAATTTTTGACCACAAACTGAACAACTAAATTGTTTCTCGCCTGTGTGGACGGTCGAGTGTAGTCTCACATTTCTCTTTGAAGGAAATCTTTTACCACATATTGAACAACTGAATGGTTTCTCTCCAGTATGAACTCTCATGTGTAAAACCAAATTGTGTCTGCGGCTGAAACTTGTTTTACAAACGGAGCAGTTGAAAGGTTTTTCTCCTGTATGAACACTCGCGTGTGAGGTCAAAGATGCTTTCCGTGTAAACCGTGTGCCGCAGATGGAGCACCTAAAAGGTTTCTCTACTGTTTGTGTTGTCTTTCGCCTCTCAAGCTCTTCTTTCCATTTATACTTCTTATGACAAAGTTTACAATCCAACGGTTTTTGTCCTGTTTTGCTTCTTTTGTGTTTCAGCAAATCTCCCTTTTGGCCGCTTGCAGCACCTTCAGAGGAGCTGGGTGATGTGTTTCCAGTAATACTTTCTGTTTCACTGACAGATTCTTCACTAGCTGACTGAGAGTTCCTGATCTCCCAATCCCAATTACTGTCATCAGTATCTGATTCAGAGGATTGTAAATTCTCGTCTCTGTCCTCTTCTGTTGGGTGTTGATGAATTTGTGAAGACTGAGGTTTCTCTCCATCACCACCTTCTTCTTCTTCTTCTTCACTCTTCACAGAGACAGGGGTGAATATGGACTTGGTGACATCAACCTCCTCCAGCTCTTGAAGCTGCTCTCCCTCCTGACTGCTCCAGAGTTCCTCCTCTTCCTTTTTAATGATGGAGGACTCTGATTGGTCTTCCTGGTCTAGGCTGGGGCTGCACTCCTGCTGCTCAGGGGGCGCTTCCTCTTCACACACCAACAGCTGCTCGACATCTGCAGGGAATAATAAAAAACATGAGTTTTAGAAAACTGTTTTTACTGTTTACATTTAAACTACTAACAGCACTATTTTCTTAAACATTATGTACAAGTCATTAAAACTACAAACCTATGATGCACTGGAGCAGAAAATAAATAAAGTGACTTGAACTTTGAGTCACTGATCACGTTGTGGGCACATGTGGACCTGATGTATATAATCTCTTAGCAGAATCCACACAATTATTCTAACTTATTCTTTCTAACCGTAAGCGGGACAGGGTGCCCTGCCGCCCCCGTCCAGGTGGCATCCTGTTTGCCCTCCCCACTTTTTACATTGATAGCAGTGACAATATGAATTGTTTAGTGAAGACTCCTTGATGCACAAAAGTAGCCAGCAAGGCCCCTCCATGGCGCATTTTAAGAGGCAGGAGACCCTGTCAAAGCCTTGAGTCCAGAACGTGACTGATCATTCAGTAATCTAAACCATTGTGGACTCAAACGCATCCTTCCACCAGAGCACTCCATGCTAACAGGTGAAAGATATTTGCAGAGTGATGTCTGAGAGTTCCCCTATGCCAACAATACTACAGCCTTCCAGGCTGTATTGGAGGGCATCATAGAGTAGATACCCAGACTATAAAGGTCCATCATCTGATGTTCTGGTTTCTTAAAGGATCCAAGCAAAGAATCCCCAAACATGCTGCCAAGGTTCCCTCATGGTATCTGCCTCTGGTGCTGTAGCTATCTTTCTTAAGCTCTTCAGTTTCCCTCTTTGAGACTTAAGAGTAGGAAGGGCTACACCTGTCTTCAGCAAAGGCCACTTTTATACGGCCATGGCTTAAGCAAATGTGTAAGTAAGCTGTGTATAAACTGGAACCCAGAAGGGTGGACTTATTTTCTCTTTAGCTGCATCCCAGTCAAAGTTATGATATTCTAAAAGTCCCTCATTGCTGTTCCCTGATGTTACTTTAAGATAAGTTAAATGGATTGTAAATGGAATTTTTGACTGTGTCACTAAGATTCTCGTAAAACATCAAATGACATATGTACCTGTTTGGATACCACGGCAACAAAAAATATAAGTCCTAGGCCCCATATGTGTAGTGGCTCCTAAATGAGTGGGTATACTCTTAACCTTCCCCCCCCAAATGTTTATTTCAAGCGTTCCGTCCAGCATAAACTCTGACATGTAGGACTCCTTTTTCGTATTTAGTCAGTGTGTACTAGTCAATTAGAGACAGAGTGGGGAGGGTCATCCTTTCACCATGCTAGGGAAAAAAGCACACTACTAAAAATTGTCAAAATATCAATGCTGTGAACCAGAGGAGATTTAGAAATTGGTATACCCTGTTGAGGGGAGAGGGGTCTGACATGAGACGCTAAACCGGAAAGGCAACCCGATTTTATTTTGAAACTGTTTGCGTGTATTTCCGGTCCTGACAGTGGAGGTCTGCAGCCTGACGGTCTTAGGATGGAGTGGAGACTGAAAAATAAGTGGTTAAACTCCGTATACCCTGCTAGACACCCAATGTTTGATCATTTCTGTTTTTTATGATAATTGACAACAATTAAGTTTCATTATTGGATGCTTTCTAATTGTGTTGCTGAGGTATTGAAACAGATATCCACTACAGAACCGTGTTGGTCAACATCTGATGTGGTAACAGGTGATGCAAAGGAAGAAAAATAGTTGAACCATACAAACCTGATCTTTCCAAGCGGACTTCCGGGTTGTAGGCAGTTTCAAGAAGTTTCTGTTGATTCTCTTTCGATCTACCGATTTCCTCCTCGTACTCTGATATCGTCTTTTCAAAAAGCTCAAATATCTCCTCAGCTGCTGCAGTCAGTCGCTGGTTGACGAAATCTTTCAGCAATTGAACTTTCGCCATCTTTTTAACGAAATAACATTTACTTTTCCTCCAAACAACTCTGTTTGTAAAGTTCAGACTCTGTGACACGAGCTGCTGCTGTACTTCTGAGATCGTCTATTTCCAGCTAGCGAGCGAAGCTAATCTCATCGGCAGTGTAGAGCACCACAGAATATGTCAATCGTTGAAAAAAATCTAAACTGAAAAGAAAGACAAATCTTCCAAAGACAGGCTTATCTGGAAATGATTGTGTCCGCAAAAATGTCCATATCCTGCACTCCTGTTTGCTCTCTGTCCAGCGAGCAAGCTAACTCACATTAGCACATTGAGCTAACAGGAGCTAAGGCTTGAGGGAACACTTCCCGAATCTGTGCAAAAAGTCAACTTAAAATAGTTTTAGTACATACAGCTTCGGGAGTTCACTTCAGATTTATCTTTTGGTAACGTACGTGGTAACAAAGAGGGAGTAAGCACGTTAGCCACACAGTTAGTAAAAAACGCTTCCGGTATCATTCTTCTTCTTTTGTAACTGTGAAGTGGCGAGAGGCGTTACCGCCCCTAGTGTGCCGGAGTGTGGAGCAGCGTATAGACCTGCTGGACCTTCAGTGTTTGTTTGTCTTTCTTGTGTGGCTCATGTAGTGCATTGTTTGGTTTCGTGGTGTATTTAAAGGGCTGCTTAACAGAGTGTGTTCTGTAAAAAGGGTGGGCAGAATAAACCTTTCCGGTCGGGTTAATCCCTAAATGTATTTATTTGTCAATTTGTTTTTATTTTTGCAGGTCTGTATGCATTTAAATATGATCATTACAACATTTACCATATTTGTTTTTTTCCTACTGGTTACAGAAAACACGTTCAGCCTCTGTTAAGAGCATTATTTGTATTTTACCCTGCGAGTCCTCTCCTGAGATTTCATACGATTGTTTTCTTTAGTAGTTCCCCGTCCCTTCCTTTTCATTTCCTCGGTGTTTCAGAGAGATTAAATCCTTTGTTTCCGTCGTACAGATGTTTTGGCCGGACATTCATCATCCCGAGCTCCGGCTCACGTGCAGACGGTCTGTGATCCTAAAAAAGTAAAACTCTACTAGTTCAGTAAAGATAAGCAAGTCTCAATAAAGCAAACTTTATTTTGAAAATGTTTATTTTTATTGCATTTTTTAAACTTCTATGAAGAGTCAATTCAACACAACCTTCATTATCATGTTAAAGTTATGATTTCCTTTTTGGAGTATGGATGACAGATACAAAACGTGTAGAAATGGATTTGAATGATCAAAGCGAAACAACTGAAAACGGGGAAAAGAAGTGAAAACTGAAACAAGCTTGAGTCACTTGTTCAATAAATAAAATGTTTCTCTGAGTGCCTCTAATGTAAGGCCCCGTGTCCACCAAGTGCTTTTTTCTGAGCGCCGGCTTCTTTTTTCAATTGTTTTCAACAAGGAGAGAGCGTTCGCAGCAGCAGGCGGCCGCCTGGAGAAAAAGCGCATTGCCCAGAGTCTTTTCTTCCGAGCAGCCGCTCTGAGCGTTCAAGTTGAAAATCGTTCAACTTTTCAGAAAGGTGCTGTTGACGTCACCGGCGCTCTTTTCCAAATGTATGATATTCCCAGTAGTTTTGTCTCCTACAGATCGTGTCTTGTACCCTCATCCTCTTTGCTCCGTGTCTGATCAGGAAATAAACGATCTCAAATACAAAACATGCAGTAAAAAGTGACGGAGCCGTGTCGGTCATACAGCGACCGTTGTCAACACACTGTTGTCATAGAGACAAGACAGACATGCAGAGCTTTACTTCTCAGCGAACAAACACTTCATGCAAGCACTCCAGAGCTGCCAGCGCTTTACTGGAAAAAAACGCTAAATGGACACAGGGCCTAAGATCTTAAATTTGAAAAATAACAAGGGACACATAGACGTCCTATGAGTGAAGCAGTGTTCCCCTCTGTTACAGCGTAGAAGGAAAGTCACATTTTGTACATTTGCAAAGGAGATTTTGCACACGGAAACAACCTAACAGCTTGTGATATTGCATGATTATCCATCAAACTACCAAACTACATATAAATTAGTGTTTAAAGGGATACTTCACCCGTTGAAACATGAATCTGTATTGACATTGGGTCATATATTTAGTAGAAATGTGAAATAAATGTTGAAATTGGTGCCTTCTTGACCGAGAAAAGGCAAAAAGTGTCTTTTTGCCTTTTCTCTGCAAAGACAACTCCCAGAATGCACAGCACGGCAGGACACTCCCGCTGAAGGAGAGGTGCATTCATGTGGTATCGGAAAAATGAGATTCCGAGTTGTAAACTGCAAATGAAACACCTGCTCAAGTCGGTTTTGTGTTTTGTTAACATACTTTTTATTCATGCACGTATTGCACATCAACTTTTTGCTTAAATATAACTTGACTATAAGATTTCTCCGAGTTGGGAAGTCGGAAGAACGACTTCCCAACTCGGAAACTTAAACCACCCGAGCAGCACCTGAATGCAGCATTACTCGCGGACAATAATACAGCCGTTTCCACAACTGATTCAGAGATTTCTTTCATAAGGAATTGGCATCTTGGAAATTCCTGGCAGAAAACAGACTCTATGTCTGTGTCCATAGGCAAACAGTGACAGCACCGACAACACATGTCTGCCCCGGCTCCTTCTTCCTCTCACAGCCGCGGACCTAGCCAGCTAGGCTAGCTAGCCTGCCTGTCGGCACCAGCAGCCAGCTCGCCGCTATATTGCGGCTCGTAGAAAGAGCCACACACATCCGATTCAAGCACAAAACCTTCAAAATCCCCTTCAGTCATATCAGTTTGAAGTTGAAACATACGTTTTTCGCCATTCTCGGTCCATAAGAGCTATATCCATAGAGACACCCAGCTTGAGCCCGGCTCAGGGTCCCTGTTCAGGCGCTGTCTGTATGCAGAAGGCACCTGGCAGCAATATTGTGGGCGGCTCGTAGAAAGAGCCACGAACATCGGATTCGAGCACAATACCTTCAAAATCCCCTTCATCCATATCAGTTTGAAGTTGAAACATACTTTTTTCACCATTGTCGGCTGTTATTAGATTTCTCCATAGAGCCTGGTAGCATAGCCTTAAAGCAAGATGGCGGATGTTAAGTTTCGATTCTGGCAGTGAAGCCCCGCCCACTGATCTGTGATAGGTCTGTAGCTTCAGTGGTCGAAAACATGAGGAACTAGCGATGTAGTTTTACCCTGCTAACCACAACAGCCGCGAGTGACGCAAAAATCATCATATTGCGTCACTCGCGGCAGCATCTCAGAAAAGAAAATACAGATTTTTACTACTGATACAAAGCTTAATGCAAATGGGTGAAGTATCCCTTTAAATGATTAATCCAGCAGTCAATCTCTCTTAATAATGCCACTGATTTGTTTCCTTGCTGAGTTTGGGTCAGGAACATGTCTTGGTAATCAGTAACAGCTCTGACCTCGTAGAAAAAACAAGTGAAATAAACCTACACGACTTTGAAAGAAAAAGTAGAATTCAAATGATCATCTTTATCTTGACTTAAAGATAAGATGCAGCATTATAGAAGTCTGTCATAGTCATAGACTGTGAATATTAAAACACAACAGATTACCAAATATAAGGTGACGAAGACTTCTATTTTTGTTGCCGTGGTATTGAAAACGATATTGATATAATCAGATTTTTACTAGGATTGTATCGGAGATTAAAATCTGGTATCACGACAACCCTACAACATACTTTATGACACTGGAGATGAGAGAATCTTCATGATGAACTACCCTGTTTTCTCCGTGTGAACTGTCATGTGTCTTGTCAGAGTAACTTGTTGCGCAAATCTTTTACCACAAACGGAACACCTGAAGGGTTTTTCACCTGTGTGGACAGTCATATGCCGCTTCAGAGTTCCACGTTGTGCAAATTTTTGACCGCAAACTGAACAAACAAATTGTTTCTCCCCCGTGTGGACAAACAAGTGTCGTTTCAGGTTTCCTCGTAGTGCAAATGTCCTTCCACAAAACGAACAGCTGTATGGCCTCTCTCCTGTGTGGCTCCTCATGTGTAGGAGTAAATTGTTTCTTAGACTGAAACTTGTTTGACAAACTGAGCAGCTGAAAGGTTTCTCTCCTGTGTGAGTTCTTAAGTGTAATGTCAAAGTCGAGCTTTGGGCAAACCTGGAGCCACAGATGGGGCACCTAAAGGGTCTCTCCCCTGTGTGGACCCTCATGTGCCTCTCCACATCTCCTTTCCATGGAAAAATCTTCTTACAAACCGAGCAGCTGAAACGTGTTCCCTCGGAATGATGTCGCATGTGAGTCGCTAAGGAATTTTTCCGCAGGTATCGTTTACCACAAACTGAACAACTGAAAGGTTTCGGTCCTGTTCTGCTTCTGTTGCGTTTCAGCGGATGTCCCTTCTGGCCTGAACTTGTAGCGACTTCAGAGGAGCTGTTTGCTAATTCTCCATTTTTACCTTCTGTGTCAGTTACAGGTTCTTCACTGTTTTGGAGAGGGTTCTGACCAGACTGAGAGTTCCTGATCTCCTCCCAATCCCAACTACTGTCATCAGTATCAGACTCAGAGGACTGCAGAGTCTTGTTTTTGCTCTTTTTGGTTTTGTTTGGGTGAAGCTGTGAGGACTGCGGTTTCTCTTCATCATCTTCTTCGTTCTTCACAGTGATAGAAGTGAACGTGGACTCGTTGATACAAGCCTCCTTCAGATCTTGAAGCTGCTCTCCATCCTGACTAATCCAGAGTTCCTCCTCCTCTTCCTTTTTAATGACTTGGGACTTTGTTGGATCCACCTGGTCGAGACTGGGGCTCCAGTCCTGCTGCTCAGGCGGAACTCCCTCATTTCTCACAAACACCTGCTGGATGTCTGTGGAGAACAAATACAAGTTTTAGAAAATTATAGTTTACTCAAACACATAACACATCATCAGGGCCGACTTGCCATCCATCCAGGACTCATACCAGACCAGGGGCAGGCAACATCACTCACGTTCAGTGGGCAAACACCCCACTGAACGTGGGCAAAGTTTCAGATCATGAGGTAAACGTATGTTGGAGTAATCGCAGGATAAGTCTGCAGCGCTAAATGGCTTGTTTTGTAAACCCCAAGACAATTCCCCGATATAAAACCAAGAATTTCACAAGTCGGTTTCAAGCCTCTAGCAAGCCGGTAAAACCTCTTACATAGGCTCTCTACTTCCAGCACTGAAGAGCAGCCCTCCCCTGGCAGCCCTGCAGCGTTCTGCACCCAGGAGGGGAGGGGGTCTTTCAAGAGACAGCAGCTGGAACGAGCCGTTTCAGGCAGAGGATGAATTGAGGGTTTTTACTGACGACAGTAGGGATGTAACGAATCACTAAACTCACGATACGATTCCCTCTCGATTTATTTTACTAAATGAGACTGTAGACAAATGATGAGTGACACAGATTCCTTTAGGGGCTGCTAACCCGCTTGTCAGTGTGGTTTGGCCTTTTAATGTTTGTTTCTCTCAACAAGGGGAGGTGATCGGAGCTTCTCATTGTGGTGTTGATTAAATGCTGCATCATGTTGGTTGTGTTATTTGTGTAGTTCTCTGTCTTCTTGCAATATTGTCACACAGTTTTTGTCTGTTCTCTTCTCACCTCTTTCATTTTCTGTCTTGAAGCCAAAATGCTTCCACAGCTCCGATTTAAAAGACGATGGTGCGTCCTCAACTTCTAAATCTTGCTCTGCAGCTACCAGCCGCCTCTGCTCTACAGCTGCTGACGCCCACCATATTATTGAGATTCATTTTCAGAGTACTGATGTGAACCTTGACACCTTTGAGTCAATTTATCACGATTAATCTTTACATCCCTAGATGACAGTATCAGATAAATAGGGAGTTTTATCAGCTGCAAATCATGCAAAGCTCCTCTAAAGGTTTCACAGACTGACAGCATGAAAGGTGACGTGAGGAGAATATGAAATCTTTAATGAATTATCATGTTTATTTCAGCATCTGTTGCACTCCTCACCAATGGACTATTGTCTTATGTAGGATTGTATATATTAGTTTAATAATATCTGAGGACGTTTTGCCCCGGGGCCGAATGTAGGTTAACAAATGTGAAACAATTCACGATCTGGTTAATGGACTTAAGCTTGTTTATTTCTTTTCTAGTCTTCTGACTGCTCAAAGCGCTTTCACACCGCAGGTCACACCTCCACATTCACACCCTGATGGTAGAGGCTGCTAGGTAGTGAGACCACTGGAAGTATCTTATCCCATTCATACGCCGCAGACGAAGCAGTGGTAGCAATTCGGGGTTAAGTGTCTTGCCCAAGGACACATTGGACATGTTGCTGCAGGAGCTGGGGATCGAACCCTCGACCTTCCGGTTGAAAGACTGAGCCACAGCTGCCCCATATTTATAAAAACATAAATATGAAAGATATCACCGTCGACATTTGACTGACCTCTTTGTCTCAACGTAGAAAATATTTCACTGTCTGTCTGGAATATTTATCAGCAGGTAGAGGATGGCAGCTGGTTGAAGAGTGAAAAAATGTACAAACCTGCTCTGGGTGACAGCACACCTGAGTCCAGGAGTTGTTCTGGTCCCTGGTTCTGTTTCGATCCACTGAGTTGCTCCTCGTACTCTGAAATCGTTTTCTCAAACAACTCAAAAATCTCTTCAGCAGCTGCAGTCAGTCTCTGGTTCACAAAGTCTCTGAGCATTTGGACTTTAGACATTTTCTAACAAAACTACACCAGAAACTCTGCAATGTGTGTCTGTCTGTTTTCAGCTAGCTAGCGGAGCTAACATCACATCTGCGTGCCATTATACCTGTTCAAGAAGGGGGAATCATTCTGACCGAGTCTAATAGGTTTACGTGGACATGTTGGGTTTATAATAACACACATATTTGCCTCGGTCTCCATAAATACTCTCCTATCGCTGTGTCCTTGTTCCGGCTCCGTCTATTTCCTGCGCTATGCTAACACTATGCTAACTCCCCGAAGCATTCTATGCTAACATGAGATGGGACTAAGGTTAAAAAATGCCAAATCGACGAACGAATACCAATTAATATTTCCTATTTATACATAAAGTCCGTTAACTCTGCCTGGATGCATCTTAGATATGTAGTAATAGTAAGAATTAGCATGTTAGCCACGGTTAACATTAGTGCTTCCGGGTACCATTCTTCTTCTTCTTCTTTAGTGATGGCGTGTTACAACCATAACTTAAAGCGGTGCATACCGCCACCTACTGTACCGGAGTATGTAGCTTGAGCTATGTGACACTACTTTACTTTAAATGTCAATAAATGAAAATAACAAAATGAAACAAAAATGAAATAAATAAAACTAAAATATCTAAATCTTATGATTTAATGCTGCGTTCCAGTTGAACTGGGAAGTGGGAAATTACGAGTTCCCAGTCGGAAATGTCAACTGGAACGCCCCCTGAAGTCGTAATTACTAGTCGGAAACTCGGAGAAGTCGGAGAAGCCCGAGTTAAAATCCAACATGGCTGCTACGTGCATCAACCGTACGTTAAAGCTGTAACTATAGTGTTTTTTAGCCGCTTGTTCCTCTTTTTGTGTGATTAAATCAATCACACTGATAGTATCATGCAAGTTCTATCTGTGGACATGTTGTCATGTTATTTATGTGCACAAACTATCACGTAGTGTGTTGTTATCGTCTGGTGTTGGCTAACAAAACAAAGGTACTCCTGGAGGTGTCCATGTTGCTTTTCCGACTTACAACAATAGACTGTACGTATACAACTGGAACACGCTCAACTCGGGTGTGACGTCATTCCCAGCTCCGACTTCCCAGTTCCGAGGTAACTGGAACGCAGCATAACCCTGTATTTTTCGTTACCATTTTCTTCTTCTGTTGGGTTTAATGGCGGTTTGCATCCATAGGTGTTTAATTACTGCCACCTACTGGATTATAGCAGCTTGATTCTTCCTTTTCTTTATTGGTGGTATTAACTTTAAAGCCAGGCGTACACTGTACGATTGTGTAGTAGGCTAATCTCTGTGGCCCAACGTCAGCTCACACTGAACGACTGAATCGTTTTCAACGCACAACATTTATGTGCTCGCACTGTATGACAGTGAATAAATCAGGACGGAGTATTCACAAGTGTAGGCTATATATGTGTACTTCAATTGTCTCATATTCACAGCTCAAATACACACACCTGTAAAAACCTGCTTTCTCTCTCTCACACACACACTCAGCGTCACCGATAAACACAAAGTTGCAAACAGTTAAATCACAACAAATGGTTCTTGTCTTGATGTCCGCAGATATTTCCTGCCGACGTTTCTTACATGATCAAAGGGGGAAGGTGGATTAAACAGCCATGTCTGCTGTTGCCATGGTGATTTCGTACATTGTCTGGCAGTTTGTGCAGGTCAAATCAGGGGAGAAAACAAAGTCCAGAAGGTGGGGAATCTGCTCTCTGATCAGCCGTCCTGCCTCAGTGAACACTGCACGACTAACGAAGCTCGGCTGAAATTCAGCCTTGGGTCAAAATCTGTCGTCCGACTTAAAAATCGGGTCTAAATCGGCCTGAAGTCGTACAGTGTACGCCCCACTTTAGGGGAATTACACCTACCATGCTGGAGGTTTGGCTTCTTTTACTTCTTTCTGTTGGAGAGAAAAAGGCCTAGGCTTTTAATTTTCTGTCCTCAGTGCTAAAAAGATTTTTAGGTGTTCATTTTTCAGCTTCTGAAATTCAGAATAAGTAATCTTTTACCATTTCTATACCGGAAATAAAAAAATCTACTGTAGCCTATATCAAGAGTTACTACCAAAATATTGAATATAATGTTTTAAGATGTTACAAATGCTTTGAATTAAAACTATTTTACTAACCACGTGTCCACCAGGTGGCAGCTGCTTCTCACTAAACTTGATACAGAAACTGGAGGATTCACTGGAGGATAGTTTCTGTTCACAACTTCTGATTAAAACAAACACTCAAAAAGTTAAACTAGATATAAAATCAATGTACTTTTATTTGTCTAGTTATTCGTATTTTCGAATTAGTTTAATGTATTCTGTGGTTGGATTTATTCATACAGTCTATTCAGCGAATAAAGTGATTAAGTTTCAAAGACGGATCCAAAAACAAGTAAGCAAGTGTCTCTCTCCCCCCCCCCCCCCCCCCCTCCCCCCTCTCTCTCCCCCCCCCCCCCTCCCTCTCTCTCTCTCCCCCCCCCCCCCCTCTCTCTCTCTCTGTCTGTCTGTGTCCTCACCTTGTCTGGGTGTGTCTCTCTAAAAGCAGCAGGTATTCCTGGCGCATTTTCGTCTCTCTGTCTCTGTTGGAAAGACTTGAACCGCTCGGGATGGATCTGTTCGCCTATAAGTCGCTTCTCTTTCTGCTCTCTTTTATCGGTAAGATGAAAATAATTCTCCCAGTGTGCCAGGGTAATTTTTAGATTGAACTGGAATCATTATTATTTACTTGAAATCCTTGGAAACGTGTTTGAATTCTTGTTCTACACCATAGAAAAAGTCATCCAAAGAAAATAGGATAGTGGTGGACGAAGTTAAACTTGTTGTTGTATTTGTAGGCTTTCTGTTTTAGCACATCAGGTCTGAGTTGACCGCTTCTGACCCTTGTTTCTGCCCCACAGGATGCCGTGCGCAAGAGCCGATACTGCCGGGGGGTCCGGTGGATGCCGTTTTGGGGAAAAATGTGACTCTAACAACGCTGGTTAAAAATCCAAGCTATGCTTTTATGATATGGAATTTCGAAGGAAACAACGTCCTCACCGTGAGTCCGACATCGCTGACAGTGAGCGACGCATACAAGGGGAGGGCGTCGATTAACTCGACCAACGGATACCTGACCCTGTCATCCCTCAAGTCGGAGGACAGCGGTGATTATACCATCACCATAGTGTCACCTGCTGGAGTAACGAAATCCGATCTGATCACGCTCCGAGTCCTGGGTGAGTTTTTCTACCTCTTCTAGCGAACCTCAAGGGGGTCTTTAAAATGTTCTTCTATTTGTAAAATCAAATAATCAATGTATGGGGCTGCAGTTGTGTTAAATTCAACAGCGTGGCATATAAAAAAATACAGGCTTGGAGGGCCTAGACTTTATTTTACTTGTAAAGTTAAGTGCGTGTGAACACACTCCTAAAATGTTCTTTGTCTACCACTTCTTTGACACAAGGTGAGATTGTTAGAACTATTTTTCTCTGCAGCTAGCCTTCTTCTTTGCTAATTTATAAAGTGTTTGAAAGCCTAAGAAACATGAGCACTTTTTGAAAATTCAATATTTTTATGCTCATCATGACTTTGAGAACGGCGTGTAAGTGCAACGTTTCAAAAAGGCAGGTCTACGTACGGATCCGGTTAAACAAGGTGAGGTCGTTTTTAAGTGATACCTGTCAGGCTACTGTAAACGGCTTCTTAGTTAGATAGGCTATAGGCCGAACAGATCAGCAGTTTTCACTGATCCGGATAAAGCTGCTTCAGTCTTAGATTTGAGCTCACAGTGTCTCTTACACACAACTTTACTAAACATGGTGGATTTTCTGAAGCGGTTAGGTGCGCGTCGGAGGCCGAGCCACACCTGTTATAGGTGAGTGGTGGGTATCCCTGCGCCACCGCTATTTATTCGTTGCCCGGCAACCGCAGAGTGCAGGCACCGCTTGAGTGTATATATTAGGCCCTACTTCATGGAGGGAAAGCCATGCACACCTTTCCCTACAACTCAAGCGTTTGTTAAACATATAAGCACTTTTCTACATAACGACATGTTTCTTCATCGGACTTGGGGACTGATGACAACCCTGAGCTGATCTTGTAAGATCATGGTGCAGGATGGTAATTTATCAAAGGTATAGAGCCCATCATTATGGCTCTCTCCTGCTGAGGAGGTGTGACAGCTACAACAGGTAGAAAAGGTTCCTCACAGTTTCTTGAGGGTGTGGCTCTTCACTTCCTGGTGTCTGCAGGCGTGTTTGTTTTATAGGTCAAGGTGTCGATGTGCTCTCTTTAAACGCTTTGACCTCATTGTTTTAACAGTCTGGGAATATTCAGAGGCTGATGATTCAACATGTTGCATGGTTTTGGAGTTTTTTCATTGGAATTTAGACCGGATGTTCAGAATATACGCCCCAAGCTCCACACAATGAATTATTCTAACGGAAACATATCCCTTTACCTAAACTGGTTTCTTAAAAAGTTTTTTTTAATCCTTCAGCTGTAAAAACTCAAAGATAATCAGTGATAGAGAAAAGCTACAAATCCAGCAGCAAAGAGCAAATGCTTGTCATTCTTTTTGTTGAACACATTTAATGATGAATCAATTATCCAAAGTTTTATTCATTTATCAGCAAACCTTTGCAGCTTTTCTTATACAGCTCTGTGCACTGAATACAGATCAGTCTTGGTGCTGCACTCAGAGTTTCTTTGATAATACAAACTTACGTCCACTGCAAGAAGTCAGTTTGAGTCTCTATCTATTGTGTGATGGTTTGCATGGAGCCAGCCTACGGTTTGACTCGCACTCAGACAGTTACTTCCTCACATGCAGGGCTCGACCAACAACGCCACACGTTTGACAAATAAAACAAAGCCGCCAGTGTCTCCATGTTTTTATTGGTTTTGTCTTGTCATTTTTTGGGGGATTCTTGTCATTTTAAATCTGAGACATAGTTTTGCCTTTTGGGGGGATTGAAATGAAAAAGAAAAGTTGCAGAGATGGACCTTTTTGTTGACGAGGAAGATGATCCTTGAAGCAGAACCAGTCGCTAGACCAGACTCCGTTTTTTTACCTTGCAGAACACAGGAGTTGCTGGTCCACTGCTGTCTCATCCTTTTGCTGTTTGTTTGTTTGTGTAACAGAGTTTTGTGCTACATCTAGACTAACCATTTAAACAACTCAAAACTCACTGTTTGAGGCAGCCATAGACCAGCGACCCCCCTTGACTAAAATGGAGTTTGGCGGCTTGTCGTCACACACTTACAATAACAATCTGTCAGTGACAAAAATGTGAACTTTTAGTGGGCATATTTGATCTGGTACACAAGTCTGTCTGCACCCCAATTCATTAAAAACAGGAACTAGGTTTAAAAATTGCTCAGTATGAGTTAGTGTTGTAGTACTTGAAATCAGTCTTGGTCTCAAGCCCACTTTTTGGAGGTCTTGGTCTCGTCTGGGACTTGAAAGCATTTTTACTCGGTCTTGCCTCGGTCTCTCGATGGACTACGGATTCTAAATCAAGACCGGTCAAGACCACCACTGACGGGCTATTTTTCTAAGTCATTGCTGTGACTAGAAGGAAAACGCCTCTTTCTAAAAGAACAAATAACTTCAATTCATTCATAATTAGATTTTTATCCCCCGGTTACGGCCGCAACCTTCCCAGTGTTACGTTCTAAGTGAGTGACACGCCCCCTGCACACGAGAGGATGTTTTTTTCACTGATATTTATGGTCTTGGTCTTGTCTGGGTCTTGACCCCTAAATGTCTTGGTCTTGTCTCGGTCTTGGAGCACTCTGGTCTCAGGTATGTCTTGGTCTCGGTTAGTGTGGTCTTGTCTAAAACACTAGTATGAGTTACACTTCACTGTCCATTGTGGGCAGTTTCAGTTTACAGGAAAGTTATCGAGGTCAATCTGAGTAAAATGTTCCCCAAAGTACCTTCTGTGTGAAGTTAATGGATGAGCCGTGCTGTCAGAACTGGTTTCCACTCCTTCACATTGTTCCCACACACCTACAGTTGCCTAATCATCAATAAACAGCCGTCACATTCAGAAATGGAGCCCCAGGATTATTAAAAACGAGTCCAGCAGGTCTAGTTGCTCCGATCTTCACTGCTGCCTTCATTCACTCCGTTCAGATGTCGAATTTAGAGCGAGAGAAAACCGGCCCCGGGCGAGCAGGTTATAAAATTCTCCTCCCTCATGTGTGACAATAGATCTATTAACTACTTATTTGTATTTAGATTTCACAAATGACCCCTATGGATTACTTTAAAGGTACAGTATGTAGAATTGCATGCTAATGTTTAGATTAAAATATCTAACTTCAATTAAAAATGGACTAAACCCATGTTATATATATTTTTTAGTTGAGTACTTACATTACCTCAAATATTTCCAAAAGTTATCAAAGCCAGAGAAATTCGTAATTTTATAGTTGTAACGGGACGTGTCTTGTAGGCGGCCACCATGATGAGCCGCCACGATATACACGAAATGTTGATTGTTGTCAAGGAAACACCGGATGTTACATCAAAGACGGCTGCATAAGCTAGCGCTAGCTGATACTGAAAGCTGCCGTTCTGTTGCTGTATGTGCTGCTGTGATAAAAAACGTCATGTAAATTATACTGGGATACATCGTCAGTACACATATTGTCTTTCTCAGGTCGGTTTCGCCCGTTCGTATTGATTCAACACGGAGTTTGTTCGTTTTCGGGGGGGGGGGGGGGGGGGGGGGGGGGTAGCAGAGAGAATCACTCCCATGATACCCCGCGAGCCTCGACGTCATCTTTTGTTATTGTTTTGATTGAGCTCCCCCTAGCGGCGGATTTTACATACTGTAATATAACATACTTTAATTAGCCTGAAAAACACTCTCCAAAATGATTAGATGGAAATTAAAGTCTCAGAGCTCCTCAAAACATGTGTGTGAAGTGTCTTGTTCTAAATCCACTCTGATCCTGTATTTGATCATGCCTATAAACCCCTCTATTTCAGCCCTGCTCAGAACAGGCTGTTTCTGTGTCTGTAGCTTTAAATGTAAATGAGCTGTGTCTGACCACGCCCCTCTCTGGGAGGGCTTGGGTGGCTCGGGCTTTCTCGCTCCATGCCCTATTGTTTACGGTGAGAAGGCAGACTCAGAGGGCAGAACAAACACCTAGCTGTGGGAGTGTCACCCACCTGGGGGAGGGGTTACTGCCCTTTGTGATGTCATGAAGGGAAAATCTCCAAACGGCCTGTTTGAGCACACATTTTCTGAAAAGTGGAGCAGGCAAAAGACGGAGAGGATGGACTTTTCTCATCATTGGGGGGTTTGTAGACAGACTAGAGACACATATCCACATAAGTGGAGTTTGCATACTATGTGACCTCATTAAATCTCATTAAAGACGTATATTCTCAAATAAAAAAACGACTTCAGCTTAAAAAGCATGAAAACATATTCATATTCATCTTTTATAACATCATTTAAAATCATTCATATGATTCTGATGGTTAACTTTCTTATTGGCCTGTTATATTTGCATCAGCTTTCATGAAGGTATGTTGCTGTTACTGATATAAAAGTTAAAAGCTTTTATCAGCTGGAACGGAGGATGTGCCCTGCTTCATATGTATCTATTGTTAAGTTTGATTAAAATAGTGGAAAAGATGTTGACAAGACTCCTCCAAAGACAAACTGAGATTCAGTCACAGAATAAATGTGTATAAATATGTTCAGCTACACAGTTTCTTTTGTCTCTGAAGCTAACCCTCCTCGTCTCCTCCTGCAGAGCCGGTGAGCACTGTGGCCATCAAGTCCGACTTGCTCAAGGCCATCGAGTACAACAGCACCGTGGTCCTGACCTGCTCGGCTAAAGGCTCCTTCCTCAAGTTCGCCTGGCTCAACGGGACAGTGCCCATCGTGGCCGACGGCAAACGGATTACAATAAAAGAAGTCAGTAATTACACGCCTTTGCTAATTTTTTACAATGAATTTCTGCTTTGAAAATGATCCAATGGAGACTCATAATCTAGATTTGTATACATGTAATTATTTGCATGTACTTCTTTATAAGTACTGGATGTAAAATGTAGCCTTCAGTTGGGTTCATGGATTCAATATCTGTTCTCTGTCTGCTCTCAGGAGGAGCTGTCCACTAAGCTGACCATCGTAGGAGTTCTCAGGTCAGACCTCGTTGGTCCCATCTTCTGCACAGCTGCCAACAAACTGGAGACCGAGAAGAGTGCCCCCTTCAACCTCACTGTCTACTGTGAGTACTGCACCCACACTCGTCCCACACGTGAGCCGACATGTTTGGACGAAACATAAAAACTATTTTAGCCCCGTTACCACCAAGAGGTCCGGTTCAGTTCAATACGGTTCGCATTTATTGGCGTTACCGCTGTCAAAAGATGTGAATGGTACCAAAATAACCAATCCTTACCGTCCTACTGTTTTGCTACCCTTCTGCGGGGGTGCCAAGCGTACAGATCTGACCCTAAAGGCTGGAGCTAGACGCACTGCAGTCCCCTGATTGGTGGTGATAATTCTGGTGTGCAGACTTCGTCTTTCTCTATCTTTGGATATGTTTTCTGTCCAGCACCCAGTACTCAACTTTTGATATTTTTGTATGAACGTTAATCTTCATCTGAATGGTTCTTTAGTTGACATAACTTCTTTTCATGGGTTGCACAGATTCGAGTGATGTGACGCACTTGAAGAAGCTCCAAGAACTGACTTTACAATGTGCAAAAATGATCAAATCTGCGCCTGTTGAGCAATCCATATTCATAGTCTTTCCAAGCAGACGCAGATTAATCATTCAGGTGGTTTTACTGAGCCGTCCATCGTTACGACAGCCGTTAGTTTGCTCCTTTCTTTGCTTAAAGGGTTTAAGTCTGGTATTGTTTGAAATGTGCGTTTCTTGGAGCTCCACACCTGTTGGACAACAAAGTCCAGACGTGAGTCAGTGTGTGTCACTCCTCACACCCCGACACACACAGTTTCACTGCCGCTTCTCTGACTGTGACAGTATCACTCGATCCAGCTCTGTGTAGACTGAAGCTGTGAAAATGTTCCATACTTTTTAAACCTCCTGTTTTAACACGATACTTCCTCCAGTTTTTGAACGATTGAGGTTCCTGAAACACTGGAGCGTAAACGAGCCGTCTTGCTGCCGTGTGACTTGTGCATTTCAGATCATGGTGTGTGTTTGCACTTAGAGCCCAGTGTGTACACAGCAGCCCGCACTTCCACTCTTTCCCCATGACTAACCTGAAAGGCAGGAAGACCGCACCGACCGCTGGTTAACCCTGTTATTAATTAAAGCAGCGCTCACAGCTTCTGCTCATCTGGCCTGGATTCATGTTGGAGTCAGTTAAACTTCACTCATGCTTGGAAACAACAGAAAGATGTGTGTGCAGTCATAATCAAAATGCTTTTTTTAACCACATTTAGCTTCTTTTTTAACGTCTATAGTGATTGAAAAAATATATTTTCAAATCACGAAAAAAGCACGTCAATAATTGCTGTGATAAACCTCACGGGAACACTTTGTTTGCTCGTTAAAAATCCAAAGTTGCTTCTGAGGCAGTTAAAAGTGAAACCTCTTTTTTAAATATCATTTATTTACTAAACCTTTATGAAACCAGGTTGGTCCCATTGAGAGTAAGACCCTCGTTTTCAAGGGAGACCTGGCCGAGACAGTCAGCAGCACAAACACACAAAGTTACAGACGGACACACAAAGAGAGTATGATTTACAAAACTAAGACCATCAATAAGTCAAATCTGGGAGTCAGTAGTTCAAGCAGTCGAGCTAAAAACATCGACATCCTGTAGAATCATTTAAGGACGCCAGCTCCTCCAGTTTCAAGTCACTCTGCAACAGATTCCAGGCAATCATGCTCCGCTGATCAGAGATGGAAGATTGTTTATTAGATTCACACAGTGATTCACACTGAGGTCTGAAGTGATGATATTATAGTAAATGGTAAATGGACTTGAGCTTGTAAAGTGCTTTTCTAGTCTTCTGACTACTCAAAGTGTAGCAGGTCACACCTACACAGTAACACACTGATGGTAGAGGCTGCTGTGTAAAGAGTCCGTCAGAAGTAACTGATCCCATTCATACACATTCATATGTTGCTGACGAAGCAGCGGGAGCAGCTTGGGGTTAAATGTCTCGCCCAAAGATACATTGGTCACGTTGCCGCAGGAGCTGGGGATCGAACCCCCGACCTTCTGGTTGAGAGACAACCGACTCTACCAACTGAACCACAAATGATTGCCACCAGAAGAGTATGTTTACCTCTCAGTGCTGCTCCTCTGCTGCCTTCAGTGCCTTTGTGTGAGTTTGGTGTTTTTAAACTGTTTGTTTGGGCTCAAGCACAAAATGAGCGTGAAACAAAACAACAAAAACAAAAGATGGAGGCAGCAGTAAACTGGCGAGTCTGGTAAATAAGTGCTTTTGTCAGTAGAGTCTGGTGGCTCTGAAGAGAGCGATGTGAGATTGTTTCATCTTCAACTGAAAAGCTCGATATGTAGGGATCCTCTCTGTAATATTGTCAGACACTTAGAATGATAATCTGAGCCTCTCAGTGACAACAACAACTTTTAGTGAACAAACTTTGATCGGGAACAACGGCCAATTACATTTATGTAAACGTCATGTGTGTTTCAGTCTGAAGCAATCTACTGGAGCATTTCCAGGACTGTGTGTCTATTGGTTAATTTATAATCCAAATGTTAACAGACAGACCCAGGTGTACAAACACAGGTTTTCTCTTTACTTGAATCAGGGCCAAAGAAAGTCGCTCACTTCCTCATTGAAAGCGAGAAAAAATGGCAACTCTGATCTATGAACGTGTGGACTTCTGATAATGATATTTCCATTTAAAGCATTTTTTTTCTTTGCATCTCCACAGATGGACCAGATGAATTCAAAATCACTCCTGCGATGGTTCCCAAATACCTCCCCACCGGCTCCAGCTTCAACCTGTCCTGTGCAGCTGTCTCCAGCCCGCCTGCCACCTTCACCTGGTACCACGGCATGAACATGATTGACAACCCAGGGCCAGTCCTGACCCTGAAAAAGATCGAAAAACTTGGATTAGGCAAGAAAGCTGAGGAGTACAAATGCGTAGCCCAAAACGCCGAAACAGGACGCGCCGTTGCTTCTCCTAAAGTGTCCTTCAGTGTGATTGGTGAGTAATCTGACCGAGCTCGATGAAAAACACTCCACAACCAGGTGGAGTCTGATGGCTGTATTCGATAACAGTGCTGCTTTTTAATAGCCCTCTGCATCGTTAGTCTGCTTTTATGTTCATTGTTTTGCACCAAAACTTCCTTGTTTTTGTAAACGTACCTGGCAGAAAAACCTGATCCTGTTCCTGATCCTGATTTTGGAGCTGTGACCCTTGACCTTTCAGCTCCTTCAGCTGCTGTCTACACATTGCTTTGGAGCGGTTGAACAGAGACACCCCTCTGATTATTATTACGATGATTTTGTTGCGTAACATTTGGAAATATTTTAACACTTTTTCTCGACAGAAGCTGAAATATGTTCTCGTATGAGTTCCGTTTGTCTTCCTTGTGTTTTCTGACAGTCTGTTTGTCTCCCGTTCTCAATCCAGTCGGGTCATTATGTTTGCTTGTTTCATGGTTTATGGTTTCACGTTTTTAAAATATGACACTCTAGGAACCCGATTAGCCACATTTCTGAACGCTGTCCGTGATGTTTATTTGATGGATATGCTGTGGAGGTTAAGTGACGTAGAATCAAGAGACTGCTCCGTGAGTCTGGTTTCATGGATCGGGCCCAAAAAACGTGTCAGCCTCAGCTGTGCTCTGTGATTCTCCAGCTTCTGAGCAAAGGGATTGGATTTTTGAATGTTTGGTGGCACAATTCATCCGAAAATTGCCCTCCAGTTATTTTCTAGCGACCACATTTGCTTAAACGTTGAGTATTCACTCAAATGTTTATTTCCATGTTCGTGGGTTTCATCTCATACTTGGTATTTTATGAAACATTACATTCCAACAAATCGGGGCGCTGTGTCCTAGTGGTTGTGTTGCGTGCCGCATGTATGGAGTCTGGACTCCTTATTGCGGCGGCTGTGGCTTTGTCGGTCGTCTCTCTCCTGCAGCTACATGTCTGATGTGTCCTTGGGCAAGACACTTAACCCCAAGTTGCTCCCGCTGCTTCATCGGCGGTGTTTGAATGTGTATGAATGGATGAGTTAATACTGATGGACTCTTTACTCAGCAGCCTCTACCATCAGAGTGTGAATGTGTAGGTGTGACATGCGGTGTAAAAGCTTGAAGCTGAAGTCCATTTACCATTTATTGTGGCAGCCTTTGGTTCTGACCTCGACCCTTTGCTGCATGTCGTCCTCTACTCTCTCCTCCAAACATTTCCTGTCTATCTGGGCAAAAAGGCCCAAATAATAACGTTTAAAAGAATTCAACAGCTCAGCTTGATGGATACAAATATTGTGATTGTTTAAAAAGAAGCACAAGTTCACTGAAACTCGATGGACAGGAAGCTGAAGCGCAGCAGACTGAAACCTTTTCTCTCCTCGTTGTCAGACCCTGAGGGCCGGAGACGTTTAAATGGACCCGCATTAGTCAGACAAGCCGCTCGTGACTCTTCAGCACGAACAGGCTGTAGTGACCCTCAGCAGATTCTTCACGGTTTTTACCTGCAAGGTGTCGAAACATCAAGTAAAACATAGAGAACCTGTGCTGTCTGTAATTACCGATGAGGAATTCACCTCTTGTTTTCGGAGGAGGGTGTTTTTCAGTTGGCAGCAGTTGGCTGCACTACTGTGCAGGTGTGTGTATGCCTGTGTGTGTGTGTGTGTGTGTGTGTGTGTGTGTGTGTGTGTGTGTGTGTGTGTGTGTGTGTGTGTGTGTGTGTGTGTGAAACAGGCTTGGTTGGAGGATGGTTTTACATTTTGCCCTGCAGCGTTTCTGTTTTCTTCCTGGGTGATCACACAGAGCAGGAGGAGGAGTCTGCATGTGAAAGGAAGTGACACGACTGTTTAATATTTCATTGGCTGAAGGTGTTCAGTGGATTCAAACAGTCGAGCAAAGCTTGAAAGTGTCCCGTTATGATTTGACTTATTTCCTGTCTCATGAACGTGGACATGAGCAGTTCAAACAGACTTATAAATAAGTAACAGAGCTGGAAATCAGCTTGAGAGACCCTCTCTAAAGTATGAATCCATTTGATCTAAAAGTGCACAGTACTTGATTTTCTTCTGACCGCTGACATGACGATATTCTCTCTCTCATTACTGCTGATTCTGCATTGTGCACGTATTGTGCAGCTATTTGCTGAGACCGCTGAGTCTCTCCTGTAGTGGAATAAAAATAAAATGATAGCTTCTGATAAAAAGTGACATCCCTCTCTCTCTTTAATGTTCTTAGAGCCCATCATGGGTGTTAAAATCACCGGTCCACCTGGGACCCTCATCGCCGGCAACAGCACAGCCAACATCAGCTGCCAGGCAAAGTCAGGCAGCTGGAAGACCCCGACCTGGACGAAAGACGGCAAACCGCTGACCGCCAGCTCCCGCATCGTGTTCTCCAGTGACATGAGCTCGGTGATGATCAACCCTCTGCAGAAAGAGGACAACGGAGAGTTCATGTGTCTGATCAGCAACCAGGTCAGCGAAGGCAAAGCCTCCCACAAGATGGTCGTCAACTGTGAGTACCTGTTCTGCTTCGATACTAAAGCATGTGGCTCGAGTTGATGCAGCAGTGTCGTCAGGGTTTATGGTTTTACATGACTTATTATTGGCGTGTTTGTTTTTGTTGCATTGGTTTTTATTGCCACAATAAAACCACACACTTATCACAAGTCCATAAAAAGCCTTTAAAGTCAAATGAAACTGAAGTATTTGTACCCATGTTAGAAAACGATGTTTGCATTAAATATGAAGTAAAAGCAAATTCACAATAAGGGTAATTACATCCTCCTGCTCACTGTCCATTTTCTATAAACACATGCAATACTCAAGTTCACACTGAGACTTCTAGATGCAGCTTGACCCTCGAGGACATTATTAAGATGCAAATAAAGCTCCATAACTTTGCTTAGAATATCTGAAGTACAAGTTGCCCCCAAGAGCAACATAATTTGCCTGAGACTCATCAGGGCTAACAGGAGGAAAGCGTAGGATCGGATTAAATCTTGAAAACAGGTCGTTCAAAAGAAAGTAGGATTACTTCATCAGATAAATTGAGGTATTCCAATCCTGCTTTTTATCCTTATAAAGCCTCCAGTTTGTGTTTAAACATTTCAGTAGGATTGAGATAACTTTGATTTAAAAAAAGAGGGTTATCCTGATCCCAGCAGAGGGCTGATTCAGGACCATAATGTAAAAGAAACTGTTAAATTGGTCAAACAATACAAACATGTTCTAAGTGGGTTGAAGAAGATAAGGTACACAATAAGGTAATGGGTATAAGTATTTTGTAGTATTTTAAAGCAGCTGTGAGGATCTTTCAGTTTGTGTGGATTTTGGCGCCCCCTGTGGACAAAGTATGGAGTGCGTCCCCTTTAAATCACTGTTAATCCAGATTTGGTCATCCTTAAAAGACAGTACGTGGATCAGGTTGATCCAATCCAGTTTTTTCTTTGAACAATCCGGATATAAGTGAGATGGATTATGTGACCCCAGAGACATGGTTTATTCACGATATCGGGGGAAAGAACTACACTACCCACGATCATAAAGTGTCACAGCGACGTCTCTGAATGGTGAAGCTCGCCGTTTAGGGCTCAACGGAGTGGTTCCAGAAGTAGAAATCCCGTTCATTTTCTCCATAGCCGATTTGATTATTAGCCTTGATGTCATAACCGTCACAGGTAGACTGACCACGAGCTACCTGAGTGTGAAACGATGGTTTATGCTCCTGTAGAAGACACAAGTTCGTCAGATATCAACCTTATTTTAAGAACAACATCGTTTATTCACGATATCAGGGCAAAGAACTACACTACCCATGATCATAGAGGGTCACAGCGACGTCTCTGATTGGTGGAGCTTGCTGTTACCATGGCAATGTTTCCTGCTCCTTGGCGGCAAATGTGAACGGATAGTTTTGCTAGCAGGCTAGCTAGTCAGTTAGCTAACATGAACAGTATTAATCACCTTGTTATGCTGCAGTGAATGTAATTTATATATTCAACAGCACAAACTACAAGATATTACAACACGTGTATTAGCCCTACCGCTAAAACGTACGAACTAACAAACTTTTCTAAATCTGCAAACAAACACAAAAGTAAAAACAATAAAAAGGAAAAACTGCTATTTATAATATTCCCTGTTTTCCCTCTGTTTGGTCTCCAGACGGTCCTGAACCGGTGAAGGTGACAGGTGACATTGCGGTCGAGGTGAACGAGCCTGTGACGCTTACATGCTCAGCTGCCTCCGTCCCCCCCCGCCAACTTCACCTGGAAGTTTAACGGCACGCTGACCAAAGTCAAAACGACCCAGTATGCCATCGAGAAGGCCCTCTACAAAAACACTGGAACATACACATGTGAGGCGACCAACGCTGTTACCAGCAAGACCATGAAGGCCACCCACATTCTGTCCGTCAAAGGTGAGAGTTACGTCGGTTTGATTTTCTTGCAGTGTAACACCCAAAAGATGCAACGACATTGTTGTTACTGCCAAAAGTGAAATGCATTCTTATGTCAAATATTTGATGTTGTGTGTGAACATGTTAACTGCGGGCAGTGTGGTCGGCCATGTTGGTTTGTTCAGTTTCACTTTTAATGATCACTTCCACAGAAAGTGACTCACTAAAATGCCACCTACATCAGGGTGAGTCTGATGTTGTTTAGAAGTTTAGATTTATCCCGATTCATTACGATACATCCAAAGAAAACACGATTTCAAGTTTAAAGTTATTTTACATGAAAGCATTACCTCTTAGTAGGAGATCTTTTCCGTTCATCTTATCTTAATGTTGTTGTTTTTTCAGAGGAGGGAGCGTTGGATGAAGGTCTCTCAGACGGAGCCATCGCTGGAATCGTCATCGGCGTCCTCATCGCTCTTGGAGCCGCCATCGGTGTTATCATGTACTGCAGACAGAAAGTACCGTAAGTACTCTAATATTCAAAGTCTAGATGTGGCCGTGCAGTCTGTGAGTGGAGGACCTGCACTGGTCTGGAGCTTCACAGAGACACAATCTTCAGCATTTTAAATCATTCATGTACCAACGTTTTAAAGAACTTCAGATCACCGGTCATATATTTAACACAAAGCTGTCGGGAGCTAAATAAGATAAGAAAAGATGAGATACTACTTTATTGATCCCCAGAGGAGAAATGGCGTTGAAGCAACAGAAAGACAAGTAGCACGTGGGTAGTACGAAAAAAAATGGGAACAGAATAGAAGAGAAAAATACAAATAGAATAAGAGGTAGAAACAAATGGAATATAAAGGAGTGAAGTGAAATCTGAGCGAAAAATTTGGCTGTTTGCATTCACACATGGAGCTCCTCCGGGAAATATCCTGAGCTTTTCAGGAGATTTCTGCAAGTGTGAAAGCACTATAGGTGAATGACGTAGAGTTTGAAGAGAGCAGCTGTGTTTGAACAGGGAAAAATGGAAGTTGCTAAAGTCCTTTGGTGTCTCATTAGTTTGCAAAGTTACATTTACGTCATTTAACAGACAGAGCGGCGTTGCCTGGATTGCACAAATGCATAAATACATTGGAAACGTCATTGTTGTGAAATGTTGTCAATGTGTTTGTGCAATGTGGACAGTGTGCAGGAGTTTATCCTGAATGTTTTGGTATTAAAAATAGGAAATGTCTTTAATTAGGGGGCCAGGACTTGAAACTGGTATCGATATCGTTTGATTTTTACTAGTATTTTACTGAAGTTTATAATTTCTGTCTTTCGGGTGCCAGTGGCCAAGTGGTTAGTTTGCGCGACCCATGTACAGAGTCCTCTTAGCCTGCGGCCCGGTTCGAATCCGACCTGTGGCTCCTTTCTTGCATGTCATTCCCCATTCTCTCTCTCTCTCTCTCCGATTTCTGACTCTACCCACTGTCCTTTCTCTACAATAACACATAAAGCCTGATGAATAATTTTGATATCGTGAAAAGCCATAAACAGATCCCGACGTGTCCACAAACTTTTGGCCTAGAAGAGTAAAATGGGGATTTCAGTCCAGGTGTTTTTAAATCTGTCAACTGGAAAGTTCAAACTAATTCTCCTCTTGATTTTACTCAATAGTGATTTCTCTGCTGCTTTTACCTTCATCATGTTGTGCTTCAGTATTTTAAAATCTGTCTGCACAGAATGGTTGAGTGTGTGTGTGTGTGTGTGAATGTGCGTGTGTGTGTTTGTTTACAGACCCTCTTTCTTTGTGTCTGTGTTTCTCTGTTTGGAGCATATCTGTCATTTTTCTGTGTCGACGTGTTTTTTCAGTCATGTCAGTCACTTCATGACCTTCCTGGAAATTCTCCTCATTCCTCTCACGCCTTGACGTCTTGCAACATGTCAGACAAACGTACACACACACACACAGTTATTCACACACATACAAACGAACACTGGCACACTCACTACACCTGCCACGCCCTTCAACACTTTTCCCCTAGAATACACAACGACATATCCAACTTCCAAATGTTTATTATGGTGACAAAACATCTCTGAACAGAATCCAGACCATCAGTGCCAAAGTTATGTTTCTGGTTATCCTCATTATTTTTCTTAAAGCCCTGAAGGTTTAATTTTTTGAAGGATTTTCTTTAGAGTTCAAAGACTGAAAACAGAAACTATCCGAACAGGTCCCGCTAGCACTTGTTCAAGGGCTTTTTTTCAAATCCTGTGATCGTCGGATGTCTGCGAATCGTAGATGTGCAAATATCTTCAGTATTTTTGATTTTTCTCTGTACCTTAGACACTTATTGTCAGTGTTGGACGATGTCCAAAGCGCACTAGTAACTGTTAAAGCTGCTCCATCACTCAGACTGCAGCTTGATTTGAGTCACAAAGTAAAGGAAAAGAGCCTCGACTCCCTCAACATGATAGTGTAGACTTTGTGTTTGTACATCCATTTAAACCCCTGGAACAACCCTGCATGTTTTGACCTTTGTAGAACCAGGGCTCCATTATAAAAATAATAAATAAGGACTAACGTCGACGTAGAATTACCCTGAAATGTCCTAAAGCATCAGCTACAGTAACATCTTCTAGCCGCGGGGGTTGTGAGGTCTTTAAACACCTGAACGCCACATTCATCCCAAAACACTGCAGTGATGCAATCCTGTCCCGCATCCTGTCCGATTTCAACATCGTGTGGAGCCGCCCAACAGGAAGCTGCTATCCTGAAACAAAGAACAAACAGAAGAGTCTGTGACAGACGCAGCTCCACACTCTGAAATTTGAAACTTAGATTTTGCCGTCCTGACACGCTCAGTTGTTAAAGCAGAAGTTTTAAAGAGAAGTTTTGAATTTAAAGCACATTCAATCGGCTTTGACCTCTTCTTCTTCTTCTTCTTCTTCTTCTTCTTCTTCTTCTTCTTCTTCTTCTTCTTCTTCTTCTTCTTCTTCGTTGTGTTGTGAAAACGCTGATGAAAGCCTCGGGCTGAAATGCATTTGTTTCACTCAGCTGCTGTTTATCTTTATTTTTAAAAGTTTAAATCTTTATCCCTAGTGCTGATGTCTTTTGCTATGGATACGAATGCTCCTTAGGGTGATGTTGTGAACCCAGACACGACGGCTTTTGGTTTTGTGAACCCACACGGACGTTGGAATACTTGCTGATTGTTTTTCGCCAGAAGAAAATGTGCAAAAAATCACTTTAGCGTTTGGTTTAACTTTTTCAGAGACAACAGGAGAAGTTTCTGTCAGCCTGCATGTTTATGAACTTGAACAAAGGTTGAACAAATACAGGACACCCTACAGCTTAAACCCCGCCCCTCCTCTCAGATTCTTCTTGAACAAACTCTCGTCATCGTTGAGGCTGAGCGTTGTCTGGGCCGGACGGTCACATGATGCCTCAGAGGTCATCAGGGGTCAGGTGGAGGAGGTGTTTAACTGTAGATCTGCTCTCTTGGCCCCGGGGCCTCAGGATGAT